>JAPFBL010000246.1:445000-949439 GCA_026182355.1 Hermatobates lingyangjiaoensis
TCTTAGTCTTGTTTTCCCTTTTCTTATTGTGGTTTGATCATTGAATCAAGATATACACACTAATAGTACATTTAGTATATAAAGTAAAATAAAAAAACCTCAAGTAAGAAAAAAAAATTATTTTATTAGATAAATAAATGGAACATCAATTCAGGATATATAAGCAATCAAGCACATTTAAAACTAATAAAACCTGTAAATTGAAATATTCCATTTATTTTACCCAACATGAAATAACATTAATGAAAGGAATCTGTCTTACCTTAGAAATTCGTGTTAAGCTGATATTTGGCTTCAAGTTTATATTCCTAAAATTATTCATTTAGAACCTATAATGTAATAATTTATTATATATACTTTCGGAGTTTCATAAATCTGTTTAATGATGAAGTTACAAAGAGAATTGTTAAATCAAAAAGTTGGCTTTGAATTGATTTGAACTAGGTAAACTGATCGATTCCCGATAAATACAATTTGTGCTATATATATATTGAATCACTAACACAGAACTAAGGAACAAACACACCTAATGTCTCTAATTTTCGATTGAAGCGTCATCAGGAGAGTTGAGATAGGGACCCAACCGTCTCCAACCGTCGCTTCACAAGTGTGCTTGGTGTCCCTATCTCAACTCTGCTTATGACGGTTCAACCGAAAATTAAAGACAGTAAGTGTGTTTGTTCCTTAGTTCTGTGTTTGTGATTCATTGTGAAACGTTTGTTGTCATTTTGGATCGTTTTCCTGTTTACAATATATATATATATATATTATATTCTCAAAAAATTGTTCTTGAACTCTTCTATTGTATGTTTTGTTTTTTGAGGGCTAGATTATATAAAAGAAAATAAAGTCCTTCCTAGGCCAACGTTTCGATATATTTGTACATCATCTTCAGGCTAAAATTAGAGTAAGAACTATAATACATTTACCAAAACAATCTACAGCCTACATAGAGAACTAAATTATTGAGAACAACACATACATGCAAAAGGTTATTTTACAATCAGAGTTGTTAAGTACACATCTATTTCAAAATACCAAACTAATTTCCTTTTGTTTGATATTTTGAAATAGATGGGTACTTAACAACTATGATTGTAAAATAACCTTCTGTATGTATGTATTGTTCTCAATAATTTAGTAATCTATGTAGGTTGTAGATTGTTGGTAAATGTATTATACTTCTTACTCTAATTTTAGCCCTGAAGATAATGTACAAATACATCGAAACGTAGGCCTAGGAAGGACTTTATTTTCTTTTATATGACCTAGTCCTCAAAAAACAAAAGATACAATATATATATATATATATATTTGTCCGTTTGGACCGTCTGTTTTCAATTCAAAGTATATATATATATATATATATATAATATATATATATATATATATATATGTTGTTAAGTGTGTATATATATATATACAAAACTAAAGTTTATCGGGACTCGGTCAGTTCTTCAGGTTCAAATTAAACTGTCATTGCCAACGTTTTAGTCTTTATTTAAAACCTTTTTCATAAGCAGAAGTATAAATTTTGAAACACAAAAACTAAGTATTCCATTACAAATTATTTTACAAAGAAAAATAATTTTCAGGCCATATTGAATTATTGATACTTTTATCAATATTTATATATATATACACTGCTTTAGCCCTCACTCAGTGAGTTCTTTAGTTGACTGTCGTCCCTCCGTCAATTCACTTCTTCTCCTGAGGACGACCGCCATTACGGTCGAAATATTGAAAAGTGAGTTTTTGTTATGTTTCAGTCTATGTGTCACAGTTCATTTTAAGTGGTATATATATGTATACTTTTTCGTTGGAAATACGATCCGAAAAGGTCAAATATAGTTCAGTGTAGAAAAAGAACCATAGAGAAATTAAAAGCACACACTTACAGTCTCTAATTTTCGGTTAGAACTGTCTTCAGGAGAGATAAGAGAGGGAAACTAAGCGCACTGCTACAGAGACGGTTGGAGACTGACTGTAAGTGTGTGCTTTTAATTTCTCTATGTTTCTTTTTCTACATTTAACTATATATATATATATATATATATATATATATATATATATATATAACAAGAATTAACAGTATATACGTGAAATAAAAAAACAATAAATTTCCAAAAATGGGACTAAGATCTTTCGTAGAAATACTCATAAGTTTCATTCTAAAGCATAAATAGATTTTACATCTTAGATCTTACATCTCAAGTCTCTTGACTTAAGTTAAGAGAATTTATTTTTAAATCTTCTTTCTTTTTAATGCATTATTTGTCAAGTACGAGTAATATATTGCTCTCTGTTTTTTTTAATATTAATTCGAATAGTTCGTCATTAACGATCGAATTAACAGGTATTCCAATTTTTACCTGTGTGCAGTCATTAACATATTGTGTTACTGTATTAATGAGTAAATTCTTCATTCATATGTATATTTTATCGTATATAATAATTTAAATTACACAAAGCACGACACAGAAAAAGGAATAAAAAGCCCACTTACAGAATTCTCAATATTTCTAACTATTGTTCGTCATCAGGAGTAGACTAGAAGAGAGATCTCCCTCACTTCTCCTCTCTTCTAGTCTACTCCTGATGATGAACAACAGTTCGAAATATTGAAAATTCTGTAAGTGTGCTTTTTATTCATTTTTCTGTGTCGTGCTTTGTGTAATTTAAAGTTTTATAGTCCTTGTGGAACGTTTCTTAAATTTAGTAATCATGGTATATAATATCATATTATCTAATATAATACCATACAAAGCAGTTTTTAAACTGCATCCTGTATTCGATGATTTTCGAGGTTTGCGAAGAGGTCAGGAACGTAATCCCCGCAAATAACAAAAGAGTCTACTGTAGCCCTATATTCCTACCGCAGTCGTTTTCCAAAATGATGTAAGAATTGTTTCAGCATGATTTCCTCAACATCATCTGTTTTGTTTGAGTTCAAAGTCCTTTGAACACCGATGTACCACTTGTATTTCGATTTCCTATAATGGTCTCTTGTAAATGACCCTGTAATTTTCTGTCTCGTCATCCTACCAGACAATAAAACCCGTTATCTCGAGGAATCCTAACTAGAAAGACCGATATGCCAGTCAAAGTCCAAACGATGGTTCATCAAAGTTGTTTTCCTGTTCAATGTGTTGGCAAAATTGATTAAATAAAATAAATTAAGTATTGGAAGTTAACGAAATTTTATCTGCCCATATATATATATACACTTTTTTTCGTTGGAAATACGATCCAAAACGGACAAATATAGTTCAATATAAACAAAGAAACATAGAGAAATCAGAAGAACACACTTACAGTCTCTAATTTTCGGTTTGAACCGTCTTCAGGAGAGATAAGAGAGGGAAACCAAGCGCACTGGATCAGAGACGGTTGGAGAAGGTCTCCAACCGTCTCTGATCCAGTGCGCTTGGTTTCCCTCTCTTATCTCTCCTGAAGACGGTTCAAACCGAAAATTAGAGACTGTAAGTGTGTTCTTCTGATTTCTCTATGTTTCTTTGTTTATATTGAACTATATATATATATATATATATATATTGTTTTGTTGAACGACCTTTGTACTGTGGCATGAATTCATGCCACAGTACAAAGGTCGTTCAACAAAACATGTATAAAGAAGGATTGCTCCCCAAATTTAAATCAAAAAGATAACTTTACCAACCAGTTGCGCTCGTTTGGAAACCTAGGCCTGGTTATGCCAACACTGACAACCCCAAACCTGACTGTGTAACCATTGTTAACCTGTTCATTTATGTTTGTTATTGGAATGTGATTTTAAGTATTAGATTAATTTGTTAAGTGTAGTTTTAATTGTGGTTTTTTTTTGCTGAAGATGGTGGATGTAACACTGAAACATGTCCAATAATAAATTAAAAAATTATGGTGATTTAATTTTTAAGTTGAACTCTGAATTAAAGAAAAAATTTCGCAATTTGGAAAAATATAAGACGAAATTGAACCAAGTGGAAACAGACATCCAGTTTTTAAAAGCATGCATGCATATATATATATATATATAAAGATTTCACATAAACACGTGAAATAACAATCAATGATCAAACCACAATAAGAAAATGGGAAAACAAGACTAAGATCTTTCAACCGTAACAAGCGGTCTTCGTCAGAGTCAAAAACCCAACTTTCTAAGTCTTGTTTTCCCATTTTTTATTGTGGTTTGATCATTGATTGGCATACATATATATATATATATATATGACAGAATCATGTCACATGGGTTCTGTTGTCTGTTTTTATGTACAAGTATAAGGCGTGTTCTCTAATCGGGATTCGGTCAATTTTCTAGGATAAAAAATCAAACTCTCGTTGCCGACGTTTTGGTTTTATTTAAAACCTTTTTCATAGGCAGAAGTAAGAATTTTTTAACTAAGAAAATGAAATTTTGACTATTTAAAGAAACAACAATATAAATTTCATTTTCTTAGTTAAAAAATTCTTACTTTTGCCTATGAATAAGGTTTTAAATAAAACCGAAACGTCGGCAACTAGATTTTGATTTTTTATCCTAGAAAATTGACCGAATCTTGATTAGAGAACACACCTATTCCATCAAACGGTCGATATATTATTGAATCTGTTATATGTATATATACATAATGTGAAATGTGAAATATGATATATATTAGGAATGCGAGTCCTAGTTTCTGTTTTCCATTCGTGTTTCTCAAAGTTTTGAAAGAATATATATATATATATATATATATATATATATATATATATATATTTATTATATATTATATATATATATATATATATATATAGTATATAGTATATAGTATATATATCACCTCAATGCAGATCCAGGATTCAATGCCCACTCCTGGCCCTTGATTTATTCATGTGAGGGGTGTATAAATCTCAGCAAGTCGTTCCTCGGATAGGATGTTAAGCCGTCGGTCTCGAGTCTGTACGATGTCAGGTAATCGTTATAGAACCCTAGTCTAAATACACTTGAGTTATCCAAAATTTAGGAGTCGGAATGTAGAATCAACGGGTAATGTGGCAGGCTCACCCATTACTAATAGAGTGCGAAATACTAAATGGGTGATAATTTCGGCCTCACAACAGCACTAAAAGGTGATGAATCCCTTGTAACTGACGGCATTGGAAAACAAACCAACATTTCCTATTAACACATCATGTCACATGGGTTCTGTTGTCTGTTTTTATGTACTAGTATAAAAGTGATCTTTACACATTTCGACTTACTGTTGTCTGCATCTCTCCAGAGTTGTCAAATAATATGAACCCATTTATTGTCTCCTTTGGATAGTCTTGATTAATTCGATTTTTTTTTTCAGGAGACTGATTTTTTACGAAAGAAGAAAACATGGTGGATCGAATGAATTCGTCAAGTGAGCCTGAGGTAAAGTTCTATTTCTATTAATATTAATAGTTCAACACCCATCGCCTCAGCCACAGATAAATAGCTTTTTGATATATATATATATATATATATATATATTATATACATAGGAGATGTACTTTATTGTGTAGACGAAATAACGAGAGTGTTATTTAGAAAAATTGAGAAACTTGTTAAGACACAGGTTCCATCTAAATTTGGTGTCATTTTCAATAATGTGTATGTCAAGGAAGGACTGCTACAAAAATTTACGAAATATATATATATATATATATATAAAAGTATATATGACAAGACCGTGACCCTTAGAGCCTCTGAAGAGACACACATATGGTTACTCGGGGCTCGCAGTGCACCTGAACTAAAAGATAATTTTTTTTTTTTATTTTTATATATAGTTATCTTTTATATTTTTTCTAGTATTTTTCCTCTCTCCTTCTTCTTATATTTTTCTGTAATTATTTATTTATTTCATTTTTATTCCTTATTTCCAGTTTGATCTATACATTATATATTATATTTCATTTTATTTTTTAAGACACTCATTCTTAACTAGTTTTCCTTTTACATCTTTTTATCTAACTTTACCTTTTATGGATTATTGCAGATATTATTTTTTTTCTACAATTCCTTAATATTCATTTATATTTTCCCAACTTGTATTGCTTATCTGTATTTCTGTTATATTTTCTCTTAATTCTATTACTTCAAAACCGGGCACGGGGAGCAGCACTTTTTTTTTTTTTTTTTTTTTTTTTATAACCGCGGTTGCCGTGTCGGTTGCTATCCGTTGTGTCTACAATGTGCTTGGTCTCCCTTTCTTTTTTCTCTTGAAGACGGATTACCCGAAAATTAGAGTCTGTAAGTGTATTTCTTTTACTTTCTGTGCTATCTATCTGCAATTTTGAACTGTTTATATATATATATATATATATATATATACACTTATATATAACTCTTATATATATATATACTTCTGTGTTTGTGATTTACCGTGAAACTTTTATTGTCCTTTTGGATCGTTTTCCTGCTTACAATATATATATATATATATATATTGTATCACAAACACAAACACAGAACAAAGGAACAAACACACAACCAGGTTTGAATTTAAAAAGGTAGGGCTGTTCTGAATGGTTAGAGATTAGTTTGTTTACCTTTGACTTATTTTTTATTCTTTTCTTTTTATCTTTATTTTAAATAATTATTTATACAACTTTATTCTAAACATCCTCATCATTATTATTATTTAAGTATTTATTATTTATATACCTGGATTTCTTTTGTTTCAGTTATTTTCCTCTTAATTTTCTACTTATTATCTTTAAGTTTTTATTATTTATATTTTCTAATTTCCTTCATTTTCACTTTCTATTACTTAGCTTATTCTTAGTTAATTTTTCTTACCTTACTTGAACCGGGCACGCGTGTGACAACACTGTTGGTGGTCTCCAACCGTCGCTTCGCAAGTGCGAAATCTCCTGATGACGGTTCAACCGAAAATTACAGATAGTAAGTGTGTTTGTTCCTTTGTTCTGTGTTTGTGATTTACCGTGAAACGTATATATATATATATATGATCAAACCACAATATGAAAGTGGCAAAAAGCAAGACTAATATCTTTCAACCGTAACAAGCGGTCTTCGTCAGAGTCAGAGTCAGGGTTTTTGACTCTGACAAAGACTGCTTGTTACGGTTGAAAGATCTTAGTCTTGTTTTCCCATTTTATATGGTGGTTTGATCATTGATTGTTACGTCACGTGTTTATGTGAAATCTTTTTATATACCCTCAAGTAGAAGTGGTCAAAATTTTATTCATATTTAGAATGAATCACTAGTCAATTTTTGGAACTATCTGATTCTCGAATTCCCTTCTATTGCAAAAATAGCACTTTACACATTGCTGCCACTTCCCACTACCTAATTATGTAAAACCGTATTTTCCTTTTATACTGACATAAAAACTAAATACCAAAGTAGACTTAATGCTGGGGCTAACATGAGAATCAAACTCTCAGCTATAAAGCCGAAAATGATTACAAAATAAACTTTGTGTTAAAATTGCTAGTAATTCTGTTTTATGTGTTATGTACTTGTTGAAAATATAAAAATTAAAATCTTTTATTTTATAATTTTTTATTCGTAAAATACACATTGCAGTAATATTGCTTTTTTAATTGCTTTTAAACATACGAGTACGTACTATTTATAGAAGTATATGAAAATATTTATATTATGATTGTATAAAATCATTAGATTCTGGGGTTTCTTGGGAAAGTTACTGAAGCAAAAGGGTTCAGAGTCGAAATAAGTTTGAGGAACTTTGGTATGAATGATTCACTGTTTGATGTACGAAACAAAGGTCATGTACCCAATATCCTTTGCATTATTCTAATAGAAATGGAATGGAAATAGAAAATCTAGATCTTGGTTTTGCATTTTTGAAAATTATTTTTTCGTATTGTTTTTTTTTTCATCTTAAAGAGGACTCATCAGGTCCTGTTAAATTATTTTTCATTCAGGTGTTTTTTTTTTCTATTATTCTGAAAACCTACACCTCTTTATCAGAATAGCCAATGTGGTATTTGACTTTGCAAAGCAAACTATTAGCGAGCTTATTGGTAATACAGTAATCCCTCAATTTTCGCGGATAATGGGGACCGAAGACACCCGCGAAAAGCGAAAATCCGGGAATAATGGACGCACCTTTATAAAAGCCTCTAAAGCTCAAACAACGACCTTTCCAACAGAGAGAGAATCCTGACCTTATTAAATACTCTAATGTGTTGTAAAGAAAAATGAAAAACAAAAAGAAAAAAATAAGAAATAATAAATAAAAAAAAAATTACGTCTTTACCGACTATAAGAGAGAAAGAGACAGAGAATTATACCCTTCATTATTGTAAATGATTATGCAAGTAAATAAAATAAAAAAAAATCGTAACCATCCTTTATTTTAATTTATAGACGAAAAGGCCTATTTTTATTTTTTTATTATTCTCTTGTTACAATTGATTATGTTTTAATATTTTTCATTAATTTTTAGTCTTTATTGAATATTTTTTATTAGCTTTTATTAACCTTTAATTTAATACTCTAGTATATATTTTGACCCAACAAGTCACTGGTTGTTTGATATCTTTTTTGAACGTGCAAAAAGAATCCTGTATATTTTCTTCTTTAATACTAACTACTATACTTTTTCATTATGAGTTGTATTTTTTTTATTTTTTACTATAATTACAGTTAAATATTATTTTATATTTTTTAATTTTTAATTGAACATTTCAGGACCCCGCGAAAGCTGAACCATGAACTAGCGAGGGATTACTGTATTCTCTTTTCAGAGTGACTCGATAAACTCGTTGTATTGTATCTTGGCAAGGGCCTTGGGACTATTCATGAACTTTTGAATAGGTTTTACATATTATCTCATGACCTCAAAGGAAACGTAAATCGATGTACTAGTATACACGAATTGTAGAGTTTGTTGGATCCATCTTTTCACCACTTTTACAATATATAAATAACTAGAGAACCTCTTCAACAGCTTAGCTTCGTGTGTTGTTTATATTTTTCACAAATAAGTTCGTATTTGGTCCAGGTTAGCTCTATCGTTAACGTGCTCGCCTCTGGGCTGGTAGTTCGAGGTTCGTTACCCTCCTGGCCCTCGATTTGTTCACGCAGAAGGTGAATAAATCTGACTGCGTCGTCCGTTGGAGAGGACTTTAAGCCGTCAGTCCCAAGTCTGTACGATATCAGGTTGTAAGGTACTTGTTAAAGATCCCCTACTCGAAATTCACTTTAGGCAGGCAAAATTTTGAACTCGTAATGTAGAATAACCGATCAAAAACAAAAAGATCGTAAAGGGCTGACGTTTTTAACCAGCTAGACTCATTTTGAGTTCGAATTGCCTAAAAGGGCTCCAAGTTGAAAATACATCGGCCTAGTTTGATTTCAGTGGTATGAAATCACTTTTTGAATTTCGTGCGATTTGTAACAGTAATTTCAATATTTTTTGTTCTTCTATTGGTACACCTGTCAGAATCATATGTTCACAGTTTTTGACTATATATTCGTGTAAATGGGCAGTAAATCTTCTTTTATACAAATATCATTAAAGGCATTAAACTTTTGACTATACAGTATGTGTTGTTTTAAAAGTTAGATCAGGGGGTGCTCACACATTTTCTGTATGTGAGCTACTTATGAAATGAGCAAGTCGCAATAATCTACCCACTGTTTTTATTTGGAAATTATTGAAGATTCTTACGATTTATCATGATATATGTAATATTTCATCGTGATAAAAACCTTTTCTTCTAATTCATATGAAAGTGATACGTTTTTTTCTTCTCCAGTCTCCTCACTGATTTCTATACCATTACTTAATTTTAAAAGAAAATATTAAAAGTGAAGAGTAAGAGGCAACTTAATGACTAGCTGATTAGATTTACTGCATGTAGAGCCACTTTTGCCGTTGTACAGTCACCGAAGTATATATATAAAAAAAAAATCTGAATTTATTCGACCTACCATCCTGTCTAATGTGAGATGGGATGAATTATAAGCTGATGTTAATTTTTTTTAATGTCATGCGATCTACCAATAATACCTCGGCGATCGACGTATTGATTAAACACCCCTGAGTTAGATTGTATGTTCTGCTTCAACTTTCTAGTAAAGTTCATTAAAGTTAATTTCTTTTATTTTCTTTGATAAGTCGTTTAGAGTCTGTTCAGTTTGATGAAGCCAGCATGTTGAATGATCTTAGTATTTTTTTCTCATTTCTTATTGTGGTTATACGTTGATATAAAATGTATATATAAATGGTTACACTAATCTTCCAAATCACTCCAAATGGACAGTAATTGTCCAAGATAATAGGTATGTAGAAAAAAGTAATATCTGCGTATATTAATATCTTTTTATAAACAATGTGGTTTTTAATCACTTTATGTTCTTCTTAAGGTTACATCACTTTTAAAAGTGTACGTGATTAGTGATTTTTTACTGTTGAAAAAATAATTTTGTTAAAAATAATTGTGGAATAACTTATACTTCCACAATTGTGGAATAAATATTTTTTTTTTTTTGCTAAATTGACTCTTCAGTACTCCACTGTCAACATTACAAGAGCTTTTGAGCACTAAATACTATTTTTTACTCAAAAATTAATGCACACTCTGCTAGATTATTTTGAATAGAAAAAAATGCCCAGTACGCAAACACGCGTCTGACCTCTCACATAAAAACAGTTTTTCATTATAGACAAAGAAACATAGAGAAATCAAAAGAACACACTTACAGTCTCTAATTTTTGGTTTGAACCGTCTTCAGGAGAGATAAGAGAGGGAAACCAAGCGCACTGGTTTGGGTTTCCAACCTTCTCTGAACCAGTGCGCTTGGTTTCCCTCTCTTATCTCTCCTGAAGACGGTTCAAACCGAAAATTAGAGACTGTAAGTGTGTTCTTTTGATTTCTCTATGTTTCTTTGTCTATATTGAACTATATATATATTTATATATATATGAAGCATGTTACTATTAGTGAATGGTTGTGATGGTGTGTTTCAGGATGGGAGATAAGAAGGGGCGAGTGTCGCAGATCGCTAACATCTTCCAGGGCATGGCTCCCACCGGGGCGCCGGGGACAGTGCCGAGGATCGGGTCGCCTGCGGCTGACGAGCCGGCGCCAGCCTCCACCTCACCCTCCTCAGTCGTCACCGTCGTCAGGACTGAGTCCCACCTCACGAGGTTCAACAATGCCAGGGCTCTCTTCGAGAAGCTAGGTAACCTTCGGACAACACATGTACACTGCCATCTTATCTTAAGTCTTTTAATTCCCTATTGTGAACCTCACGAGGTTCAACAATGCCAGGGCTAGGGCAATCTCCGAGAAGCTAGGGAACCTTCGGACAACACCTTTACACCACCATCTTGCCTTAAGTCTTTTAATTCACTATTATGAACCTAACGAGTTTCAACAATGCCAGGTCTAGGGCACTCTTGGAGAAGCTAGGGAACCTTCCGACTACACATTTACACTTGCACCTTGTCTTAAACCTTTTAATTTCTAATTGACAATTGTGAACCTCACGAGGTTGAGCATACCAGAGCAATCTTCGATAAATTAAGTGACCTTTGGACAACGTATGTACACTGCTCGTCGTCTTAATACTTTTAATTGACAATTCACAATGGTGAACCTCACGTTGCTGAACAATACCAGAGCACTCTCTGGCATTGTTCGAATGAATAAAACCCAATGTGTCCATTCATGTAAAAACTGATCAAATATTTGTTATTGTGCACGTAGATTTGAAAAACAAAAAACATTTGAAAAATATTTTGAAAAATTATAATAATTTTTTTTATTTTCTAATATCATAGTTGATAAGTCCGTTTGTTTTAAAAGAATATTGTACACATAAAACATAAAAACAATTATTACCTTAGAAACTCATTTTAGTATATAATTTCATTTTTTTTTAGCTACTATTTTCTATTTTTACCCCCTCCCTACCTCAAAATGCCGCGCCCTGGGAAATGCCACCGGGGGCGGACCCCCCCCCCCTCAACCTGATACGCCAGTGAAGTTTTCTTGATCATGTTTAATATTGGACTGCTAGAGTAGCTGATCGCGGAAGCCTAAATTTGAAAAAAAAATGTCGTAATTTGAAATGGAATGTAAATTGAGAGTGTTACTTCTGACTTGACTGTTAAAATGGTTGTTTGATGTATAGAAGAGATGTGTGTTTTGTTGTTGGTATTGAGGAAGTTTGGATATGAGTTCGTATATGAGTGAGGTATGATCTGTACAAGTGTATACACATACACAGACACATATTGAGGGGGTTTGGATATGAGTTCGTATATGAGCGAGGCATGAGCTGTGCAAGTGCATACACATATACAGACACATATTGAGGGGGTTTGGATATGAGTTCGTATATGAGCGAGGCATGAGCTGTGCAAGTGCATACACATACACAGACACATATTGAGGGGGTTTGGATATGAGTTCGTATATGAGCGAGGCATGAGCTGTGCAAGTGCATACACATACACAGACACATATTGAGGGGGTTTGGATATGAGTTCGTATATGAGCGAGGCATGAGCTGTGCAAGTGCATACACATACACAGACACATATTGAGGGGGTTTGGATATGAGTTCGTATATGAGCGAGGCATGAGCTGTGCAAGTGCACACACATACACAGACACATATTGAGGGGGTTTGGATATGAGTTCGTATATGAGCGAGGCATGAGCTGTGCAAGTGCGTACACATACACATATTGAGGGGGTTTGGATATGAGTTCGTATATGAGTGAGGCATGAGCTGTAGCTGTGCAAGTGCATACACATACACAGACACATATTCAGGGTAGATCCCAAAAAAGGACCCTCATCAAAATCAAAACACCGTAGAAGTTCCCCAAAAAAAGTTGTATAAGATCCATATGTTTCTTTGTTTCTAAATGTCTCTAATTTTATTTCTGTAACGGACAGACAGACAAAGTTTGTATTTAATGTATTAAGATTGTTGAAAACACTTTCTTGTCGGCTAGGCCGTCCAGACTGATTCAAGATCACATTTCACAGTGGACTCCATTCGACTTGATTTGGTGGTCACTGACCCTCATTCTTTTGCTGGTTTCAGATGATGACGCAATACATATTTTCTTAGCGTGTCATATATTCTGTCAGACTGTTGTTGACAGTAATTCTATCTCAGTGAAAAACAAAACGTTGGGGGTGGAGGTAGTTAATGACACGGTGTTTTCTTCAACCGTGACAGCACATGGGTCTCTTTTACTTTAACCAATGTGCAATTTAACTTCTAGCTTAGGTTAAGATGTAGTGGACATTTCCATGAGAAAACACACATAGTGGTCAGAGTAGCCCTGTTGTAACGTGCTCGCTTCCGGGCTGGTAGATCTGGAGTTCAATACCCATTCGGGCCGTCCATTTATTCACGAGGATAGTCGACCTTCGGAGAGGAGGCAGTACGTAAGCCAGCCCATTGTGATACCACAAAATGAAAATTCTACATTGGTAGTCCTAAATTGCTTAACTCAATTTTTTTTAGAGTATAGTTTCTTTAACGAGTACCTGACATAATACAGGCTCGGGACCGATGGCTTACTAACCTCTACAATCAATGAACGACGTGCTTAGATAAATCGAGGGTTAGAGTGGGTATTGAACCCAAGATCTATCGGTCTTGAAGCGAGCACGTAAACCACTGGGCTACCCTGACTCCTTTATATCTGTTAAGTTAGGCCAAATTGCAGTGGAAGTTCCACGAAAGAACACACACATATGCTGAATATTAATTTTTTGTGATACCACGCAATGAATATTCTACATTGGGAGTCCTAAATTTTGCCTAACTGAAGTGTTTTTAGAATGTAGTTCGTTTAACGAGTACCTGATTCAGGACCGACGGCATAATGTCCTCTCCGAAGAACGACGTGCTCAGATTTAGTAATTTCCCGCTTGAATGAAATGAAATGGAGGCCAAAGTGGGTATTGAATGATTACAATCAGAAATGATAAAGTACAGTTTCTCAGTAGTTAAAAAGTTACTCACTACTGATCTAAGGTTAGGTTAGGTTTCAGTGACAGTCCTACAAGGCATCGCACATACCACAAACATTCACAATTTGGGATACCGCACCATAGATATTCTATATTAGGGGTCTTAAATTTGCCTAACATAAGAGTTTTTAGAGTGTGGTTTCTTTAACGAGTACCGGACACATGCATCATAGGCAAGGGACTGACGGCTTAACGTACTCTGAACAACACCTTCCGCTTGAATAAATCGAGAGTCAGAGTGGGTATTGAACCCCGGATGTACCAGTCCAGAGATGAGCACACAAGCCACTGGGTGTAAGTTTTGAAAGAACTATGTAAGTTGAAATAGATTGGTATGTTTTGAAAGAGATTCTGAAGTTCTGAAAGGGCTATGTGGGTTTTAAAAGAGTTACGTAAGTTTCGAAAGAGCTGTGTAAGTTTTGAAAGAGATCTGTAAATTTTGAAAAAGGTGCCTAAGTTTTGAAAGAATTGTGTAAGTTTTGAAAGAGCTGCCTAAGTTTAGAAAGAGATGGGTAAGTTTTGAAAGAACTGTGTAAGTTTTGAAAGAGCTGCCTATGTTTTGAAAGAGCTACCTAAGTTTTGAAAGAACTGTGTAAGTTTTGAAAGAACTGCCGATGTTTTGAAAGAACTATGTAAGTTGAAAGAGATGGATAAGTTTTGAAAGAGCTTCGTAAGTTTTGAAAGGGCTATGTAGGTTTTAAAAGAGTTGTGTAAGTTTTGAAAGAGCTGCCTAAGTTTTGAAAGAATTGTGTAAGTTTAGAAAAAACTGTGTAAGTTTTCAAAGAGCTGCCTAAGTTTAAAAAGAGCTGTCTCTGTTTTGAAAGAACTATGTAAGTTGAAAGAGATGGGTAAGTTTTGAAAGAGATTCCAAGTTCTGAAAGGGCTGTGTAGGTTTTAAAAGAGTTACGTAAGTTTCGAAAGAGCTGTGTAACTTTTGAAAGAGCTGCCTAAGTTTAGAAAGAGCTGTGTAAATTTTGAAAAAGGTGCCTGAGTTTTGAAAGAATTGTATAAGTTTAGAAAGAACTGTGTAAGTTTTGAAAGAGCTGCCTAAGTTTAGAAAGAGCTGCCTATGTTTTGAAAGAACTATGTAAGTTGAAAGAAATGGGTAAGTTTTGAAAGAGATTCCTAAGTTCTGAAAGGGCTGTGTAGGTTTTAAAAGAGTTACGTAAGTTTCGAAAGAGTTGTGTAACTTTTGAAAGAGCTGCCTAAGTTTAGAAAGAGCTGTGTAAATTTTGAAAAAGGTGCCTAAGTTTTGAAAGAATTGTATAAGTTTAGAAAGAACTGTGTAAGTTTTGAAAGAGCTGCCTAAGTTTAGAAAGAGCTGCCTATGTTTTGAAAGAACTATGTAAGTTGAAAGAGATGGGTAAGTTTTGAAAGAGATTCCTAAGTTCTGAAAGGGCTGTGTAGGTTTTAAAAGAGTTACGTAAGTTTCGAAAGAGTTGTGTAACTTTTGAAAGGCTGCCTAAGTTTTGAAAGAATTGTGTAAGTTTAGAAAGAACTGTAATTTTTGAAAGAGCTTCCTAAGTTTAGAAAGAGCTGCCTAAGTTTTGAAAGAATTGTGTAAGTTTAGAAAGAGATGGGTAAGTTTTGAAAGAGCTTCGTAAGTTTTGAAAGGGCTATGTAGGTTTTAAAAGTGTTGTGTAAGTTTAGAAAGAGCTGCCTAAGTTTTGAAAGAATTGTGTAAGTTTAGAAAGAGCTGTGTAAGTTTTGAAAGAGGTGGTGGGTAAGTTTTGAATATGAGGAAATGATTAAGTACTTGTGAAGAAGAAGATGATGCTTGGCTGTGTTCAGGTGAAGACACGGTAAAGAAGAAGCAGATTGCATTTGCAGTGAAGCCAGAAGGGGTTGTGGGCGTGCAGGCAGCAGGTCGCAGCGCCGTGTCGACAGTGCTGAACGGAGGCAAGGAAGTCTCTCCCAAGCATCTGTCCAACGGCTCGCTGTCCACTCCGCCTGAGAAGCCGGCCAAGCCTGAAAGGAAGTTCAACAGCCGCGAGCTCATCGAGAAGCAGAAGAACTGGACTTCACACTTCTCCAAGTCGCGGACCAATTCGCCAAGGTACTTGTCACTGTGTAGAAATAATCAAATGCCAAGTCACCTGCTTATTGCTTTAATAAAGTAACAACAAACATAAAATACGTAATTACTTAAAGGCTTTTATTTACGTTTTGAAAGAATTTACGTGTTTCTTTCCTTTCTGTCTACCTATCTTCAATTTTGAACTGTTATTGTATTCAGTTTGGATCGTCTTTCCGCTTATCAAGTGATTATATATATATATATATATATATACGTATATAGAACAAATATCACTATATATTTAATATATATAAACTATAAAAAGATTTCACATAAACACGTGAAATAACAATCAAAGATACCACTCTTCCCTCCCACTCTTCTCAACTCCTCACCAGATGTTTTTTGCATCTAGTGTTCAGTTGGGTTTTTGACTGACGAAGACCGCTTGTTACGGTTGAAAGATCTTAGTCTTGTTTTCCCATTTCTTATTGTGGATTGATATGTAAACTATATAGTGATATATATCAATAATCAAACGACAATATGGAATATATCATTTGAACATATACTGTTAAATAACGCCCCACATTTGGCCTGTATTTGTTTCTAAAAAAAAAAAAAGAAATAGATACAAATCAAATGTGGGGCGTTATTTAACAATATATATAAAGATTTCACATAAATACGTGAAATAACAATCAATGATCAAAACACAATATGAAATGCGAAAACAAAACTAAGATCTTTACCCGTAACAAGCGGTCTTCGTCAGAGTCAAAAACCCAACTGACTCTGACTTTAGTTGGGTTTTTGGCTCTGACGAAGACCGCTTGTTACGGTTGAAAGATCATAGTCTTGTTTTTCCATTTCATATTGTGGTTTGATCATATATATATATATATATATATATATATATATATATATATATATATATATATATATATATATATATTTACATTTGCTTAAAAATCGGAAAGACGAGCCAAACTGGACACAATACGATTCCAAATTGAAGAGGAGTGACATTTAGAAATAATAAAAACCTGAGCTAAGAAAGGAAGTAAAACAGAAAAAAGAAATCCGAAGTTATAAGTTTTACAGATTTTCTCCTTAATTTTTCCATTTTTCTCATGTAGGTTTTTCGATAAATTTAGAACAAAATACAGCAGGTTTAAAAATTTTTATTCGTATATTCCTACATGTTTCGGTCTCAGTCAACCATTTTCAAGGATTCATTAAAGTTTTATATCATAACATTAAAACAAACAATTTCTAAAATTTAATAATAATTAAAATATACTATCAGAAATTAAACGTTATACATAATCATTTATAAGGGAGGTTTTTCAATATCTAGTAGTCATGGTGAGGTTTCACACAGGTCCTGGTTAACTTCCATCTATCGTATTAATTCTTGATAGTTTACGAAAATTTTAGTGAACTGGTATATCTTGTTCCAAATTTATGGAAAACCTAAGTAAGAAAAGTGGAAAAATTAAGTAGAAAATTTGTAAAACTTTAAATAGGTATTAGTTTTAATGAAATTGAATGTTCGGAGCAGTCCTTGAATGGATATATTTCAAAAGTATGTCAGATTTTACCTTACTATTAAGGGAATGTCCCACTAGATACAAACATGGTATGATTAAAACATTAATACCTAGATGGAGCCTTTAAAAACTCATCAAATTTGAACATTTTCAACAGAGCAATGGCTAATCAAAAACAAGTCAGACAAACTACGAGTATATCATGTCCACCTCGGACAGCCCAAGTTTTGGGTGGCAAAACTTGGAGGTGACAAAAGGGTAACACGTTAAATCGTCGGCCTGATTTGATCTTTGGTGTAATGGCTGGAAAGCTAAGGTGCACAGCGATCAAAACAGGATATAGTAACATCTCAGTGATATGGCTGAATAAGCTGGGAGCCCTAAATAATACCAAAACAATGAATAGTAACAATGAATTTGATATCATTCTATAAAACTATATTAGCCGAAAGAACAAGAATAATGGCAAAAAATGAAGGGACAGAACATACTGACTATAAGATTTTTTCTGAAAATCAATTTCTGGGAAATTATAAAACAGAAGACTAAGTACTTAAAAATATTCATTAATTCATTAACTGTGCATCCGTTATAGCGTGGTATTTACTCATGTTAGGAAAAGTATTGAGTCTCCACACAAAAAAGTTTATAAACAACGCGTTTCGAACACTTGATGTTCTTCTTCAGGTTACATATAGAAAAAGTATATATGCATTAAGAGCTTTGGGATCATAGAGACGAATTAATTAAAATGAATACATCTGACACTATTGAGTGATAACGGGAAAGTTAAGGATCAATTTAGGATATTTCATTATTATTCCCGTTAACATCAAGTATTCAAGTTAAACGCGTTGTTTAGTTTCTTGTTATAAACTTTTTTGTGTGGAGACTTAATACTTTTCCTAACATACTTAAGCTATATTACGAAATAATATAAAATGCACAAAACAAGAAGACAAGCTCCAGTTAATTACCATATCTATTAAAGAAGTAAAACTTTGACTCAAGTAATCGTTAGAAATCAACAGGAAGAAAAGCAGCCTTTGAAACAGACGAATCTCATATATGAGTTCAAGAGTCCATTAGGAAACTGTGAGTTCCTGAGTTCTTCATATATAGCAGAGGTTCCTAAAGTGAGTTCCGCGGAGCCCAGCGGGTTCTTTAAAGGACTGTCTGGGGTTCCGCGAAAAACATTTTTCTAAATTTTTTTTTAGTAGTTATGAATTTATTCTGTGAAATTTATTCTTGTGAATCATGAAACCGAATAATGTATATATCTGCTTACACACATAAGTAGAAGTGGTCAAAATTTTATTCATATTTTGAATCAATCACTAGTCAGTTTTTGGAGTTATCTGATTCCCGAATATTCCTTCTATTGTAAAAGCAGCACTTCACACATTGCTGCCATTTCCCACTACCTACTTATGTGAAACTGGATTTTCCCTTTAAACTGCCATAGAAACCAAATACCGAAGTAGACTTAATGCTGGGGCTGACTTGACAATCAAACTCTCAACTATAAAGCCAAAAATGATTAAAAAATAAACTTTGTGTTAAAATTGCTAGTAATTCTGTTTTATGTACTTGTCGAAAATAAAAAAATTAAAATCTTTTAGTTTTGAATTTTTTATTCGTAAAATTCACATTGCAGTAATATTAATTTTTAATTGTTTTTAAACATACGTACTCTTTATAAAGGCATATGAAAATATTTTTATTATGATTGTATAAAATCATTAGAATCGGGGGGTTCTCGGGAATGTTACTGAATCAGAAAGGGTTCCACGTCGAAAAACGTTTCAAGAACTCTGATATATAGGTTCGATTCTAACCACCTTTTCTAAAGGCTTACCATTCATCTGTCTTCAGGAGCGTCAAAAGAACACTTGAAAAATATTCATAAGATCAAAGTTAGTTATAAAGTCCTAGTTAGTAAAAAAAAAGCTACAGAAATTGATGAAAAAAGACTGAGAATACTTGAAGCATTCTACATCCTTGAGAAAAATCCGAATATTAATGAAAAGAAGGAAAACTTAAGCAACCAGCTGCGCTTGTTCTTGTACAAGCCAAAAATAAAGAAAGAAAGAAAACTAGACGAAGTTGTGGTCAAACCGTATCAAAACAATTCAAGTGAAGAAGCGCATAGGGCATTTTCTAGGGAAACGAAGATGAACACAACCTGACACTAAAACGGTGATCCCCAAGCCGGCATTATAACCTCCTTATGTGTTACAATGTCTTAAATTACCTTAGTTCATTTTGTTTTATTTATTGTTAGCTAAATTTGTTTAAACGGTCAATTATGTGTTAATTTAATGTTATATCTAATCTAATTTTAATTCCTGAAGATGGTGAATTGTGAGTACCGAAACTTGTGGAACAATATATCATATTAATCACTAGTCAGTGATTAATATTAAATAGCATTTAATGTCATAAATAACATTTATGACATTAAATCATAAAAAAGTATGGCGAATTAATTTATGAGTTAAGAATCCCTGAATGGTAGAAATGCTTTAGAAAATTGGAAAAACTCTCCACACAACTTAACAAGGTAAAATTAAACATATACTTTTTAAATATATTTATAGAAAATAAAATTTATCAGCACTTTGGTCAGTTCTTCAGGTTCAAATTAAACTCTCATTACCAAAGTTTCCGTTTTAAAATCTTTTTTCATAGGTAGAAGTATAAACTTATGGGACAAAAAAGGTTGAGTATTACATTAAAGATTTTTTTTTTAAAAGAAAACAATTTGCGGGTTCAGCAGTAACTGTCTAGTTTGAATAAACCCTTTAGTTATATATAGTCAGCAAATTGACCTGGGTGGTTGGTACTGACATTATTAAAATAAAATTATTTATTTTATACCATTTATGCCCCTCGTAAAGTAATATACCTCATGTGATTTTTTACAATGTGGAAAAAAGTAATATTTGTTATTAGTAAAGTAAAAAGTCGTCATAATGAAAACTCAATCTTGTATTATTGTACTTGACTATCTGGTATTCAAATTATTTCATTTGTGGATTTCATGTCGATAAAACGTGAACATAAAATTATGTTGGCTAATTTATACTTTTTAAGTTTTAGCTGAAACTTTCTTTTTAACTAATATAGTTTGTTCACCGCTGAATGCGCCCGAAGAACCTTAATTGGTTCTGTAGGATCAAATCCAAAATAAGAATAGGTTATTAGCAACTGAAGTTTCACTGAAAATTGTTCAGCATTATCATGACTAATAATAATTTATTTTAGAAGGCTAGAGTGTACTTTACGAGCCCCAACGTTTACAGAGGACGGACCTTTACGCAGAGGTTATAAGGGTTTCCCTACACTCCAGTAGGGATTTTGGAGTTATTTCTCTTTCTTAAATGGCAACTCGTACTTATATTGCAGTAATGTTTATTTCAATATAACTTGAAAATAAATAATGAAATACATCAATATTGAAATAATTGAATCAATATAAGTTTAATTAGTTCTTGCTATAATTCCTGGTTTGGGAGAAGACCAAACACTTCTTTGAGTCTAATAAATAGACATTATTTACCTGAAATTATCAATTACAACAAAATCCATCCAGGTTTACATTTTGAAATTACTAAAACAAATTAGTTTTATAAACATTATTTTGGCCAATGTTGATTTGTCAACTCTGGGGCTCCTAAACTCAATCCCTCTGTTCCCTCTTGCAATAGTAGGAAATTCGGGAATCAGATAGTTCCAAAAACTGACTAGTGATTCATCTTAAACATGAATAAAATTTTGACTACTTCTACTTATGGTTATATGTAGATATAAACATTATTCGGTTTCATGTTTCACAATAAATATAGAATAAATCTATACCCACAAAAAAAATTTTAGAAAAATATTTTACTAAATGTTTTTTTACGTAACCCACAGTCCGTTAAGGAACCCACTTTGGGAACCTTTGATATACAGGGTGTCCCAAAAAAAATGTATACACACTTTAAATAATTATAAATTTGGAGTTTATTATAATTCGAATAAATTTCAACATGTAAAAGAATTTACAAATATCATTCCATTGTCCTGTTATCGCATGTTCTCAAACTGATGTCCGTTATGCTCCAGACACTGCTGACAACGCGAAGCGATGGAATGGCACACATCATGGAACAATTCTCTTGGGATATTCGTACATTCACGTTCATGGCTCGAATGATTAACAGACACAATTGCACCTACTGGGGACCTGAGAATTCACATGTTATGGTTGACCACCATGTTAATTTACCAGGAATTACAGTGTGGTGCGGCCTATCTTCACGGGGATTAATTGGACCTTTCTTTTTTGACGCTACTGTGACTGGTCCTGTTTACTTGAACCTGCTGCAACAGTCTGTCATGCCAAGCATTAGAGAAGACTTTGAACAGGAAGAATTTTATTTCCAGCAGGATGGGGCACCGCCACACTACCATCGCGATGTTAGATCCTTTCTTGATAGGATCTTGCAAAACCGGTGGATTGGACGAAGAGGTTTTGTGGAATACCCTCCACGTTCACCAGATCTCCACACCACTAGATTTCTTTTTATGGGGATACCTAAAGGACAAAGTCTACGCACAGAAACCTGCAACAGTCGTTCAATTGAGGGCAACCATTGAGCGTGAATGTACGAATATCCCAAGAGAATTGTTCCATGATGTGTGCCATTCCATCGCTTCGCGTTGTCAGCAGTGTCTAGAGCAGAACGGACATCAGTTTGAGAGCATGCGATAACAGGACAATAGAATGATATTTGTAAATTCTTTTACATGTTGAAATTTATTCGAATTATAATGAACTCCAAATTTATAATTATTTAAAGTGTGTATACATTTTTTTGGGACACCCTGTATATATCTCATTAAGTGTAGTAGTATGTTTTTTTAACAATGAAGGTTTATATATATAAAGGTTGAAAAACACCGACTAAACAGTAACACGTGTCCCGGCACAGCTTTAAACAAAGCAGCTACATGCCATCTGGTGGTCAACGGTGGAAACATAGGACCACGATCCGGACGAGTCTGAAGCTCTGAAATCCGTTAAAGGGAGTCCGTAGAGCCAAGGTATGCGTGTGTTGGAAATGCTGGGATTGCCCTCGGGTGAATTGTTCCGTATGTCCAATAGTTGAATTGGGTTGATTTTATCCTCAATAAGAGTGGTTGAATGCTTTAAATATGAGTGCAGTTAGAGAGACTGTGTTTTCTGCATGTTTCAGATACAACAGTGACCCCACGTCAGTCAATCAGCCCTTAGACACTCACCTCACACCCACCTGCACCTCCACACCTCAACAGGCCGCCACAAGGAGCGCCTCCTTCAACACTCCCAGGAGGCCGGCTACTCATCCCCACCAGCCACCGCCGCCCCCTCCCAGGTCACTAGCAACCAGTCTATTGTTATTAACTTAGGTTATTGGGAATGCTTATGACACTAGGCATGTGTCAGTACCCATTGGGATTGAGAGTGTTTAGAAACCAGAATGAACACCAAATGCATCAACACTATCCAAGTATTTAACATTCAATATAACTGAAAGCCTTCTGTGATCAACAGATATAAACTATAGGATGCAACGACTCTATCCATGCACTTAGCACTCAATATGACTGAAAGTCTACTATGATCAACAGATATAAACTATAGGATGCATAGACACTATCTATATACTTAACACTCAGTATGACTGAAAGCCTGCTATGGACATCAAATGAATACTACAGGATACATCTCACTGGACATATCTTCAATACTCTATATGACTTACAATGTGCAGTGAGCATCAACTATAGGATGCATAGACACTAGCCATACACCTAATACTCAATATGACTGAAAGCCTGCAGTGATATAAACTATAGGTTGCATAGACACTATCCATGCACTTAACACTCAATATGGCTGAAAGCCTACTATGAGCAACAGATATAAACTATAGGATGCATAGACACTATCCATGCACTTAACACTCAATATGACTGAAAGCCTGCTATGAGCAACAGATATAAACTATAGGATGCATTGACTCTATCCATGCACTTAACACTCAATATGACTGAAAGCCTGCTATGGGCAACAGATATAAACTATATGATGCATAGACACTATCCATGCAGTTAACACTCAATATGACTGAAAGCCTGCTATGAGCAACAGATATAAACTATAGGATGCATTGACTCTATCCATGCACTTAACACTCAGTATGACTGAAAGCCTGCTATGAGCAACAGATATAAACTATAGGATGCATTGACTCTATCCATGCACTTAACACTCAATATGACTGAAAGCCTGCTATAAGCAACAGATATAAACTATAGGATGCATTGACTCTATCCATGCATTTAACACTCAGTATGACTGAAAGCCTGCTATGAGCAACAGATATAAACTATAGGATGTATAGACACTAGCCATACACCTAATACTCAATATGACTGAAAGCCTGCAGTGATATAAACTATAGAATGCATAGACACTAGCCATATACCTTATACTTAATATGACATAAAACCTGCTGGGAACATCAAATATAAACTATAGGATGCATCGGCACTAGGAATATCTTTAGAATTTAATATGACTGCACTGTGTATTGAACTATGAAGTTTGCTTCAATGCTGAATTCTTTATATTAGGAGAAAAAAATCCTTGATATGTTTCTTTGACATTGCAGTAGAATGTCCCATTATATTTTATACAATTATTTATTATTAATGTTTTAAATGCCCCATAAGAGCTTACTGTAAAGCGTATTTACTAAATGCAAAACTCATATGTGCATCAAAAATAATTAAGAAGTCAAGCAGAAATAAATGGATTCGTATTATTAAAGGCATTGTAAGGATGTGCTCTTTTGTATTACGGAATGACTTGATGTTTTTTAAATAATTGTGAATATTTCTAATATTTGTTTCTGATTTAACAGGTTGATCGGAGTAAGTCTTGAAAGAACAACTGGCCCTAAGCCAGTCAAAGTAGAGCAGTCACCTTTAAACAAGGAGGATGACTCAAAGACCGTCCACAAAGTAGTCGAAGAGTCGCCTCCTGTCATGCCTCCCAGCCCCTTCAGGAGTGTCAAAGGTATCAATCCCTTCGCTCACTTAATTCAGTCGATTTATTGTAAAAACATGCCCTTTTTTATGTATATGAGGTGTCAGGGGAGAGGATATATGATTCGTTGTGATGTTAACCAATAGGAGAGTAGAGTTTATAGGTCCATGAGTGCAGTTCTTAGAAGGTCTCAGTACCCGCTGTCCAGCGAAGCCTCCGTTATTTCGCCAATGGGTATAGAGGTTGCACAGTACCTCTGTGATATAAGAATATTGGTAGAAAACATGAGCCTCAATTTGCAGTGAACTCCTGTTCCTTTTCTATTTCTGATTTTTTTGGTGGTTGGGTGTTAGTTTTTTTCTATTGTCTGCTACAGATATTGATTTTATTTTACTTGATACTCTCATTTGTCTTCTAGGAAAAGAAGCCTTTGTCTTCATGTCAATGGGGGGTAGAGGATGCATAGTCCTTCTTGATTAAAAGATGTTGACACTCGACTCCAACTTGTTCACCTAGAGACCCCTTCGAGTTATTGGTTTCGTTGAATTTACGTTTCCGCTTCTGTTTGTTCTGTTTACGTTTCCTCTTCTATTTGTTCTGTCGATTGTTCATATAACTATTGATGGATGGTTGGTTGAAGGTGGAAAATTTTACACTGTTGACCTGGTGGTGGTATTGCGGCATGTTTCAACCATTCTCTCGTTATCTTCAGGCAAAGTTACGGCCCAGTGATACAGGTGGCTCAGTGATTAACGTACTCGCCTCTGGGCTGGTAGTCCTAGGTTCGATCCCCACCTGGCCCTCGATTTATTCTTGCGGGACGTCAATAAATCTGAGTATGTCGTCCCTCAGAGAAAGGGAGAATGTTGAGCCGTCGGTCCCGAGCCTGTACGATGCTGGTACTTCTTAAAGATCCCTACTCGAAGTGCGATTGAGGTAGGCAAAATTTTTGGACTCCCAATGTAGAATCTGTAGAATCACCGATCAAACAAAAAGCTGGTAAACTGCTCCCCTATCACCCGCTAGGGGATCGGTGATTAAACAAAAAAAACCATTTTTTTTAAACAATGAAGGTAATATGTATATAAAGTTTCAATATCATAAGCAAAGACACATACATAATTAAAAACACCCACTTACAGTATCAAATTTTCGGTTTGAAGCATTTTCAGAAGAAGTAAAAGAGTGGAAAACGAAACTCACTGGTACAGAGTTCTTCAACCATTTCTGGCACCAGTGCGCTTGGTTTCCCTCTCTTATATCTTTACTGATAACGCATCAAACAGAAAATTAGAGACTATAAGTGTACGTTCAATTGATCTAAACCAAATAAAATTGAAAATAAACTTAAATGAAATAACTAAGTAAATAAATTAATGTATTAAATAACAATTGGATATATAAATTAAATAATAGAAATGTTAAAATAAATTACGTACATAAAAAATTGTTCCTTATAGTTTTATATACATCGTAAAATATTATAAATAATATTTTTATATTATTATAAAATAATGTATTATATTATATATAATATATATAAATAATATATTATAAATATTGTGTACTTTAAACCTCAAGGAAAACGAAAAGTCATTATTTGTTGTGATTTTTCTGCATTCAAGGATGTCATAGTGAAAGACCTCAAGGGATTTATTTCTATTGTTTGTTTTCTCTTTGTGCTTTTGTACTTTATTGGTTACAACACGTGTTTATTGTAATTCTTATGTATAACTATAACTATATAATATTGAAAAAAGTATCGACCGGGAAGTAAAAACAAAATAAAAGTTTATCGGGACTCTGTCAGTTTTTCAGGTTAAAATTAAACTCTCATTGCTAACTTTACGGTTTTTATTTAAAACCTTTTTCATAGGCCTACAAAACAGAGGAAATTTAAGAAATAATACAATAATTCAAAATAACTATTGAAGAAATTTGATTGAATGTTTTTGGATAAAATATTTAAGACAGCAACAAGAACCACCAAATGGCACAAATACTGACTTAGAAGTTCAAGATAAGAAGTTTTTTTCAATTTCCATATGTTGAAGGATTATCAAAATTTATATATATATATATAATGATCAAACCACAATAAGAAATGGGAAAACAAGACTAAGATCTTTCAACCGTAACAAGCGGTCCTCGTCAGAGTCAGTTGGGTTTTTGACTCTGATGAGGACCGCTTGTTACGGTTGAAAGATCTTAGTCTTGTTTTCCCATTTCTTATTGTGGTTTGATCATTGATTGTTGTTTCACGTGTTTATGTGAAATCTTTATATATATATATATATATATATATATATATATATATATATGATTTGTTACGATGGTGACCAATAGGAGAGTAGAGTTTGTAGGTCCATGAGTGCGGTTCTTAGAATCGACCTACAAACTCTACTCTCCTATTGGTCACCATCGTAGAGAATCATATTCCTTTCCCCGGACAACTCTTGAAAACAATAAATGTATGTGTGTGTGTAAAATTGTATTATATCATATATTTCCTCTGCATTTGTAGGTCTATGAAAAAAGTTTTAAATAAAAACCGAAACATTGGCAATGAGAGTTTAATGTGAACCTGATCTGACCGAGTCCTGATAAAGTTTTATTTTGTGTCTACTTCACGGTCGATACATTTATCAATATTATATAGTTACAATTATGAAGAAGAATCACAATGAACACGTGATGTAACCAATGAAGTATAAAATCACAAGGAGAAAAGAAAATAATAGAAATAAATGCTCTGAGGCCTTTGACTACACGCCACCAGAAAGCAAACAAAGGAGATAACGCAAAACATGAATTTTATGTTACTTTCTTTGTTTGCTCTTTCATCACATAAAGTGAAAGGCCTCAGAGTATTTATTTCTATTGTTTCCTTTTTCCTTCTAGTTTAAACTATATTAGTTGCATCAAGTGTTTTGTTAGTTGTGATTTTTCTGTATATAAATACTATATCATTGATCAAACAACAAAATGAAATGGGAAAACAAGACTTAAGATCTTTCAACCGTAACAAGCGGTCTTCGTCAGGGTCAAAAACCCCACGAATCATGTATTTCCATATCATGTATTTCTGCCTGAAGAGACAGTGAGATCCAGAGAGTGAACTAGAATGAGCAAATATACAGTATATACTTGTAATTAGCGATGGGGAATGGTACTAGGCCAATTAGAGATGTATGCCGCTACACGACTAAATATAAGACGTGCTAAGTCATCACACTTGAAAGATAAAAACTGTGTCAGTTCTTATTTGATCTAGAAATGAACAATCTCTTACTCGTTAAAATTTATCCAAATAATTCAAAGAACACAATCGATAATCCTTCGTCAAATTGTACAAGCTCCCTTTTATGTTTCTAACGATACCATTCAAAACGATTTGGAAATTCAAATCTTCTGTTCACGATCCGATAGGATAAATCCTCTCCGATCACGATAACACAAATATCATGAATCTTTGCCCACCAACCTAAACCCTTAATTTAGCAATCATCCCACCAGATTCCTACCAACCCTATTAGAAAGCTAAAACGAATTGACTCCGAAATCTACTCAGCAATGCTAACTAATTTCAAGTGATCAAAATAATTTATATGGAGTACCACCAATGGGTGTTTCTCCACTCTTTTATTTCATTTTTTTTATGTATCATGTATCACTATTACTTGTTACCCTTCTAAGTGTATTTGTAATATAATAATACATTCTGAGGTAAAATGGATAAACAAACAAAAGTCTCCACACAAATGAAGTTTTATTCAACGCGTTTCAAACACTTTGTGTTCATCATCAGGAAGACAAAGATGTGGTGCTGACGGGTTGGTCCAGTGAAAACAACCAACGTTGGTGTCTTCCTGATGATGAACACAAATTGTTCGAAAGGCGTTGAATAAAACAATTACGGATTGCATAACAAATGATAAAATTATAAATAACAAAAATGATTAAAATGGTTTACCTATAGAGTTATTTGGTTTATATTGTGATTTTTTATAAGAAATGTACAATAGATTTGGCAAAGATTATACATAGTATGGTCTGTGTCCGTACTGTTTATTTGAAAGGGATACAGTTATTCAATCAGCGATAGACTGCATGAAATTGTTTATACTAAGAATAATATATATTTCTAATCATTCCATGAATACAATTGAGCCTTTTTGAAATGGTTTAATTATATTTATAATGATTTAGTTACAAGAACATTAATTGATATTTCTTTAACAAGTAAATTAGCTATAGTCACTGGTTTACCGGAAAACACACAGCCTGTAAGTGACCTATGCTAAGTTATGTCACAAACGCTTTAGACACTGCGAACATATATTAATCCATTTTTTTTAAGTCTTTCAATGTTTCCTCAGTAGTTGGTAAATACTCTTCATAGAATTCTGTCTTTGAAATGCTTTAAATATATTTATAATGATTCAGTGCATACAATGTGTCTTTGAAATGCTTTAAATATGTTTATAATGATTCAATGAATACAATTATGCCTTTGAAATGCTTTACATATATTTATAATGATTCAGTGCATATCATGTGTCTTTGGGATGCTTTAAATATATTTATAAAATTCAAGATTTCAACCTCGTGTCGTCATCAGGAGGAGAAGAAGAAAATTAGTTCTGTCTGAGTTACTGTTTAGCAGCCTAGCGAAACTCTTCTTCTTTTTCTCCTTCTCTTGATGACGACGAGGTCGAAATAATTAAAGTGAGTTGTTTATAGTTTCTACGTGTTTTTTGCTTTAAATCGTTTGATATTTTGTCCTAACGGACCGTTTCATTTTTTTTATTTATAAAATTTAAGTGTTTCGTTGATATTATTTAATATAAGATGGAGTATTTTATTTTTAAAATGTCAAAATCAATCTTGTGTAAAATCTGGATTTAAGGGCAAACTGACTTGGGTCACTTTAATAATAAGCAGTTTATGTATTGAATGTGAAAATTACAAGGTTGGTGTTATAATTGCATTGGTGTGTAGAGGGAGAGGCGGTGAACGGCGTCCTGGGCATAGTGCCTGTGCCGCGAGAGCGTTCTGTGTCTCCACGAACAAGGCAAGAGCCTGCGGCGGAGCAGAACACAGAGGCCGACTGTAAGCCAGGCGTCAAGAGCTCGCTGAGTGCGGAGGATGATGCCCTTCTGTCAACCAACTCGACTGAGCAGCTGCCTAAAGTCCTTCCAAGGAACAACAATTCCCTGCCTGACAGGTCAGTGTCTGGGTAACTATAACAACTCACCAATTCCTCTCACTATATTTTAGGACAGTTTTTTTCAGCTCTTTTGAAATGTTTTGCCTGTCAGTGCCTTTTGTGTACCTTATTAGCTATAGCAACTGATATTAAAAAAGTCCTTCGTACTATATTTTTACTTTACTATAAGTAAAGTATAATGATCGTGAAAAAATTCGATCTCGAGATTTTGACGGAATTACATGTTTTGAGGTACCAGAAGTCTTTTTATGACGTTTTTACGATGATGTCTGTGTGTGTGTGGGTGCGTGGGTGGGTGCGTGTGTTAGCATTGCTTGTTACCACGCTACGGTCCAGAATCTTTGATGGATCAAGTTGATATTTTACACAAAAATGGGCCCCATTTAGACGAAGATCCCTATTGTTTGGGAAGAATTATGCATGATGGGAAAGTCACTTTTTTTGCAAAAAACCGTTTTTTTTAAAACATTTATTTCTCCTAAACTGATAACCCTAGAGTTTTGAAATTTTGACATTGTCTTGGAAGTTACAAATGCAACAAACGAAAAATATATTCAGAATTTTAAGACAACAGGAAATATTTTTTTTTCAATAAAATGTAAAAATTTTGACTTATAATTCAATCTCAAACCTTGTGAGAGCGATACAAGCCATACTGTTTGACGGACAAGAATGAAACTATGCCTACAAATAGAACATTATATGGCAAATGAGTTGAGATATTTTTTTTTGGAATTACTTTCGCTAAAGGGGCGTTACAGTACGATTTGTGTTTTCAGAAAATGTTTTTTTGACGCTAAACGGCTCGTTAAAAAAAAATGAAAATTTGACCAAAAATGGAACAAAAAATTAGCAATTCATAAAAAAAAAATCATGAAGTTTCAATTACGGGAAAGACCAATAACGATATAAAAACTCTTTGTTTATCCTAGACTAAGAGATCACCTGCTATACTTGTCGAATTTTTTGTATTTTTTTACATTGTTTACATTGACTTAGAAATTTTTTGAGCGAATCCACTGAGGTAAAATTGATGTTTCTAATGGAAAAATGAAAATATATTATTGACTTATAAGAGATGTAAGAGGAATAATATTGTGCAGGTAAATGATAACACTCAATAAAAAAAAAATTCGTATATATGTTATTTGACAAAGGGGATGGAAAATGATCTTATTAAATACTAAGAAGCCATAAAATTCCCAGTATAATAATTCTGTTAAAAACCAAAAATGTAAAAGATAATTCAAAATATAAATCTTTCGTTTAGAGATTAATAACTGTAATTATCGTACATCTTTAATTAACAAATCACCTTAAAACAACATTTTCTTCGCTGTTTAAGAAGTTTTTCAGAGAAAAAAAGTGTATTTTACCGTTTCAAATTTGAAAATTTTACATTAATATTCAATGTAGAAGGATGTCAAGTAAACGATGTAAGAAATCTACTGGCTATTTGAACAATAGCCATGTTCTCTTGTAGGAATCTATTTCGTTTCAAGAAATGTTCACTTTGGTTTTTCAAAAATGTTATTACTGCTGTAGTTATACTAATGAAATTATTTGCAAATAATAAATTATTTGTGATGTACAAAAATAAGCTTATAAATTGATATGTCCTTCAATCACTATCTGTACTACCTCAGGAATGACAGGCTAATAATTATATCCCATTTAGATGTTTACGTTATGCTTAAATGAGACGTTATGTTTTATATACTCAAGAAATTTGACATTAAGTTACTTATAGTAAAGTAGAGTGTAGGCCACTCCAGTTTTTTTTAGAATAGTTTTTTAGCACTTTTGAAATTTTTTGGCTTTTTTGAAATATGTACCCTAGTAACTATGACAACTGACATTAAACGAGTTCCACTATAGTACAAAAGAGTTTTTTAGCACTTTTGAAATGTTTTGGCTTTTTTGAAATATGTGCCCTAGTAACTATAACAACTGGCATTAAACGAGTTCCTGTTACTATAGTTTAGAACAACTTAAAAGCTCTTTATGAATGTTTTCGAGGATAGTCCTTGTATGTGCCCTTAGAAACTATAACAACTGACATTAAATGAGTTCCTATCACTATAGTACAAAACATTTTTTTAGCACGTTTTAAATATTTGTCAGGTCAGTGCCTTTGTATGTTCCTTTGTAACTATAGCAACTGACATTAAACGAGTCTCTAAGAATATTTTAAAACAACTTATAATCACTTTCCAAATCTTTTACCAGGTCAGTGCCTCGTATGTACCTTAATAACTATAACAACTGTCATTAAACGGGTTCCTTTTATTACAGTTTAGAACCACTTATAAGCTCTTTAGGATGTTTTGCCAGGGTGGTGCCTGATATGTACCTTAGTAACTATAACAACTGACATTAAACTGGTTCCTTTTACTACAGTATAGAACCACTTATAAGCTCTTTAGGATGTTTTGCCAGAATGGTGCCTGATATGTACCTTAGTAACTATAACAACTGTCATTAAACGGGTTCCTTTTATTACAGTTTAGAACCACTTATAAGCTCTTTAGGATGTTTTGCCAGGATGGTGCCTGATATGTACCTTAATAACTATAACAACTGTCATTAAACGGGTTTCTTTTATTACAGTTTAGAACCACTTATAAGCTCTTTAGGATGTTTTGCCAGGATAGTGCCTCATATGTGCCTTAATAACTATAACAACTGACATTAAACGGGTTCCTTTTACTATAGTTTAGAACCACTTATAAACTCTTTATGAATGTTTTGCGAGGATGGTGCCTGATATGTACCTTAGTAACTATAACAAGTGACATTAAACTGGTTCCTTTTACTATAGTATAGAACCACTTATAAGCTCCTTATGAATGTTTTGCCAGGATGGTGCCTGATATGTACCTTAATAACTATAACAACTGTCATTAAACTGGTTCCTTTTATTACAGTTTAGAACCACTTATAAGCTCTTTAGGATGTTTTGCCTGGATAGTGCCTCATATGTGCCTTAATAACTATAACAATTGACATTAAACGGGTTCCGTTTACTATAGTTTAGAACCACTTATAAGCTCTTTATGAATCTTTTGCTAGGATGGTGCCTGATATGTACCTTAGTAACTATAACAACTGACATTAAACGGGTTCCTTTTACTATAGTTTAGAACCACTTATAAGCTCTTTATGAATGTTTTGCCAGGATGGTGCCTCATATGTACCTTAGTAACTGTAACAACTGACATTAAACGGGTTCCTTTTACTATAGTTTAGAACCACTTATAAACTCTTTATGAATGTTTTGCCAGGATGTTGCCTCATATGTACCTTAGTAACTGTAACAACTGACATTAAACGAGTTCCTCTTACTATATTTTAGAACATTTTTTTTAGCACTTTTTAAATGTTTACCTAAACAGCTGATTTACTTTAATATTCAGTAATAATGAAAATAGTGATAATTTCACATTGTCTTGGAAGTTACAAATGCAACAAACGAAAAATATATTCAGAATTTTAAGACAACAGGAAATATTTTTTTTTCAATAAAATGTAAAAATTTTGACTTATAATTCAATCTCAAACCTTGTGAGAGCGATACAAGCCATACTGTTTGACGGACAAGAATGAAACTATGCCTACAAATAGAACATTATATGGCAAATGAGTTGAGATATTTTTTTTTGGAATTACTTTCGCTAAAGGGGCGTTACAGTACGATTTGTGTTTTCAGAAAATGTTTTTTTGACGCTAAACGGCTCGTTAAAAAAAAATGAAAATTTGACCAAAAATGGAACAAAAAATTAGCAATTCATAAAAAAAAAATCATGAAGTTTCAATTACGGGAAAGACCAATAACGATATAAAAACTCTTTGTTTATCCTAGACTAAGAGATCACCTGCTATACTTGTCGAATTTTTTGTATTTTTTTACATTGTTTACATTGACTTAGAAATTTTTTGAGCGAATCCACTGAGGTAAAATTGATGTTTCTAATGGAAAAATGAAAATATATTATTGACTTATAAGAGATGTAAGAGGAATAATATTGTGCAGGTAAATGATAACACTCAATAAAAAAAAAATTCGTATATATGTTATTTGACAAAGGGGATGGAAAATGATCTTATTAAATACTAAGAAGCCATAAAATTCCCAGTATAATAATTCTGTTAAAAACCAAAAATGTAAAAGATAATTCAAAATATAAATCTTTCGTTTAGAGATTAATAACTGTAATTATCGTACATCTTTAATTAACAAATCACCTTAAAACAACATTTTCTTCGCTGTTTAAGAAGTTTTTCAGAGAAAAAAAGTGTATTTTACCGTTTCAAATTTGAAAATTTTACATTAATATTCAATGTAGAAGGATGTCAAGTAAACGATGTAAGAAATCTACTGGCTATTTGAACAATAGCCATGTTCTCTTGTAGGAATCTATTTCGTTTCAAGAAATGTTCACTTTGGTTTTTCAAAAATGTTATTACTGCTGTAGTTATACTAATGAAATTATTTGCAAATAATAAATTATTTGTGATGTACAAAAATAAGCTTATAAATTGATATGTCCTTCAATCACTATCTGTACTACCTCAGGAATGACAGGCTAATAATTATATCCCATTTAGATGTTTACGTTATGCTTAAATGAGACGTTATGTTTTATATACTCAAGAAATTTGACATTAAGTTACTTATAGTAAAGTAGAGTGTAGGCCACTCCAGTTTTTTTTAGAATAGTTTTTTAGCACTTTTGAAATTTTTTGGCTTTTTTGAAATATGTACCCTAGTAACTATGACAACTGACATTAAACGAGTTCCACTATAGTACAAAAGAGTTTTTTAGCACTTTTGAAATGTTTTGGCTTTTTTGAAATATGTGCCCTAGTAACTATAACAACTGGCATTAAACGAGTTCCTGTTACTATAGTTTAGAACAACTTAAAAGCTCTTTATGAATGTTTTCGAGGATAGTCCTTGTATGTGCCCTTAGAAACTATAACAACTGACATTAAATGAGTTCCTATCACTATAGTACAAAACATTTTTTTAGCACGTTTTAAATATTTGTCAGGTCAGTGCCTTTGTATGTTCCTTTGTAACTATAGCAACTGACATTAAACGAGTCTCTAAGAATATTTTAAAACAACTTATAATCACTTTCCAAATCTTTTACCAGGTCAGTGCCTCGTATGTACCTTAATAACTATAACAACTGTCATTAAACGGGTTCCTTTTATTACAGTTTAGAACCACTTATAAGCTCTTTAGGATGTTTTGCCAGGGTGGTGCCTGATATGTACCTTAGTAACTATAACAACTGACATTAAACTGGTTCCTTTTACTACAGTATAGAACCACTTATAAGCTCTTTAGGATGTTTTGCCAGAATGGTGCCTGATATGTACCTTAGTAACTATAACAACTGTCATTAAACGGGTTCCTTTTATTACAGTTTAGAACCACTTATAAGCTCTTTAGGATGTTTTGCCAGGATGGTGCCTGATATGTACCTTAATAACTATAACAACTGTCATTAAACGGGTTTCTTTTATTACAGTTTAGAACCACTTATAAGCTCTTTAGGATGTTTTGCCAGGATAGTGCCTCATATGTGCCTTAATAACTATAACAACTGACATTAAACGGGTTCCTTTTACTATAGTTTAGAACCACTTATAACTCTTTATGAATGTTTTGCGAGGATGGTGCCTGATATGTACCTTAGTAACTATAACAAGTGACATTAAACTGGTTCCTTTTACTATAGTTTAGAACCATTTATAAGCTCTTTATGAATGTTTTGCCAGGATGGTGCCTGATATGTACCTTAGTAACTATAACAACTGACATTAAACGGGTTCCTTTTACTATAGTTTAGAACCACTTATAAGCTCTTTATGAATGTTTTGCCAGGATGTTGCCTCATATGTGCCTTAATAACTATAACAACTAACATTAAACGGGTTCCTTTAACTATAGTTTAGAACCACTTATAAGCTCTTTATGAATGTTTTGCCAGGATGGTGCCTCATATGTACCTTAGCAACTGTAACAACTGACATTAAACGAGTTCCTCTTACTATATTTTAGAACATTTTTTTTAGCACTTTTTAAATGTTTACCTAAACAGCTGATTTACTTTAATATTCAGTAATAATGAAAATAGTGATAATTTCATCATTGTATTATTCAGGGAAGCAACCCTCCACAAAAAATACCTCAAAAAACCGATATTTTAACATGGGCAGAATGTAAGTGGATTCGAAAGAACATTAGTGAGTTTCCTAGAAATACTAAATCGTAACTCTTTAGAGCATCTTTGCAACTCTGAAACTGTTTTTTTTTTATGAAAGCCCATAAATTAAAAGCTAAGAGACATTAAATAAATGCCCTTAAGTTCTATAATCATTTTGTTAAGTATTTCTGGAATCCCCTTTTTTTCGATGTTACTCCAGAAACATATTTACGTGTCAGATAGAACTGGAATGGGATTATAAATAATTGGTTTTTAATTTTTGAAATGAAATCTAACTTCGATCATAATTAATATTAACAAACAAGCGTGTTTTGTTCAAGAGTCCAGTCCTAAGTAGGTATGTTGTTTCCCCTATATCAGGCATGGGCACCCTGCTGCCCGCGGGCCACATGTGGCCCAACAGAGACAGGGAGAGAGAGAGAGAGCGACATATGAGCTCATCATATATATTATTTTCTTGACCACAATTGTAATAGAAATACCTTTCTTCTTCTCGAAATTTGGTCAAGGTTAATTATTTGAAATAACCTTTTTACTAACGTTTCGTATTTATTTTAAGACATCATCAGAGCTAGAACCCAAAAACAATGAACATTTTTATCTTATCTACATCACATTCATCATAAAAATTCAAAAATCTTACTTACTCAAGGCTATCTTCTAACACCGAACCAACGAAACAATTATCTTATCATTACATGTGCTGCTGCCTAGTGACATTTGTTGAAACACTATTTTTTATTACAGTGAATAACTCTATGACAGTGTAAACTAAGATAACATTGAAACATTAGCTATTTATAATCGAACTATAGTTTGACTGTTGAACTTATTTTTTGACTTTTAATCAATCTCAAACAATCAATCATCAAACAACAATATGAAATGGGAAAGACAAGATCTTTCAACGGTAACAAGCGGTCTTCGTTGTTACGAATCAAAAACCCAACTGAGGTTTTTGACTCTGACGAAGACCGCTTTAACGGTTGAAAGGTCTTAGTCTTGTTTTCCCATTTCATATTGTGGTTTGATCATTTATTGTTATTTCACGTGTTTATGTGAAATCTTGTATATATATTATGATGTGTTATCTAATTGGGATTCGGTCAAATTTTCTAGGTTCATAAATCAAACTCTCATTGCCGATGTTTCTGTTTTATTTTAAAACCTTTTTCATAGGCAGAAGTAAGAATTTTTTTACTAAGAAAATGAGAGTTTGATTTTTGAACCTAGAAAATTTTACCGAATTCCGATTAGACAACACACCTATTCTATCAAACGGTCGATATATTATTGAATAACACACAGAGTAAGGAACACACTTACAGACTCAAGAGTCTGTAATTGTGTTTCCTTACTCTGTGTTTTACTCTTCTTGAATTTTGAACTCGTATTGTGTCTAGTTTGGATCGTGTTTCTTTAGAAATAGAAAGTGAAAATGAAGAAAAATAGGAAATAAAATAATAAAAACTTAAAAGATAATAATGGAGAAAATAAGAGGAAAATAGCTGAAACAAAATAAAATCCAGGAATATAAATAAATAATACATACTTAAATAATAATAATGATGAGGTTGATTGGAATAAAGTTGTATAAATAGTAATTTAAGATAAAAATAAAAAGATAATAGTCAAAGGTAAACTAATCTCTAACCATTTAGAACAGCCCTATCTTTAGGGCAAAACATCACAAAATTGTTTTGTGATGTGGTAATTTTGTTTGTTTTCCTTGTTATAAAGACTTTCGTTTCAACAAGTTGTTTTTACTTACCTGCTCATGCATAAATATGTCGCTTGGACAAATGATTTGGGAATTAACACCAACCCACCGGAAAGTTGTTAGAAAACTAGAGCAGACCAGCTTAAAAGTCGTGAACGCAGAGGCTACTGTTTATTTTAATCAAATATGCCTACGCGAAGATTTGCTGCCCTCGTACACTAATATATATATATATATATATATATATATATATATATATATATATATATATATATCTCAAACTTTTTCCATTTGAGGCTCCATTTATCGAATTTATCTGTAGAACAGAGGAAAATTACATTTTTTATTGATAACTTATTTTTTATATAACTTATTTAAATATATAAATCTAAATATATAATAAAATGTTAATAATACTTAACTGCTTGCAGAAAACTGTTATCAGTGATGTGGATAGCGCGGCTTACATGAGGGAGCTCAGTGCTTGTCTCAAAGCCTTACTGTTTAAAACAAAGACAAACTGAATGAGTTTGACCCCGCATTCTTGGATTCCTTTAGAAATCATCTCTCATCTAAATTAAATACTTTTTATTTAATCAGATAAATATAAACTACTAAACTACTTCCGTTGAGAATTTCGTTTTAAAATTATCTTGAAATCCAGGGCCTTTTGGCACTTTGCCATATATTCTTTAGAGACGTTACAAGGTCTATTAGTTTAGCTGACTGTGCCTCGGGCCAGTTCGATAGATAGTGTGTTCCTCTTATGATCGTAGGATTTCTACTCTTGTCGAAGCTAGGGTCAGTTTTTTTTATATATATGATACTTATATAACCTGTTCAATATTCTACTACACAATATGTTTTCCTCATATTTCTCATTCCCTTACTGAATTACTGTTCACGACTTGACGTAATAACTGTAATAAAATAAGGTATATACATACATGATGATAAAGAACAACTATTAAAGGTAATAGTTGTTCATTACAACAATTAAAATAAATAATTTTTTCATTTCTAACGTAGTGCAATCAGTTATTATGTGGTATTTACTCATTGTAGGGTAAAAAGCTAATGAAATGATCTCCACATATGAAAATTTAATAATATAAACAACTATTCTGCGTTTCGAGCACGTAGTGTTCTTCCTCAGGCATTAACTAAAAAATACGATGTCATCAGAGAGTTATCTATAGTACAAAGTAAATATAGTACAAAATAAAAATAAAATAAATACTCTCTAAAGTACTCTCTTCCTTATTTTATTATACTCTCTCTAATGTACTCTATTCCTTATTTTATTATACTCTCTCTAAAGTACTCTCTTCCATATTTTATTATACTCTCTCTAAAGTACTCTATTCCTTATTTTATTATACTCTCTCTAAAGTACTCTCTTCCATATTTAATATTAACAAACAAGCGTGTTTTGTTCAAGAGTCCAGTCCTAAGTAGGTATGTTGTTTCCCCTATATCAGGCATGGGCACCCTGCTGCCCGCGGGCCACATGTGGCCCAACAGAGACAGGGAGAGAGAGAGCGACATATGAGCTCATCATATATATTATTTTCTTGACCACAATTGTAATAGAAATACTTTTCTTCTCGAAATTTGGTCAAGGTTAATTATTTGAAATCACCTTTTACCAACGTTTCATATTTATTTTAAGACATCATCAGGGCTAGAACCCAAAAACAATGAACATTTTTATCTTATCTACATCACATTCATCATAAAAATTCAAAAATCTTACTTACTCAAGGCTAGCTTCTACCACCGAACCAACGAAACAATTATCTTATCATTACATGTGCTGCTGCCTAGTGACATTTGTTGAAACACTATTTTTTATTACAGTGAATAACTCTATGACAGTGTAAACTAAGATAACATTGAAACATTAGCTATTTATAATCGAACTATAGTTTGACTGTTGAACTTATTTTTTGACTTTTAATCAATCTCAAACAATCAATCATCAAACAACAATATGAAATGGGAAAGACAAGATCTTTCAACGGTAACAAGCGGTCTTCGTTGTTACGAATCAAAAACCCAACTGAGGTTTTTGACTCTGACGAAGACCGCTTTAACGGTTGAAAGGTCTTAGTCTTGTTTTCCCATTTCATATTGTGGTTTGATCAGTTATTGTTATTTCACGTGTTTATGTGAAATCTTGTATATATATATTATGATGTGTTATCTAATTGGGATTCGGTCAAATTTTCTAGGTTCATAAATCAAACTCTCATTGCCGATGTTTCTGTTTTATTTTAAAACCTTTTCCATAGGCAGAAGTAAGAATTTTTTTACTAAGAAAATGAGAGTTTGATTTTTGAACCTAGAAAATTTTACCGAATTCCGATTAGACAACACACCTATTCTATCAAACGGTCGATATATTATTGAATAACACACAGAGTAAGGAACACACTTACAGACTCAAGAGTCTGTAATTGTGTTTCCTTACTCTGTGTTTTACTCTTCTTGAATTTTGAACTCGTATTGTGTCCAGTTTGGATCGTGTTTCTTTAGAAATAGAAAGTGAAAATGAAGAAAAATAGGAAATATAAATAATAAAAACTTAAAAGATAATAATGGAGAAAATAAGAGGAAAATAGCTGAAACAAAATAAAATCCAGGAATATAAATAAATAATAAATACTTAAATAATAATAATGATGAGGTTGATTGGAATAAAGTTGTATAAATAGTAATTTAAGATAAAAATAAAAAGATAATAGTCAAAGGTAAACTAATCTCTAACCATTTAGAACAGCCCTATCTTTAGGGCAAAACATCACAAAATTGTTTTGTGATGTGGTAATTTTGTTTGTTTTCCTTGTTATAAAGACTTTCGTTTCAACAAGTTGTTTTTACTTACCTGCTCATGCATAAATATGTCGCTTGGACAAATGATTTGGGAATTAACACCAACCCACCGGAAAGTTGTTAGAAAACTAGAGCAGACCAGCTTAAAAGTCGTGAACGCAGAGGCTACTGTTTATTTTAATCAAATATGCCTACGCGAAGATTTGCTGCCCTCGTACACTAATATATATATATATATATCAAACTTTTTCCATTTGAGGCTCCATTTATCGAATTTATCTGTAGAACAGAGGAAAATTACATTTTTTATTGATAACTTATTTTTTATATAACTTATTTAAATATATAAATCTAAATATATAATAAAATGTTAATAATACTTAACTGCTTGCAGAAAACTGTTATCAGTGATGTGGATAGCGCGGCTTACATGAGGGAGCTCAGTGCTTGTCTCAAAGCCTTACTGTTTAAAACAAAGACAAACTGAATGAGTTTGACCCCGCATTCTTGGATTCCTTTAGAAATCATCTCTCATCTAAATTAAATACTTTTTATTTAATCAGATAAATATAAACTACTAAACTACTTCCGTTGAGAATTTCGTTTTAAAATTATCTTGAAATCCAGGGCCTTTTGGCACTTTGCCATATATTCTTTAGAGACGTTACAAGGTCTATTAGTTTAGCTGACTGTGCCTCGGGCCAGTTCGATAGATAGTGTGTTCCTCTTATGATCGTAGGATTTCTACTCTTGTCGAAGCTAGGGTCAGTTTTTTTTATATATATGATACTTATATAACCTGTTCAATATTCTACTACACAATATGTTTTCCTCATATTTCTCATTCCCTTACTGAATTACTGTTCACGACTTGACGTAATAACTGTAATAAAATAAGGTATATACATACATGATGATAAAGAACAACTATTAAAGGTAATAGTTGTTCATTACAACAATTAAAATAAATAATTTTTTCATTTCTAACGTAGTGCAATCAGTTATTATGTGGTATTTACTCATTGTAGGGTAAAAAGCTAATGAAATGATCTCCACATATGAAAATTTAATAATATAAACAACTATTCTGCGTTTCGAGCACGTAGTGTTCTTCCTCAGGCATTAACTAAAAAATACGATGTCATCAGAGAGTTATCTATAGTACAAAGTAAATATAGTACAAAATAAAAATAAAATAAATACTCTCTAAAGTACTCTCTTCCTTATTTTATTATACTCTCTCTAATGTACTCTATTCCTTATTTTATTATACTCTCTCTAAAGTACTCTCTTCCATATTTTATTATACTCTCTCTAAAGTACTCTATTCCTTATTTTATTATACTCTCTCTAAAGTACTCTCTTCCATATTTTATTATACTCTCTCTAAAGTACTCTCTTCCTTATTTTATTATACTCTCTCTAAAGTACTCTCTTCCTTATTTTATTATACTCTCTCTAAAGTACTCTCTTCTATATTTTATTATACTCTCTCTAAAGTACTCTCTTCCTTATTTTATTATACTCTCTCTAAAGTACTCTCTTCCTTATTTTATTATACTCTCTCTAAAGTACTCTCTTCTATATTTTATTATACTCTCTCTAAAGTACTCTCTTCCTTATTTTATTATACTCTCTCTAAAGTACTCTATTCCTTATTTTATTATACTCTCTCTAAAGTACTCTCTTCCTTATTTTATTTTTTTTTATTTTGTACTATATTTACTTTGTACTATAGATAACTCTCTGATGACATTGTAGATATTTTTTAGTTAATGCCTGAGAAAGAACACTATGTGTTCGAAACGCGTTGCTACACCATTAAATTTGTATATGTGGCGACTATTTCATTAGCTTTTTACCCTACCATTTTTTTTATACAATACTGTTGAGAGACTATAAATGAAGAGCTATGTAAGCAATTATTGGGTGTTATTTATTCATAATAGTGAGAACATAATATATAACTTTTAGTTATAACGGCGTTCGTTTTTATCTGTACTTACTAATGTTTACCTTGTTGGCATTGTTTATTTCTTACCTAAGAGGGTATTAGCCCATCCTAGAGTTAGCCCAGGCATGGGGAACCTGAGGCCTTTCGAATCATAAAGTGCGGCCTTTTGCGGTTTGTTTAGAAAAATGTTTCAAAATATAAAGAATTATAATTCTTGGAATAAAGTTAAAATATTGTGGCCTTTAGGAAGAAGACTATTTATCAATCATTACTTTAGAAGTCTAAGCTTTTAGAAAATCATTTTCTTGAGTTAACAAAGGTGATAAACGAAGGCAGGGAGGACAATGCTGAATCTTTTGAAAGATGCAAAACAGTTTTATATGCAATGATCGAGTAATATATTGATAGATTCAAGGATTTTACAATATAACTGTTATATAAGAATTATTCACTCGGGAGGTGAATAAATCTGAGTACTTTGTTCCTCAGAGAGGACGTTAAGCCGTCGGTCCGAGCCTATACGATGTGAAGTACTCGTTAAAGATTCCTACTCGAAATACACTTGAGTTAGGCAAAATTTAGGCCTCCCAATGTAGGATCTGACGGTAAACTCCCAATGGTAAACGGCTGACGTTATCATCCGCTAGGGGATCGGTTAAAAGAAGAAAAAGTACATGCAGGAATCGTTAGAATACGATAGGTAGCGTTCGCAAGGATATTTTAATTTATCTGAAGCTAAACTAGTTTAGGTTACGTTCAGTTAGAGAAGACAAACGACCTTTGTAACGCTGGCATATATATAAGGTCTTCTCCTAATTATAAAAACTAGAGCAATTAATAATTCTAGTTGGATATCTGATGTCAGTAGATGATAACTCCTGTAGGTAAAATAAGAAGGAATTTGTGTAAATTCTTGTTTTATATATATATATATATATATATATATATATTCAATGATCAAACCACAATAAAAAAATGGGAAAACAAGACTAAGGTCTTTCAACCGTAACAAGCGGTCTTAGTCAGAGTTAAAACCCAACTGAGGTTGGTCAGTTGGGTTTTGACTCTGACAAAGACCGCTTGTTACGGTTGAAAGATCTTAGTCTTGTTTTCCCATTTTTTTATTGTGGTTTCATCATTGATTGTTATTTCACCTGTTTATGTGAAATCTTTATATATATATATATATATATATATATCATGATTTGTTTTCTTGACCCAATATTTATATGATGTAATTTTCTTGAGGTTTGAGGTCCAATGATTAAAACTAGTCCATTTGCCAACGTTTCGATATATATTTATATCGATTTATATTTATAACAATGTTTTTAGCCCTGAAGATGATATAAATATATATCGAAACGTTGGCAAATGGACTAGTTTTAATCATTGGACCTCAAACCTCAAGAAAATTACATCATATATATATATATATATATAATATATATATATTATATATATATATATATATATGAATTCACTGATAAAACGAAATACGATCCAAACTGGACACAATACGAGTTAGAGATTAACAAAGAGCAACACGCAAAGTAGGGAAACACACTTACAGACTCAAATTTTCGGGTAATCCGTCTTCAGGAGAAAAGAGAATGGGAGACCAAGCACGTTGTAGGCGCAACGGCAAGTAACCCAACGGCAAGTAAGTTACTTGTCGTTGCGCCTACAACGTGCTTGGTCTCCCATTCTCTTTTCTCCTGAAGACGGATTACCCGAAAATTTGAGTCTGTAAGTGTGTTTCCCTACTTTGTGTGTTGCTCTTTGTTAATCTCTAACTCGTATATATATATGAACGTATAAGCCACAAGGAAAAGTAAAAAAAAACACACAAAACTTTTCCTTGTGGCTTATACGTTCATTAGTTTCATCACGTGTTTATTGTGATTATATAGTATATATATATATAGGCAAGGAGAGTTTGATTTTTTATCCTGGAAAATTGACCGAACCCCGATTAGAGAACACACCTATTCTATCAAACGGTCGATATATTATTGACTCTGTATATATATATATATATATATATATATATATATATATATATATATATATAAGTATTATTAAAAATCACAGCGGCTTCAGCATTAATTATCTTCTTAGAAAGATGTTCTATTTGCCTAATAATTTTCTTGTAATCCACTGGTAGTTCATATATTAATCTACCTGATGTCATAACGAGAATAGGAAAACGACCTTGAAGAAAACTATTGAAACAACTATATTAGACACTACACAAACACAAGCTTTCGACCACATTGGCCATCATCAGGTGAACGGTAAGAATAAAACGAAACAATTAAAACAAACAAAAAATAAACAACAATATAAATTAGCACAGTTCAAATAATGGCAGCGTTCAACTGTCAAAGTAGTGCTACATGCGCGCACCCACGCTTTAGTCAGGTGAATCACCCCAGCACTTTACGCCTCCGACAGGTCACAACAGAGGAGCGTTCCGAACAAATTTTATTCTAGATTCGAAGGTCCTAGAACTCAGGATGACGAACATGTCACTGATTTGAGAGTTCAGCGCGGGGCACAAGTCTTTGATGACAAGCCTCTAGTACTTGTAGCCTATCTCGATCATTGTTTTCTACCAAAACTGAGGTGCTCTCTACTAGCATATTTCTAGTATATCACTTTCATTAAAGTGAACAATAGTCCGGGACTTTACAAACTGGATGAAATATTGATAAAAGAAATAAGTAAGCAGATCAAGACTCCTTCAATTTTAGGAACATTCAATTCAGACAGGGATGCCAGTAATCCTGAAGACTACAATCAACCAGGTTAACTTATTATATTTTTTCTTTAGTTCATTTAGCTCTCTGATGATGTAACGAAAGGCCTTAGAGCATTGTATCTTATATATATTTGTTTATTGTAGTTGTTTAATTCATGTATATATAACACTATTTTTCTTTTTATGGAGATTTGGTCCAGCTTCAATAATGCAACACCTTTAAACTAGACCAAACTTTGATAAAAAAAAATAGTGTTGAATATATGTGGTCGAGATAAGGAAAACATTCGATAATATATATATATAACATGAGTTTTTTTCTGTTTTAGACTGAGCGACGACGAGGTGAAGGTGAAGTTCAACGTGGGCGAAGCTGTGGAGTGCAAGGTGATCTCTCCGCCTAGCATGGTGACGAGCACCCTCAGCGAGGACGACTCAGGCTTTGCCAGCTCTGAGCCGCTTACCACCAAAGACACGGTACTCAACTTGGCCATCAAGTGTCAGCTCAGCCAAACTATGTCTCCACTTGTCCCAAACAAAAAAAAAACTTATCTTTGCATATCTCTAATATAGAAAGTGAAAAGTTCCTTCCAAGCCCTCTCTAAGTTTTTTTTTTCTTCTCGTTTGTGAAAGTACCAGTGGTGGTCAATTAATTGAGAAGTACTGTTTGCTTACTGCATCACTGTTTTAACAGTCAATTTTGGTAGTCCGGGGTTCGATCCCCACCTGGCACTCGATTTATTCACGCGGAAGGTGAATAAATCTGTGTACGTTGTCCCTTGTAGAGGACGTTAAGCCGTCAGTCCCGAGACTGTACGATGTCCAGGTACTCGTTAAAGAACCGCACTCGAAATGCACTTTAATTAGGAAAAATTTAGTACTTCTCAATACAGAATCTGTTGAATCACCGATCAAACAAAAAGCCGGTAAACAGCTGACGTTATCACCCGCTAGGGGATCGGTTTAAACAATAAAAAAAGAAAAGAAAAGAAACAGTCAAGGTGCATGTAACGCTAGTGTACGCTCGTGTTGTGCTTTACTTTAAATATTTGCTAAAGCAACCATAAAAATAAATGAAATGTAGAAAACACCTAGCACTCCAGTAAAATTATGGTCAAACTGAACAGATATTTTGCTTATTTTTCCCTCATCTAACTTTCATGATGTTTTACAATTTTTTTTTCCTGATTTGATTGACGGCCCTTAGAGAGTTATTTATCATCTCTTCCCTTAAATTACATAAATTACAAATATTCATTAACAAATTATAATAATATTAACAATTCTAATACAATATAATCATTAATTATCAAATAATTAAATTTAGAGAAATACAGTAAAAAAAGGTATAGTAGCATTTTGATATTTAATATTAATATTATAAATTATGATAATTATATTATTGATTTTATTATGATTACTATTTTAGGTCTTATACCTAAAATAGTTTTAGCGGTTTTCAGAATCGGCTTTCATATATCAAATACACTTCTCCTTTCTCATTTTCCGTTTTAATCTTTCCCTGATGACGAATTAGTGTTCAAAATATCGATAATATCAAGTGTTTAGTTGTGTTTCCTGTAACATTTTTCTTTCTATAAACTCGGGTTGAACTACCTTTTTTGCATTTTAAAAATTAGAAGGAGATAAAACAGAGAAATGTGTTATTTTAAGTGCAATAACACATTAATTGCACTCAAGGCTTATGCTACAATTTAGCTTTGTCTATAGAATTTATAAATTTTATAAATTTACCAGCTTCATTAGTAATCATTTCACGCTCAGTCATTCGCCACTTTCCACTTTGTATAATCACTTCTTTTTTTTTTTATCATGGACCTTTCTTTTTCGTATCGATCTCTAAGTTGGACTTTATCAAATATCACATCTATAAAACCTATATCACTTTCTATCGGTTGGTAAACCTTTTCTTGTTTCCACTCTTTTGTTTCACCTTTCCTCCCTTGTAGAAGGCCAAAAAAATAAAAAAAAATTGTCAAGTATCATGGGGGTTAGTATGAACTGTGAAAAGGTTTATTTTTTAAATAATAAAAGAGTAATAATTCGTATTGAGTAATAGAACCTCAGTGTGGAATTCTATTAGCATTTATTATAAGGCAGGTTCAGTAGGACTTCGATACCATGGGGGCGGAGGTAACCCATACCGGATGATCTTAAGTTATCCCGCAGCCTCATCTTTGGTGTTGGACTCGTGGTGGCTGTGATTCCTCAACTATGAAAGGTAGATTCTTGAGGAAGTCACTGTGTGGAAAGCAGTATCTTCTCGAGATGTTGCTAACAGAGAAACAAGAGGGATCTAGACTAGAAACCTTGTCATTGGTTCCACCAATTGGCAGGTGGACTTAAAAACTAATGGTCACTCTGGAAGTGAGCCGGAGTCCCAGGAAAATGATCACTTCCTCTTCGGAGGGAACGACAGGGTCCTAATGAATATTAAAGTAAAACTAAAACTGACTAGTAAGTAGGAGTCGACCATCTGTTAAATATTTATTATACGACTAAAAATTTCTTAGAACCCAATCAAAGAAGGAACTACATATACCATCTTTATTCTGTAAAACAGTTAGTGATCAGGGAAGATAATCAGGCAAACGGAAGCGGTTTTCAGAATCTGCTTTCATATATCAAATTTACACTTCTATTTCATTTTCCCTTTTAATCTTTCCCTGATGACGAAGTAGTGTTAAAAATATCGATAATATCAAATTTTGGTTGTGTTTTCTGTAACATTTTTCTTTCTAGAAAGTCCGGTTGAACGACCTTTTTTGTATTTTAAAATCAGAAAGAGATAAAACAGAGAAATGCTTATGATCATCTGATGACCAACAAACCGTCATCAGATGAAATGAGGAATACTGGAAGGTAATGATGTAAAGAGATTCGTATACCATTACAGAGTGACAGTACTGCCAACGCTGCGATTGTGATTGAACGTAAATAACAATATAAAACGTAAAAATATTTCAGCTTCGAAATGTATAAAGGAAAAATGTAACAAATATTTCCGTGATTGTTTCTATAAACTAGTTAAATGTTCCAATGAATATTTCGATCATTTGAGTTTTCCTTTTGTTGAAGAGCTATTGAGTGTTGATATGAATTATTGATATGATAAGACGCCACTGTACTTACAAGGTGATTGATTATGTGAAGACGGACCAAGTGACGCGGGAACTTGTTCAGTTGCTGGAGGAAACAGAGGCGTGCTTGTCTGAAGGAGAGGTGCTGTCTAGCGAGAGTTGGACTAATGAATGCCGGCAGCAGAGTGGGGACCAGCAGCAGCAGCAGCAGGTGACTCCGGGCTTGGCGGGGCTGCCTGACCTGACAGACGTCAAGTATGCTGACGAGGAGGAGGACGACCTCGACCAAGTCAGTCCCGAATCAGAGTGATTTTCATTTTGTCTTATGTAGATTTAAAGAAAAGAGGCCTGGCACTGTACAGGCCTACAGCGAGACTTTTCGTAGCGGGTGGCGCGTGCCAGGGGACAGCATTTTGAGGGGTGTAAAATAGAAAACTGTAAAACTGTAATATTTGGAAATTAAAAATAAATGTGTTTTAAATGTTTCAAAACTATTTTTTTAAAGCGGTTGAAAGTTTATTATATTTGTTTGCGTATCCAGTTAATTTAATTTGACAGGATAATTAATTTAATTTAATTTAATCGGATGAAAGTCTGGGTTTAATAACAGCGGTCTATAGTTTGATCCTTGATTGTAATTCCATGAAAATAAATATTTTGAGGACTTTCTAGAATTTTAAAGGTTAACAGATTATTAACGGCCGTGGGGGAGGCGCAAATTATATGACAGTCCCAGACGGCAAAAATAGTTTTTACGTCACTGCTTGTATGTTGTTTCGTTTTAACATTTAAAGGATTTGGTTTTCAGTATGTTGTAGATATTTGGTGCAGAACGTATGACTCATTTATTAATTGGTCGTTATTTTACCTAATTATCAACTATGCATCATCAATTCCTAGAACTGCAGTGAAATATTAAGTACGTTAGTACAAGCATTAGAAATTAAAACAACTGCACCCATTCTTTATGACGGAATTTTTTTCCTATTTACAAAAATAAATAAATCAAACGTTTACAAGAAAAGAAAACATGGGATAATACACAACTCACTTCAATATTTCACCTGGTCATCATCAGGAGAAGGAGAAGAAGATAAGAATTCATCTGAAGATGAGAACTCAACGGCTTCTTCTTCTCCTCCTCTTCTGATGACGACGAGGTTCAAGTATTTAAGTGAGTTGTGTATTGTTTTTTACGTGTGCTTTTCTTGTAATCGTTTGATGCGTTGTCCTAATAGACCGTTTCATCAAAAATAAAAAAAAAATGTATATGTTTTATAAAAAGATGTTCTACTTTGATATCTCAGATAGGTACATTGTATACCAGTGATGAGGAACCTATGACACGCGTGTCAGTGTTGACACGCAACCTCTTTTATGGTGACATACACCTTCTTCAAGATAAAAAATAACAAATTTTAAATATTTGTCTCTTACAAAAACCAGAATTGGTTATTAATAATCACATTATTAATTCTGTAAATAATCAATACTTCATTTCTGAAACGAGATATATATATACAAGTACAATAATATTGCATAACAAATATACATATTAAAACCATTTAAACATATTGTTTTATTATTGATATTAATATAGAAATGCTAAATTCTGAAAACCTGCTAAATTCGGAATGCTGAAAAGCTAAATTCTGGTTTCATAATTTTTGTTTTGTTATTTTCAATGACATTAAAAAAATAATGTAACATTTAAATACATAGTTTTAATATTGATATTAATATAAAAATGCTAAATTTTAAATGCTAAAATGTTAAATTTAAGTTTTTGGATTTTAAATGGCATTAAACAAATAATTAACTTGCAAACATTATAAATATTTATATTTTATTTTTAGTTTTTATTTTTGCGATGTGTTACATACATGCCATGTAAATTATGTCTCGATTTTTCAACATTCTGACTCGTCGAATTCAAAAGGTTTGACATCAGTGTTGAGTATCTTAATACTTTATAAATGGTATAACTAACTGAACTGCTATGTCATTGTTAAATCTAAAGATGGCTTTTCTGTCTGTAGCAGGCTCATCGAGCTACCACCCCTCCTGACACATCACTCATGACGTCAGCAGAGGCAGAAAACCTCCTCAGTACAAGGTCTGACCCTTATCTTTAAATAATACAGGCTTTTCCCCCTTGGAATTGTTTTACCTCATTCTGCATGTTTTTATTATATATTTAATTTGATATATTAAAATTCTCTTCAAGTATTAATTAATTTATTATTATTTTCATCATTTTTTGTGTAAAATATTATTTACAAATATATGGAATGAATTTAACGTGCTTTCAAATAGTCTTTGAATAATTCATTACTTGTGCAATCTGGTACACTGTAGTATTTACTCATGATGAGGAACTTGAAGAATTATGTTACAAAAAAAGTTTAATATAAAAATTAACTACGCGTTTCGAAAACTTTGTGTTCTTCTTCAGGCTGACATTTAAAATACATAGTATATACTTTTTTAAAATATATAAATTTTTCTTAACATAAAAACTATTGGTGTTCAATTAATTGTGAAGTGCTGTTTAGCTTACTGTATCCCTGTTTTAACAGTCAAGGTGCATGCAAGCTAGTGTTCGTTCATTTTGAGCTTTACTTTGAATATTTGCTAAAAGAAAACAAATCAGCGAGTTTATTTATCACCTGTTGCCTCATATAGATTACAGGTATTCATTAACAAACTATGGTATTATGAACAATTCTAATACAATATGGACATTAATCAACAAATAATTAAATTTAGAGAAATACAATACAAAAAGGATAAGATATTTTACAAATAAAATTCACTATTTTGTGAACCTATAATTTTATGTGATTTTTCAATGCCTGTTTGTATCTATATTTTCAATGTTTTTATATACAAATAAACTGATAGTTAAAATAGAACACAAAACAGGAAAATACATTTAGTATTGTCGATATTTCGAAAGCTCCTGTCGTTATAAAGTGTTGATTTTAAGATGAATAGACAGCATGTGTAAGAAAGAGAGAGTGATGTCCTCCATGACTCAGTGAAAGACGAGTGACACTATAGTAGTCACTTACTCTCCGGACCGAAATAAAAAAATTGATTTCCTACTTTATCAAAATTAATTGATAACCGTTAGCTACAGTTTTAACTCCTTGTAAGGTATGATAAATGATTATCATTTCTTTTCTTTGTTTTAACCCCTGTTTTGTGGTTACCGATTCTAGATTATATATATTTTTCTTGTACCCTTGAAAATGAAAAATTCATATGCCTCCTTGGAGCTCGCTCTCCTCCTGGTCTTAACCTGTACCGTTATTTTTTTTTTGCATTTTTATTATTTATTGTCTTCAGTATTATTTCGTATTATATACTTTTTATCTTGGTTTATAAATAAATATTGGAGGGATTTCTATTTTTCCTCTCCTCCGCTGGGGGTCAGCATTGCGGTGGTTCCACGAGTTACTCTGGAGGCCAGTAGCAGTTTGCTTCTCAACGCGAGTACTTCGCACTTCTTCCCGATGACGACGGATGTCGAAATATCGAAGTGAGTTCGATATTTATTTATATATATATATATAAATATATATATATCAATGATCAAACCACAATATGAAATGGGAAAACAAGGCTATTGATGATTGGTTTGATTATTGATTGTTATTTCACGTGTTTATGTGAAATCTTTATATATATATATATATATATATATATAACACTTTTTCTTCTTCTCGTAATTTGGTCAGGTTTAATATTTGGAATCACCTTTTCGCCAACGTTTCGTCTTTATTTTAAGACATCCTCAGGGCTATAAACTATAACAAAAACAATGGACATTTGTCATATCTACTTTACATTCATCATAACAAATTCAAAAAACTCAAAATTCAAAAGTTTTTTTAATTTGTTAAGATGAATGTAAAGTAGTTATGACAAATGTCCATTGACTCTGGGTTTTTGACTCTGACGAAGACCACTTGTTACGGTTGAAAGATCTTAGTCTTGTTTTCCCATTTCTTATTGTGGTTTGATCATAGATGTATAAGTAAGAAACCGTAGAAGTGTAGCATACAGAGTAAAGAAACACACTAACTCAAATTTTCGGAAAATCCATCTTCAGGAGAAAAGAGAGGGAGATCAAACACACTGTCTGTACTAAGTTACCTAATTCAAAATGAGTGTTGTTTAATGAATCATTATACTAATTTTTTTATTCTATGCTAATTGCTATCTTAAAATTAACGAATTTATAGAATAAGAAAAATTTTTTAATCTTTTTTTTAAAAATACTTTTATAATTAAAAATAATTTTATTAGTAACGCTTTTGCTTTGATTTGTTTTTGCGTATGTTGGCCGCCCTGTCTTCTTACCTGAACAGAATTGTCGCAAAAAGAGTAGGGTAAGTGTAATGGCCTTTTTATAAACTTTAAACATTATTCAATAATTTAGTATTTTTATATATTATATTTTATGTGATTAGATATATTTACTGTTATTGGAGGAAACTATATGTCCTAAAAATTCCTTTCTTTTTTTTTACTGTTTTAAATCAGACATTGTTAAAACTGTAAATGAAGTTGCATAAATGCAAATAAAAATGGTGGTTTTCTGGTCATTGAAGTCAAAGGTAATCAAGTCACCATCCTCGTATTAGACATATTTACTTCGATGTAGATTCTATAAGTTTCTTTGTTTTCCTCTTTTTCTTTCATAATCTCTTTCTTGGCTTCTTCACGCTGTATTTTCCTTCGGTTATTGAAATCGAGTAATAATTCTTCTTCTATAATTTCCATACTATACCTAGGAGATCCTTGAACAGCATTCTTTGCATACTGGAGTGGTTCGTGGTGTTCATGAAAGCACAAGTGGTGCAACATGTAGATATCATTTGGAGTGGTCTTCAATTGATATATTACTAAATAATAAAATGATTGCTCCTTTGACGAAATCCTCCTGCATATTTGCTTTTTCATTTCTTTTTGTTCATCATTCTTCTTAGATTTAATTTCATCAGCTTGAACTCCAATAGTGCACCATTTGTTTCAGTTTTTTCAGTATTTTTCTTCTTTTCAGAAAGTGCAATATTTTTAGGTTAGGTTAGGTTCTAGTTGTAGTCTCACTAGTCACACACAAGCCGAATAATGACCCTTAGCGATACCACACAATGAACATTCTACATTGGGAGTCCTAAATTTTTCCTTACTCACATGTATTTAGAGTAGGGATCTTTGACGATTACCTGACATCGTACAGACTAAGGAACCAACGACCTAACTCTCCTAACGTAAGTTGTGTTCTGTATGTTTATTTATATGTCCTGTGTCCTTTAGTTGAAGCAACCGATAAGGGAATATCGAGTACCTTGTCGGACATTATATTACGAGGGTCGTCCAGAAAATAAGTTCCGTTTTGGTCTGTAGGGCAGTAGGAGTGGTTTTTGCCAAATCCGGCAACACCGCTCGAAAGAGGAGAGGTGGGGGACCTCAGTCGGTCAATTACCAACGTCAGGGCAGGTAGTTGAAATGGAGCCCTCCATGTCACGTCCCGCCACCTCGATCCCCGTTCCCTCTCGAGTTGTTTTGCTCGGAGTGATTCAATTTCTTTATGCACAGGGTTTCAAATCAGTTCAAATTCACGAACAGCTCATTTCTGTTTATGGAGAAGGTGTAATGAGTGAATCAATGGTGAGGAGATGGGTACGTGAATTTAAGGCGGGAAGACATTCACTTGAGGATGAAAGTGGGAGAGGCAGACCCTCAGTTGTGACGGACGAAATTGTCGCAGAAATCGACAATGCAATTCGCAAAGATCGTCGTTTAACCCTGGATGAACTCCACCTGAGTTTCCCAGACATCTCACGATCCCTCATCCATGAGATCGTCTCGGAAAAACTTGACTTTCGGAAAGTTTCCGCCCGGTGGGTCCCTAGAGAGCTGAATGTCTTCCCGCCTTAAATTCACATACCCATCTCCTCACCATTGATTCACTCATTACACCTTCTCCATAAACAGAAATGAGCTGTTCGTGAATTTGAACTGATTTGAAACCCTGTGCATAAAGAAATTGAATCACTCCGCGCAAAACAACTCGAGAGGAACGGGGATCGAGGTGGCGGGACGTGACATGGAGGGCTCCATTTCAACTACCTGCCCTGACGTTGGTAATTGACCGACTGAGGTCCCCCACCTCTCATTCTATTCCCCCACATCTCCTCTTTCGAGCGGTGTTGCCGGATTTGGCAAAAACCACTCCTACCGCCCTACAGACCAAAACGGAACTTATTTTCTGGACGACCCTCGTAGTTTTTAGTCTTTTAGTATTCAGTGTTTCTTAGTTATAAGTTAGTTTAGTTTCCACGTCAAGGGAATATTTCAGTACCTTGAGGCATAGTGATAAGTTGTGTTGGTCTTGATTGCGTATTTATATGTCTTCGTTATATGTGTTCTTTAGTTAAAGTGCAACCGACAAGGGAATTTTGAGTACCTTATCGGTAATCATGTACGCACGTTACCTGGGCTTTAGTTTGTCTATTACTCGTGGTCTGGGTACCATTTTGTGGAGTAACTGTCAGAATTCGTACCCCTTCCTCGCGAGGTCCACCTCGGGCACCCCCATGGTTTTCAATGGAGGTGGCTAAAGGGCAACTTGTCAGCAGGGCGGCCTGGCTTGTCTAAGCGATTATGGCACAAAAATTCCGAGGAACACCAAGATCAAAACAGGTCTAACTCTCCTGTGGATGATGTACTCAGATGTTTTCACTTCCTGCGTGAATATATCGAGGGCCAGAGTGGGTATTGAGAATCCCAGAACCCACCAGTCCATAGGCAAGCATATTACCACTGTGATAACATAACCTCCGGGTGAAAGAAATCCTGGTTATTTTTGTGTAATTCAGGTAATTTGAGTCTTATTGCGCTAGATTTAGTAGCCGTTTAATAGTACAGTATTTATTGTCTTAACTACGAGTTTGACTAACCGCCTGTAAAATCCGAGTTACAGAAAAGATTTCAGACTCTGTGAATCAGAAAACCATTAAATTATTGTTTTTTGTTTGCTTAATATTAAAAATCAACGTCCATATCACAGTAAGAAATCCAGTAAAAAGCCTATGATCTTTCAACCGTAACAAACCGTCCTTTTCATGGTCAAATCTGAACTGGACCGCAAATCTCTGACGAATACAGCTTGTTACCGTTAAAAGATCTTAGTCTTTTTTCTCATTTCTTATTGTGGTTTGGACATTGATTTTTTTCACGTGTTTATTGTGAAATCTTGATATCAATATTAAAAGTATTACCTTTTAGTAATTGATTCATAATTTGAATCAAGTACTAAATCGTGTAATAATTCTTCTTCTATAATTTCCATACTATACCTAGGAGATCCTTGAACAGCATTCTTTGAATACTGGAGTGGTTCGTGGTTATTTACTGTTTTATTTTGCCAATCCTAAAACGGTGGAACTGGTTTTATTTTGAATGTAATAAAGGAATATTTTGTTATTGTTTTAAAAAAAATTATGTATTTCAACATCACGGAGTAAATGTAATGAAATTATTTCATATTTACACTTTTCATTTACCTAAAAACAAATGTTTGTTTGAAAATTTACGCTGGGGTCCACAGATGGTATATAGCTCCCAGGGAGTCCATAGATGGTAATATAGCTCTTAGGGGTACCACAGATGGTAATATAGCTCTTAGGGGGTCCACAGATGGTAATATAGCTCTCAGGAGGTCTACAAGCAAACAAAATTTGAGAACCCCTGGTTTAAAACCACTGCATAGTATTTGCTGTAGTTGCACTTGAGTTTGAGCTTTTCTTTTTTTTCAGGCTGTGCGAGGGAATCCTCTCCGATGAGGAGGCCCAGGAAGTCGTCCGCCTCTTGTCTCCCCCTGAAAGCGACTCGACTCCTCGCCGTCCTGCCGAAGACGAGTCCTGCAGTGCTGCCCTTGCCTCCATCCCCACCACAGATCTCGACAACCCGATGACCGACAGTGTTGCCACTGCTGACAGTATCCCTCCCGATGACGACGACCTCTCCGGTATGGCCACTCACAACTCCTCCTCCGCTGATGCCAACACCAATGTTTCCGAACCAGACTGGCTGCAGGATGTCCTTCTTGCATCAAACAACTCCAGGTTAGGCTTGAATGAAAACAGGTTATTTTCAGCAAGATGTGCTTAGGGCAGTCTAGCTCACATTGACAAAGTAGAATGAAAATAACTATTGCAATTTTGGCCTTTTGTTGCATTTTGTAGCTTTACATGTTAGTATAATTTTTTAATTAAGGTTAGTATATCATTTAAGTAATATCCACTTCCTTTTCTTCTAAAACATTTTATATTTCTGTATGATATTTTCTAACAGATAGTATATAGAGAGATATCAAATACTATGTATGTCTTCAATATCTATGTATAGTTATATATATATTATATACAAAATTAAAGTTTATCAAGACTCGGTCAGTTCTTCAGATTCATCGACCGTTAAATAGAAACAAAATTAATGTTTATCAAGACTCGGTTAGTCTTCAGGTTCATTCAACCTGAAGAACTGATCGAGTCCTGATAAACTTTAATTTTGTTTTATTTCAGGGTCCATACTTTTATTAATATATATATATATATATATATATTGATAAAAGTATCGACCACGGAATAGAAACAAAACTATAGTTTATCGGGACTCGGTCAGTTCTTCAGGTTCAAATTAAACTCTCATTGCCAACGTTTCGGTCTTTATTTAAAACCTTTTTCATAGGCAGAAGTATAAATTTTGAAACAGAAAAACTAAGTATTACATTACAAATTATTTTACAAAGAAAATAAACACTGTCGTGTGTTCATTCAGACTACAGTTGTTGTTAAAAATCCACATACTATTTTTCTTTGTAATACAGCGATATGACTGTATAAGCTGGGTGCGCGAAATAATGCCAAAACAGGCTTAACATCCTCTCCTAGGGACGACGTGCTCAAATTTATTCACCTCCCAACTGAATAAATCGTGGGCCAGGTGGGTATCGAACCCCGGACCTACCTACCAGTTCAGAGGCGAGTATGTTAAAGACTGAGCTAACTTGGCCGTGTAAATTAATTGTAAGTGACGTCAAGTGAAAGTTACTTATAAGCACCCACGTATATCTCACTTTAAATACATCTGTCTTCAGTGCTCTGGTTTTCAATGTCTAGCATTACCATAACAGAGTCGTAAACGTTGATTCCTTAAATTTACTATATATTTCGTCTATATCTATAAATAATTTTCGATTAAAAATAATTTTGTTGTTTTTATTTTTAGTGGAATTCTAGACATTTCTGCAACTAGTTTGACAGCTCATGATGACAGGCAAACCCCAAGTGTTGAGTCGAGTGGCAGCCCTCATGCCACAGATGGCACCGCTTCCATCAACTTTGAAGAGCTGTACGCTGTCCCTCACAAGTCTAAAGAGGTAGGTGGTCATTTTGGCTGATTTTTTCTTTTTACGATAACCATTCAGAAAGGAAATTTAATAATTCAAGTTCAGTTTAATTGCTCAACAGTTAAAAAAAAGGATAATTTTATAGAAGCTAAAAAAACAAAATTACTTTAAAAATGACATCTAACTGAAGAGAGTATTTTCTTTCTTTCTTCTCTGGAGTCCAGAAGGTTTTCTTAATGTCCCTTCAGAAGTTCGACTTAACCTTTCCCTAGTCAAAGCCCATATATCAAGAACATTATTAAATACACGCATATTATTATTACCACTGAGGTTAGTAAGATGTATATTATTAATATGGCAGACCTTCATACCTCGTAAGATGATATTGGAGTCGTTGGAGCGCTTTCGGACGTTGTCCATCTTCGATCGCAACTAGCCTACTGAGCTGTTATAAAGTATAAAGTTAGAAATCAAAGTAATAATATCAGGATAGCAGTGGACTTGACAGATAACCAACCCCCTTTATAACAGGTCAATAGGTTAGTTGCGATCGAAGATGGACAACGTGCGAAAGCTCTCCAACGACACCGAGATCATCTTACGAGGTATGACGGTTTGCAATATTAATAATAAAAAAGAAAATTATTCATTGTAAAAGAGTATTATATTTTTTTTTATTTTGCAAAGACAAAATAATTTCCAAGAATTTTTCCAAGACAGCAAGGACGAGGTAAAACTTAATAACCAAAGCACCTCTCAGACATTCTTCACGTCAATATAAATAAACGAATATTTTTAATATTTAAAATAACCAAAACCAATTATCAATTACGTTTTTAAAATAGAGAATTAGCGTTATACGTATTTTTTTTATTGACAAGAGTAACATATTTAATTAATTACTTTCAAAATGGAAAAAATACAATAAAAATATACTAAACTCTTTAAAATGTGACGGTCTCTAATTTTTCATATATTAGCGCCATATAAATTTTCCTATTTCATCATAGTTATTTTCAAAAAAAAGACTTTGAATATAACAGTGCATTGACCTTGTTAGTTATCAAACAAGATGGATTTTTTGTTTTTATTGCATTCAAGGATGAAAAAATTCTTTCAAGACATGGCAAAGTATGGGGTAATGCAAGCTAACTCTGGATTAGCTTTGATAATAAAGGATATCATATTTCATCACTATTTCTTCTTGTAAAATAGTATACCAAAAACTTCTCAGGTTCCTTTTCAATAAGTCTATCATTGTTTTTTTTTTGTAAGTTAGTTCTCTCCATTCTGTGTTGTTTTTCATGTTCCTCTTCTAATATGATATTCATATATTTCAAAGCTAATAGGACAATTGATAGATGTCTCCCTTCTACCAAATTCTTGGAGGGTCACTGCTTTGAATAATTCCAGTGTTTCGGAAATATTATTAGACAGAAACCGGCAAATATCTGCATCATAAACTGTAAGTAAAAGTTCAGAATTTTAATTCTGAGCTGCAACACGTTCTGAGATTCCATTAACGTATTATCATATGCCGCTATATAATATTTTCTATAGTAAAACTTATGAACAACTATTAGAATGCATTAGAATATGAACTAAACGAATTATTAATGTTTTTTTTTAAATGGTACCAAATAATTCATATCTAAATGAAAAAGTAGTTTTAAACTTAGCAAAGCCTTCATTCCAAAGCAAAATATATCAAAGTTTGATATGAATGTACCAATTATTTACAGTCCCGCATAATAGGTGTTTAATGCTTTGTTTGTACACTCCATCCTCTAATTTACGTCCTAATGTAGACTGAGACCAGTTTTGAAACAGAAAAGTCCGGAAATTGGTAACACTGATAAGTGGTAGCCTAATGGTGGGTAGGGTAGGCTAAGTGGTTGACAGCATAGCAAGACGTACAATATACATAACCTCACTAAAACTTTCTAGAAGGGCTAGGCTATCTCAAATTCATTATCTTTAGCAAACTGCACGTTTAATTTAAATAAACACTATTATTAATACATAATAAGAGTTTTAATAAAGCCTAGCCTAACGGTTGAGTGCAGGGCAAGACATATCTAGGGTTTGATCGGCTGAATACTGTAATGGCCGATTTGAATGATATTGGAGTAGCTTAGGCATATAAGGGAGGATAGCTAGGCTATTCTCTGCCTCGTCTTGCTTTAAATCAATGGTCCCCAACCTTTTTGTTGCCGCGGACCTCTAAGCGTTAGACAATTTTACCTCGGTCCGGGGGTAGATTGTTTACATGCAACTTACATGTAGCATCGTACCAACAACATAACATGAAAATAAAAGCCACGAAATAATAATAAATATATCATTAAAGAGTTTACATTAAAAATTTACTTTAAACATTCCTTTCAAAATAAAATACAGATACACCAGAAAAACGAATATAAAGACTAGTGTCTAAGCTTACAAAGCGTTTGACTAATCTTATGACAAAGCGTAGAAACTGAGATAAAGAGCTTTAAGAACTGCGCACATGTATGCAAACTATATTTCTAAACTGTATTTCTAACGCGGCCCGGTACCAATTGGTCTACGGACCGGCACCGGTCCGCGGCCCACCGGTTGGGGACCACTGCTTTAAATCACAGTAATCAAATACAGATAGATACTTTATTATTGTATTATAAATTAAAATAAATTAATAATAATATTGTTTGTGCTTAATAAAAGTATAGTTTGGTTAAGATAACGAAATTGGAGTAGCCTAGGCTACTCGATCTCATAAGGACCCTCATTGTGAATTGTCAATACCCGAATGATAATTTATGCTGTTCGGAAGAAAAAAAAAGTACGGAACTCAAGGGTCGAGTGTAATTGTATTTGTTTATTATTTCTAGAATAGAGCCTTATGTATACATGAGAGGTGTTTAATATTATTTTGTTTGCAAGTGCATTTCAAGGTAGGATCTTTGATGTGTTTGGGTGTGCAGGTGTTCGAGGAGGGAGGCGTGCACTACCTAGAAGACGGCCACTACTGGGTCGAAATGGAAGGTCTGAACGAGTCAGACAGTGATTCCGAGGATCACGACATCCCTGTTAAACTGAACCGCAAGGTCAAGTTCTCCACCTACCCCATCAAGGTCTTTCTTTTATTTCAATTTTTTTCTTCTTTTAAATTAAATGCAAATTGTTTATTACCACAGAGGTTAGTAATCATCATACCGTCTTTTTCCGCAAATAAGATATCCCCCAAAAATAAGTCCTAGTGTGATTTTCGGGACGTTTTGGACTATATGCCCTCCTCTGAAAATAAGCAAATTGTTTATTACCACAGAGGTACGTAATCATCATATCGTCTTTTTTCGAAAATAAGACATTCCCAAAAATAAGTCCTAGCATGATTTTAGGGACGTTTTGGACTATAAGCCCTCCCCTGAAAATAGGCCCTAGTTAAAGATAATGTGAAAAATATAATTCGTTAAAAAATTGCTGTTCAATGTAGTAGGTATCTCTGTAGCTGTCGTAATATTTCAGAGAATTCTTTGGAATATTCCAAGAAATTCCTTGTTGACCTCTAAAGTTCGTTTCAAGAAGACTACTTAGGCAAGAAGTATTAATTTAACCAAATCTATATTGCAATACATGAGAGATTTAGACCAATGATTCTAAGGGAAATAGATTTAGAGGAAAATCAGAACGGAATTCAAAATTTTGATAATTTATGACGATGTTCCAGAAGGTGACATAACTGTAATCGAATAAATTTATATTTCTTTTTAAAAAAAAAAATATTAAACAAAAATATGTAAATCTACTTAATGTACTTGAAGCCCTCTCCACGAGAATAAGCACTAGCATGGATTTTGACCTAAAAATAAAGTACGAGTAAGACAGTGTCTTATTTTCGGAAAAAGACGGTATTGTTATAAACATCCGTTTCGCCTTAGTGGATGAGTGTTGTAGCCGCTCGCCGCTGTTTTTTTACGTTGTGCATCATCAGTTGAAGAGTTTTAAATCAAAAGAGTATAAATACGAATGCTTTGTTTTGAACCTGTTTCAATATTTTTTTTACGTTGTGCATCATCAATTGAAGAGTTTTTAATCAAGAGTATAAATACCAATGCTTTGTTTTGAGCCTGTTTTAATAGGATATTCTACACTACTACTATACTTTTATGATTATAGCATTATAAAATAATTATTACCAATCCTATTATTGCCAGTATGTCTTCCAAATATGTTAATACCTTGATTATTGTACTTTAGATATGGATTGCGATGAATAGAACATAAAAAAATCATAAGCACTGATAATTTTTTACATTTCTAAAATTAAGATTACAGTCCATTTTTATTATATAAAAGAAGAAAAGGAACATGAATGTTCAATTTTTTTTCCAAAATTGGCAACATAAAACATACTTTTACTGGCCTAGTGACATATTTGCTGTTGTTTTCCTGCAATCAAAGCATTGAATCGTGTTACAGATTGATCGTTAGGTCTGCAGATTAGCCTATTTTGTTTGTTTACATATCTACCTATTTCATTAAAGTGGACGGCAGCTTCCGGATTTACGACTTTCTTACTAGTGCTTTCTAGTTTTCGAACTAGTTTTCTTTGGTAGTACGAGCTTTTATAGAGGAGTTGTCCCAGAGACATCGAAGAAATAACTCTATAGGTTATTAAATACTATATTTTTACTTACAAGCTTTTGATTTCCCTGAAATGAGTAAAAATATAGTATTTAATAACCTATAGAATTATTTCTTCGATGTATCTGGGATAACTTCTCTATAAAATCTCGCCTTATCAAAGAAAACTAGTTCGAAAACTAGAAAGCACTAGTAAGAAAGTCGTAAATGCTTTAGTTAGTTTTAAATTATTAAGTTAGTTTTACTTAAATGTTTTTAATTAAAACACTTAAATTAAAGAATATGTAATTTATACATATATATAGTGCAAATATAAGAGCATAATTAATGAATAATTTCTGAATACACAACATTTCTGTGTTTTGTAAACTGAAAATTTTCGTTAAAATCTGGCAATTTTAGATTGCCACTACATACAAGCATTATCTACAAAAAATAACCTGTGAACAATTATAAGTACAAAATACAAGAAAATAACGAAAGATACTAAAAAAATACCTGATTACCGGAAATCTAGTCCCCGGTTAAGAACCCCTACTGAGTAAGAATGTATTTCGTTTAGTGAGATCATGTTGGGGGCAGTTATCTGTTGATGAAACCTTATTACTTGTTTTGTTGCAGGTGTACAGCACATTTTCTGTTTCGGAGTACGACAGACGAAATGAAGATGTGGATCCTGTAGCCGCATCGGCTGAATACGAGCTAGAAAAGCGAGTAGAGCGCCTTGTGTTGCACGATGTGGAGCTGGTCAAAGGGCCTGATGGACTAGGGCTAAGCATCATCGGCATGGGTGTGGGGGCGGACGCCGGTCTGGAGAAGCTAGGCATCTTTGTGAAGACCATCACTGACAAGGGTGCCGCAGCGCACGACGCTAGGATACAGGTCTTGTACTCCAAAAACGAACATATTTACTTTATTTGTAGAAGGGATGAAAAGTAACTTTTTACCTCTAGTTTATATTTATATATAACAATCATTTGCAAATTCTTTCTTATTTAATTTACAGAAGTTGTCAACCGATATCAAATTTTTTTTAAAATTCACCGCTCGTCCGGGGCATTTCTGCTATTTGATTGACGCCTAGCAATCCAAATATAGGTTGGCGAGTTGTTCAATCGGTTCAGAGTTGGTGTTAGTAGTTGTCAGGGCAGTGTAAATTAAAAGATGATCTCTGTCCATCCTGCCAACACCACGCAGAGGGCACTGGTCACTGACATCAGATTATCTAACTAGAATTGGCTGTAATGAAGTCCAAATATCGAGCTCGTTTAGTTGTAGAAAAAGAGCTACGAGTAGCTATATCATCATAAACACCAAGATTTGATAAACTTTGTGCTAATAGATAAGCACATCCATCTCATTAAAAACAATAATAAAATATCCGTTGTCCATTAGTTTGTATGAATAAATTTTATAAGAGTAAAAATGTTCGTGTTTTTATGAAATATCTTCTGGGGGGGATTAAATATTTTTAAGGGAGGCGTAGTAACATCAAGCTTGTAAACAACTGGTCTAGGGAGTTATTTGTCATTAATCCTTCGACGACTCCTCGGGAATTAAAATTAAATCGGCGCTGCCTCAGTAATCAATTAAAACACCCGGGAAATAATAGACCTCAGTATTCTCCAGGTGCATAAATATCTTTTTTCCTAAGAAAATCACTTGTCAAAAATATGAAGAAAAACCAATTTTTTTAACCTGGCTCTAGACATCAACCTAGCAAAATTAATAACTTCAGATTAGAAGCTGACGTTTCGCCGAAATTTGTTCGGCATTCTCAAGGCGTATTGAAGGAACTATTCAATGCATTAGCCATATGCCTTCTTTTTTGTAATATGTATATATATATAGTAATCCCTCACTTTTCGCGGATAATGGGGACCGAAGACACCCGGGAAAAGCGAAAATGTGCGAATAATGGACGCGCCTTTATACAAACCTCTAAAGCTCAAACAACGACCTTTCCAACAGAGAGAGAATCCTGACCTTACTGAATACTGTACTGTGTTTTAAATAAAAAAGAAAAAAATAAGAAATAATTAATAAAAAAAGAATTACAAGGGCGTGGGTGGCGTGGTAAACAGGAAGTTGGGCGATATGAATTAGGCAATCAGATCAAAGGAAACATCTTTGGTTATTTTTTTATTAATTTCAACTTCTATTTTTTGATATTTTATTATTCTCTTGTTACAATTGATTATGTTTTAATGTTTTTCATTAATTTTTAGTCGTTATTGAATATTTTTGAATAACTTTTATTATCCTTTAATTTAATACTATAGAATATATTTTGACCCAGCAAGTCACTGGTTGTTTGATATCTTTCTCGATTGTACAAGATGAATCCTGTATATTTTCTTCTCTAATACTATCTACTGTACTTTTACATTACGAGTTGTATTTTTTTATTTTTTACTGCAATACAGTTGAATATTTTTTTTTATTATTTAATTTTTAATTGAATATGTCAGGACCCCGTGAAACACTGAACCCACGAAATAGTGAGGGATTACTGTATTATCAAAAGTGAATTGAATTGTCATGGAGCTTTGTCCTATGAAGGATCACACATAAATAAATCGAGGGTTAAAGTGGGGTTTTAACTCCCGGACCTACCAGTCCATAGGCGAGCACTTTGCTACTGGGCTACCCTGGCCTTCTGACTGATCTGAACTTATTGATTCTAATAGATTCTGCTATGAGGTGTGTCAAGGGTTTTTCTTTTCTTATTACAGGTGAATGACCAGATCATCGAAGTTGATGGCAAATCACTTGTAGGCGTTACTCAAGCTTATGCGGCTTCAGTTTTAAGGAACACCAGTGGAAGAGTTCACTTTGTTATTGGCCGTGAACAAGACCCTCTTAACTCTGAAGTTGCTCTCCTTATAAGGCAATCTCTGCAGGTAGTATTTCTAATACATCAGTCATCATCTAATCTAAATATTCTACTCCATAACCAACATAATTGTGTTTTGATGAATTTTAAAAATTACGTTTCCATGAAAAACAAAAGTTTAATATGAAAACTAACAATGCATTTCGAACACTTAGTGTTCTTCTTTAGGATTGCATCTAAAAAAAAACCACACACATATCTGTGAGCTTTTAAGAACATCACAGCGTATTATTTGAATTTGAAATACCACATTATAACAGATTGCACAAATAATGAATAATTGTGTTTTCTATCATTTTTTCCTTTGCTTCGAAATCACTTTTCAAAGCTAAATTATTTTCTTGAATAAATTTTTCTGACATGGATATCATTATGTGGTTTGCTTACGGTGGCGTAGCAAGATTTGCCACCCAGCCCTGTTATCCTTCCAAAATTCCAGAAATGTCGTAAAATATTTAATTTCATGGAATTATAATCAAAGATTTAATTTTAGACTGCTGTTATTAGTCCCAGACTTTTATCTTATTTCAAGATTCATATTCATATACAGTCGTCATCAAAGAAAACCAAAGATTTTTCAACAAAATAAAACGTATAATTGAAATCATAAAAAAATGGTTAAATAAAATTAGCTGGGTACGCAAAAATATAATAAACTGTCAATCGCTTTAAAAAAATAGTCCTAACAATTTTAAAATAAATTTATTTTTAATTTGCGAATATTATAGTTAAAAGATACGTTTAAAAACAGTATTATAGCCATAAAGCATAAAAACAATTACGACCTTAAAAACTCATTTTGGAATAAAATTAAAATTTTTTTTTAGCCTTTTATTATTATAATTTTATTTTCTACTTTAACCCCCCGAAATATACAGCCCCATATCACATGCCGCCTGGAGCAGACCGCCCCCTCCCTCCCCTTGATAGGTCACTGTCTGCTCACACGTTGGTAAAATTGATTTATGTTGTGGTCTAAAATCCAGAAGAGAAAACAAAATAATATTGTGTGTCCAAATGCACTTTATAAAATACAGTTCATTTGGAAACTTGAATTGTCACATTTTTTTGGATAAAATATCTAAAAATACATGATAATCTAATCTGAAATATATTGAATATGGTTGTGCATTGCAATTAATTTTACGTTTTGGAAACAATGTTTAATATTAGGGTTTTTATTTTTGTTCGAATTGAAAAATTATAGGTAAGATAGGACATCGTCTGTTGGATCTGGTATTATGTTCATAACGAAGGAGTACGTTCTGAGGGGTACAATGGTCACAAAGCCTTCCGCCTGTTAGCTAGTCTATGCAAACTGGCAGTCTATGTAAGTGTTCCCACTGTCGGTGACGGATAGGCACATTGAAATCAAGGGGTTTGCCTCCACACGAAAAGAGAAAGGGTCTCCTGAGCATTTGCTAATATATATCAAATTGAATGAAGTAAGTTTGAAATAATTTTGATTCTAGAGTTGTTTTGGTTTGCAGGCAGACAGGGAAAGAGAAGAGGCAAGGCGGCTCCAGCATCAACAGCAGCAACAGCAACTGGAGGCTGAGCGCCGATACTCGTCTGACAGCAGTCAGCCTAATGAGGAGTCCAGTGCCACGCTCACCTCTCTCCTGCAGGAGGTAAGCGCCAGCTCTGAAAAACATTCCTCTAGAGTCGTAGTTCTCACATCAGAGAAACTACTCTTGATCAGCATGACTTGTTCTGGAAGGAGAAGATAGGTTAGAAGGTCTTGGACTAGACTGAGAAGATGCCAATTGACCTTTGTGTTAGCACTGTATAGTTATAGTAATGTTGGGAGATCATTGACCACACAGACAGGCTATCCACATGTTATAGGAAATGACCTTTGTGATACCACTATATAGTTATAGTAATGTTGGGAGATCATTGACCACACAGGCAAGCTATCCACATGTTATAGGAAATTACCTTTGTGATATTATTTTATAGTAATAGTAATGTTGGAGATTATTAACCAAACAGACAGGTTGGCCACATGTTATATGAAATGACCTTGGCGATATTATTTTATAGTAATAGTAATGATGCGAGATGATTGACCAGACAGACAGACTATTTGTTAACGAAGTATGGCAGGTAAATATGTAAATATACATCGGGTTAAGTAAAATATTAATCTTTTACGAATATCTAATATAAGACAGGTCGTGCTTAACATTATTTCTCGTCCCACATGGAAAAAATGCAGTTTAAGAGTGATCTACGAACTCTGCATCCTTGGCAAGCACGCTTACCACTAAATCTGCCTGACCTTTACTTATTCTCGAAGTAGAAATGTAATAATAGGATGAGAAAGTCATTGACTTGTAGTAAGGTAAGAGGTCATTGACCAAGTAAATGGTCATACCCTTTTAGCTAGCCCTTTATAGAAGTGAAAGTGGGTTGGAGAGGTCATTGACCAAGCCGAGTCACCTTCTTTTGTCAGCCTCGATAGGAACACGTAAGCATGATTCTCATTCCTCTATATACGTTATGATAGTGTCATCGTTAGATATTACCTCCAACTGCAATACTGTGTATGTCTTTTTTGAGGTGGGGCCAGGTTAGCTCAGTGGTTAACGTGCTTGCCTCTGGACTGGCAGGGCCCGGGGTTCAATACCCACTCTGGTCCTCGATTTATTCACGTGAGAGGTGAATAAATATGAGCATGATGTTCCTTGGAGAGAACGTTAAGCTATCGGTCCCGAGCCTATACGTTGTTAGGTATTTGTTAAATATCCCTAGTGGACCTGGTTAGCCCAGGGGACATGTGCTCGCCTCTGGACTGGTAGGTACAGGGTTCAATACCCATTCTAGTCCTCGATATATTCATGTAGGAGGTGAAAAAATCTGTGCACGTCGTCTCCTCGGAGATGAATGTTAACCGTCGGCCCCAAGACTGTACAATGTCAGGTGTTCTTTCAAGATCCCTGCTCATATAAATTTGATTTAGGCAAAATGTAGGATTCTCAATGTCGAATGTTCATTGTGTGGTATCACAAAGGGTCAATATTTGGCGTATGTGTGTTCTCTCGTTGAGCTACCACTGCAACCTTACCTAACCTAATCTTGATTCACTGGGAGTGCAGAATTCACTTGATTGTGCGCAAGTTGCAGTTTTAGTTGACCTATGACATTAATTAATAATAGTTACTTTCAATTGGGTGTTAGTAATATTAATATTACGCTGTTGCGTTTAGTGGCACAAAACTTCACTGTCAGACAACATGACTTTGAAGACTATTTTATTAATGTCTTAGTCAGTAAACATTCATTCATAAATGATAGTTTTTGTGATTTGATGATTCTTTAGCGATGTTGGGCTGTCATATTTAAAACATGGTAGCAGACGAGGTAGCTAAAAGCAAACACGCGCATCTCAGGTTCTCACTGTAATGTAGGCACCTTTTGATATAGCCAGCTGTAATGTTGATATCTGGCGGTGAATTGTTTCTTGGTTTTTACTGAATTGTTGTGGCCCTTGCAGAGTGAGTTGAGACAGAGGCTAGCAGAGAACGAGGTCCTCCAGCTCAGGGAAAGGGTGAGCTTTTTGAAAACTCCTACGCCTTCTATTAAAACAAAAAAACAGTAAAATCTTCTCAAACCAGCAGTGTTTTTTAACATCACAATCGCAACTTCCCCTTATATTAACCTACAATGGATATTGTTTGTACGAGTCTTGTGTTTGTTTTTTCTTGGAAGTTTTTTTTATTTTATTCCGACAACTATAATACGAGTAAAGGCAAATTATGTCTTATTTAGCAATTTTGACAACTTCCCCATATTAGAATTAATAGTAATATTATCCATCATACCTTGTATAATATCTGGAGAACTCAACCGGTTTCGGGTCCTACTAGTTCCCATCTTTAAGAGCAACATGATATTATATGTCATACCAGATATTTTATCCGTCATACCCCGTATAATTTCTGGAGAGTTTGACCGGTTTCGGGTCCTACTGGTCCCCATCTTTAAGAGCAACATGATATTATACGAGGTATAACTGATAATATTACTATTAATTCTAATATTATAACCTCAGTGGAAATAATCCTTTAACTACATTTCTCCACTTAAGTTGTAATGGATATTGCTTATAAGAATCTTGTGTTTGTTTTTTCTTGGAAGTTTTTTTTATTTTATTCCGACAACTATACTAAAGGCAAATTATGTCTTATTTAGCCATTTTGACAACTTCCCCATATTAGAATTAATAGTAATATTATTCATCATACCTCGTATAATATCTGTGGAACTCAACCGGTTTCGGGTCCTTCTGGTTCCCATCTTTAATAGCAACATGATGTTATATGTCGTACCAGATATTTTATCCGTCATACTCCGTATAATATCTGGAGAGTATAGGTTTCGGGTCCTTCTGGTTCCCATCTTTAAGAGCAACATGATATTATACGAGGTATAACTGATAATATTACTATTAATTCTAATATTACTAACCTCAGTGGAAAGAACCCTTTAATTATATTTCCCCACATTAGTTGTAATGGATATTGCTAAAAAAATTTTTTGTCATAAGTGAACTATCATAGTGTGGATAAATCACATTAGAAAACCATATTATTATCCAACGACTATACTAAAGGCAATCTTATTAACCAATTTAGGTCTCCTACCTCAAGAAACCACACGATAGGTTTATGATAAAAACAATATCGTAAATACATAAATATAAAAATCAAACCTCAAACGCACTTATGCCAGTAAATACAAAATATATTTAATATCAATCACCAATGTCCGTTTAGGGATGAACACAAAGGGGGTAGCGGGATACGTACAGTGAATCATCCCCCGAGCGATTTTGAGTTCTTAGCATAAAAACCTTGTTTCTTATGTCAAGAAAATGAGGTTTGCAAGGGATTTTACTCATATATGTTTTTTACTTTTAGTGATGGTGAAAACAATTTTTTTTTTATTGACCAAAATTTCATTTTTTTTTAATCAACTATAAGTAAGTTGGACAGCTTTTAGGTATTTTTTTTTATTAAAATAAACAAAACTAATTCTCAGTATTTTTTAAAAATTTTTTTCGAGTTTTTAGACCTTCATAATTTGATGGGAATAGCGAAAATAGACAAAAACATGTTTTTTTTCCCTTTAAATATGTGTATGGTTTAAATTGTTAATAATCTTTCAAAAAGTTAAGTCAAATAGCGTAAGTAGTCCTATTTTTAAGCTTTATTTGACCCTTGAGAGGGATCAAATATCTACTTAAGTTCTCCTGATAAATCAACTTAAGCGAATCAACTTTTTTAGTCGTTTATTGGAAAATAGTATACTATTGCACCAAAAAGCAAAAAAATTGATGCCTCAACGATTTTATTCATCCAGGAATTACATTTTTATTTTTAAGAAGTTTACATGTCGTGTTTTCACTTAAATTTAGAAATTATATTGCATGAACATTTTCAATTTATGAAAATAGAATCCCCGCTCCTTTTTTGCATTACCGCCCCCGATATCAAAACACCGCCCCCAGGGTGGCGGTACCGCCCACTTTGGGAAACACTGATTTAAACCATAGACATATTTGTAGGAAAAATACATTTTTTTTGCGTATTTTCGCTATTCCCATCAAATATGAAGGTGTAAACTGGAAAAAAATTGTACAAAAATACTGAGCAATAGTTTTGTCTATTTTTATAGAAAAAATATGTCGAAGCTGTCCAACTTACTTATAGTTGATTACAAAAAATAAAATGCTGGTAAATAACCTAAAAAACGCATTTTTCACCATAACTACATGTAAAAAACATATGTGAGTAATTTATCCATTGCAAATCTCATTTTCTCGATGTATGAAACAAGGTTTTTATTCTAACGTAGTGCAATAAGTTATTATGTGGTATTTACTCATTGTAGAATAAAATCTAATGAAATGGTTTCCATATATAAAAATGTAATGGTATAAACAACGCGTTTCGAACACGTATTGTTCTTCCTCAGGCATTAACTAAAAAATATAATGTCATCAGAGAGTTATCTATAGTACAAATTTTATTTTACTTATTTTATTTTATTTTTATTTTGTACTATATTTACTTTGTACTGTGTGATGTCTAAGTCTGATGACATTGTATTTTTTAGTTAACGCCTGAGGAAGAACACTACCTGTTTGAAACGCGTTGTTTATATCATTAAATTTTTATATGTGGAGACCATTTCATTAGCGTTTTTCCCTACAACAAGGTTTTTATGATGCTAAGAGCTCAAAATTGCTCGGGGGCCGATTCACTACACTTATCCCGCTACTCCCTTTGTTCTGACAGTCTATAGAAAGGAACTAGAGAATGTTTCAACACGCTTAGATGGTTTGAAAATCGTTATTGTTTGATAACCATTTCTGTTGTAATGGTGTCTCAAAAAATTTTTTAGCTAGATCTCTTTCCCAACTTTTTGCACTCCACAAAGCCTGAAACTTACTATATTACTTATATGCATATTATTATTATTATTTTGACAAAGATTACTAAAAGTTAGATTAACAAAGATATCATCATCTTCTTCTTCTTCTTCTTGTGTACTACTATTCCTGTTGAGTTTTCCAACAGTTCACGAGTTAAGATAATATCTTTCTTTATTAATTTAACTTAATGAGATATATCAAGGGACCTCTCAATGTATGATGTTTGGTACCTCAAAACTACATAAAAACTAAGTATATATTTTTTCTTGGTTTTCAGTTAAATGTATAAATGTTTATTTAATAATAGGTGTTAAAGAAATTAATATTTTATGGGAAAATAAATTAAAAATGTTGATAAAGCGCATATTATTTGAGTATTAAATTTTGTAAATAAGTTTTCATTAAAACAGTCAAAAATGGAAGTAGTTAGAAATAACTAAGAAGTACGATGGTGAGATATTAACTTCATTGAAGTAATTATTGATGTAAATGTTTTGTGTGTACAGCAATATTAATAATATTACATTAAATAACGAGTAATACTAGCTGACACGGCAAACTTCGTTTGGTATAACAATCAGTGATTCTCGTGTTAACTTTAGCTAAACTTAATTTGGTATTTAATTATTAACATTATAGCTAACCCGACAGACGCTGTCCTGCCTTACCTATAAATATTCAATTCGAACAGGAATAAAAACTAAAATAAAAAATTAGGAGTGGCCTACACTCAACTGTATTATAATTAAACACAATATCAAACTCTTTAACAACCAACTGATGTTTTGTTTATAAGTCAAACACATATTCGACAACTATCCATCGCATTATGGAATCCATCAAAAAATATATGTTTGATTGGGGTTAAATTTTTACATCTAATAATTTATTCTTCTGACATATATTAAATCATTAGAACAATTCATATTTTCTTAATACATTTTTAAATAAGAATTTTATTTCACTCTTTGTAATTGATCGGTACTTCGGCCCTATTCGGTTAAACTTCGACCACTCTTGTGTTACCATCGGCCTTACTCGGGTAAAATCGGTCACACTCGGGCGTGATACACGTAGGTAGGTAAATAGTTTCTAGCTAACATATTAATAAGGTATTGTTTTCTTGACCACAATTACTAATAAACACTTTTTCTTCTTCTTGGAATTTGTTCAGGGTTAATTTATGGAATCACCTTTTCGCCAACGTTTCATCTTTATTTTAAGACATCATCAGGGCTATAAACTAACAAAAGCAATGGACTTTTGTCATATCTACCTTACATTCATCATTAAAAAATCAAAAAACTTACTCAAGACTAGCTTCTAATACCAAACCAACAAAGCCGTTATCTGTCATTGCATGTGCTGCTACCCAGCGACATTTTTGAAAATACTGTTTTTATATTACAGTTTTATATTAGATATTAGTTTATATTGCACATGGATTAATTGTAATATAAAAAACAGTGTTTTCAATAAATGTCGCTGGGTAGCAGCACATACAGGACAGATAATGGCTATGTTAGTTCGGTATTAGAAGCAGCCTTGAGTAAGTAGGTTTTTTCAATTTTTTATGATGAATGTAAGGTAGATATGACAAATGTCCATTATTTTTTGTTAGTTTCTAGCCCTGAGGATGTCTTAAAATAAAGACGAAAGGTTGGCGAAAAGGTGATTCCATATATTAACACTGGCCAAATTCCAAGAAGAAGAAAAAAGTGTACATATTAATATATACATATAAGATAGAATAACCTTAAGTACTAAAATAATTAAAAATTAATATTAATAATTATTATTAATTATAAATTAAACGACCTAGGAAGCGGAATCGTATGGTTTACGAAACTGTTACGCACTATCTGTGTTAACTTCATAAGTTGAAGAGGTACGAAAAATGTAAAGTATATTTTTTTATTTTTACTTTACTATAAGTAAAGTATAGTAATGGTGAAAAAATTTGATGTTGAGATTTTGACGGAATTACATGTTTTGAGGTCCCCAATGTCGTTTTATGACGTTTTTTTGATGATGTCTGTGGGTTGGTGAGTATGTATCCAAAGTTTGTGGCCACGCGTCGTTCCAGAATCTTTGATGGATCAAATTGATATTTTACACAAAAATGTCTCATATCTTATGTCTCGCGTGTCGGATTTGACAGGTAATTTCATTTATGCAGACACATCTCCAAAGATAAAAATTTCATAATTTAAATATTTGTCTCTCAAAACAAACAAAATTGATTATTAATATTAATTCTGTAGATAATAATTAATACTTCATTTCTGAAACCAGACGTGTATGTACAAGTATAATAATATTGCGTGACAAACATACATATTAACAACATTTAAACCTATTATTTTAATACTGATATTAATACAAAAATGCGAAATTCTGAAATATGCCAAAATTGTAAATCTAAAATGCTAAATTCTGTTTTCATAATTTTGATTTTTAAATTTTAAATGGCATTTACAAAATAATTTAACATTGAAGTATATTATTTTAATATTGATATTAATATGAAATTCTTAGTTCTGAAAGCATGCTAAAATGTTAAATTTTGGTTTAATCATTTTTGTTTTTGTTATTTTAAATAACATTAAACAAATAATTAACTTACAAAAATGTATATTTTCTTTTTAGTCTTTATTTTTCCGATGTATGACACGCTACGAAAATTATTTCTCAATTTGTCAACATTTTGGCACTTGGAACTCAAAAAGGTTTGTCTTCACTGGTCTAGATTCTAGATGAACCCTATAATTTGGGAGTAGTTATGTGTAATGAGAAAGTTACTTTTTTTTATAATTACTTGTTTTATTTATTTATAAAGTAAATAAATAAATTTAGATACAAATATAATAGTGAAAAAAAAATATAGTTGGAACATTGATTTACCGCTAAATGTTCACCTTATAGAATTTTTAAAAAAATTAAATAACATTTCTTTTTTTTTATTGTCAGTCGCTTTAAAGGTGTTTAGTACAGGTTGAGGGGATCCTCTTTAAGAAAGGGTGATGCGTTTGTTCAGTTCTTGTAGCTGAGTCATGCCTCGAGAAGGCAGCTTCATTATAACGCGCAAATTGTTACTATTTTGGAACTTTCTTTCTTCTTCATTTCCTGGCAGTTGTTTGACGCCTAGCAGTCGAATATAGGTTGGTGAGTCGGTTTAGGGCAGCGATGGGATTCACCGGGTTTCAGCCGGTTCGTGCGAACCGGTGCTTAAAATATTATAAGTTCGGCGAACCGGTTGTTAAAATTACGTAAACCCCTATTCAGACCTGTATTTATTAGCCCACTATCAAACTCCACAAGTGTCGCGTGACTCACGTAACTTGTGCATGTATGACAACGTTATTTGCGCATGTATATAGCCTATATATAACTAAACAATTTAGTTTATATTCAATTCGATATAATAAAAAATTATATATATTAAGAACCGGTTCTTAAAAAAATTGAATCCCACCACTGGTTTAGGGTCAGTGTTAGAGGATGTCAAGGTTGAAAATTTGGTTAGAGGTACAAATAGGGTACAGTACAGTTATAGTACTGTACATATACTGTACTGTACCCTAGTTACTGTACTGTACCCTAACTAGGGTACAGTACAGTATATGTACAGTTCGTCACCCGTCTGAATAAACCAACTAAACGACCTACATCCAGCCAGCCTTCTTCAAACCTACCAATCCAAACAAAGAAATTCTCAAACTCATATGATATAAGCAATAAACATTACAATAGAAGTTTATAACCTGCTGGTTTGAAAAACGTAGATTATTAGATATGGCTCGCCCCCAGTTCTAACCATGGACAAAAGAGGTTTTTTATCCTGCTATCCCTCCAACTCCCTTTACTCTGTGATATCTCTTAATTAAGAACCATTGAAACTTTTCTAACAAAAACTAATTGGAAAACAGTTTTTGGTTGTGGGCTTTCTGTGTATTTATGGTATATTGTGGTTTTGTAGTGTTTATTTGGTGTTGGAAAACTTATAAATCATGTTCTCATATATTATTTGTTACTAAAACTGACTTTAAAAGTTGATGTGGGTTGTTATTTAAAATTGGATGTAAACTTATTCTTGTGTATTGTGAAGTAGGGCCTAAAAAATCCAAACCCGATCCTGATCGGCCGGGTTGGGTATATATTGGAGTTTATTTTCAAATCTCAGTCATCTGTATTATCAAAATTATTTATTTTATAACAAGTTTTCTTTAGTTATATCCGAACATAGTTTTAGTATAATAAACTAGAATTTTCAAACGAACGCAGAGAAAAGTAATCACTGATACTCACTACTATATTTCGATTTCCTTGTCCTCAGGAATAGATGTTAATCGCTCCAAAGGCTGATAATGACTGCTTTGCTTTCAAAAAGAAGCACTCAAACAGTGTAGCCAACTTTCGGAAGGAGGACAAGAAAGATAAAGAAATAAAACTCAAGGATTAAATGAATGAAAATATTTAACTAAAAATAAAATTTGGAGCACAAGTTGGTATACACAGTTTTTGGAGGTACAAGCAGTCCCTAGCAACAGGGTAGGACTGGTTGCAAGAAGGTGAAGTGAAATGAGAAATGGGGTTGAGAAGCGGGCAGGTCCGGCTACCTCGTCGATCGCAGCCCCTCGCGTCCACAGGCGAGCGGTAAACTCTCCTGGGCACCAGGTCTCTGTGGGAGAAGAAGTTGCCGAGGTTAGGGGGACATCTATAGGACAGGCGGGGTTGATTAGGGGAAATAGCAGAAGTGGAAGGAGAAGAGGATAGGATGGGGAACTGTTGTTTATTTTACCATCAATCAACCAGAACTGCATGTCTTAATTTTAATTTTATTTTTATTTCTTCTGTTCGTCTCTACTTCATTACTTCTTGAACCGGGCACGTGTGGCGGCACAGTCGGTTGCCGGGAGGGTTTCCTGCCGTTGTGTTTCCGGTGTGCTTCGTCGCCCAAACTTCCTCCTGAAGACGGATCATTCGAAAATTTGAAATTGAGAATTTGTAAATGTGTCTCTCTGTGTGTTGCTTTTATTCGTTTTTGAACTGATTTGCGTCCAGTTTGGATCGTTTTTTTCGAATTTTAAGTGATAAATATATATATACTGTTACAGGACCATGCAATGAGTAAATGAATATAGCTGGATTCGTGTAAATTATTAATTTAACGTGGTCTCTTTGGAAAGATTGAAAGCACCTTATATAGCCACAAGCCATTAAAAACAAGTTTTAAGACACACTGACTATGTGATTCCATAATACTGACTCAAGTTGTATGATCTATAAGAATATAAAGCAATGTTATTGTAATTTAGTTGGAAGAGATGGAGACAGGAGTGCGAGAGGAGTTGAGCGATAAACTGAAGGAGGCTTTGACGAAACTGCGAGACGCAGAGCGGTCTGTGGTCGTGTTGAAGAAGGAGAACTCCAACTATCAGGACATGCTGCACAACACACAGGTATCGTGTAACAAGTACACGTGTTCAACTTTATCTTTCAAGTGAAAAAGTTTTATTTCATAATTCAATTAGTTGTGTTTATGGATAATTACTATACGAGTCATCCGGTATAGTGTGATATTTACTCAAAAGGGATATTTCAAAACAAATAAGTCTCCACACAACAAACATTTATGTACGGTTCGAACACTTACTGTTCTTCAGGTTTAGATAAAAAAAAAATATAGACATATCTGTGAGCTTTAAGAACATCAGAGTGAATTATTTGAGATTAAATACAATATTGAGGGGTGCCCAAGCTCTTTGATAGTCTAAGCCATTTTTAAAAATTTGAAATATTTCGCGAGCTGTAATTAAAATACGCATATGCAAAAAAATTATTAAAAATTTTTTGGACAGAAATTATATTTATTGAGAGCTTCAAATATCCTTGAAAGAGTGGTCTGTGGCTCGCGAGCCGCGGGTGGCCACCCCTGCTATATATGATTGTTCAATTGCACTATTGAGGTTTTTAACGAGGGAAATAGTATGAAAAATGACTTAATTATTCCTGAAGCTTAATAAAACATGTCAACATACTGAAATATGTTATATATATATATACATATAGGAAATATGTTATATATCAGGGCTTCTTAAACTGTGGGTCGCGACCCCCAGGGGGGTCGCGAGACTACTGAAAGGGGGTCGCAAAGATCTGATGCTTTGATACTGATACTGATACTGATATAATTATATATATGTGAAATGAATGGGTACGTATTCTTTAATCCTTATTTTATTTACATTGTAAAATAGTGCCATATTACATCTACATCTACGGTTAATATATGTTTCATTATATGGAGGAGGGGGTCGTTTAAAATTTCCTAAGCTTGAAGGGGGTCGCAGTATAAAAAAGTTTAAGAAGCTCTGTTATATATAACGAGTTTATATGAAATTACCTGCACCCTTTGGATGGTGATCTACGAGAGTAACCTAGGAAGGACTGAGGGTTCAACGAGTGTTGTATATTTTTTTGTTTTACATGTAAACCTGAAGAAGAATACTTCAGTTTTATTATTATAATTGTATTTAGTTTAAATAGCCCAAGACTTGAATTGATGAGATTTTCAAAATGATAATTAAGGCATTTTCAGGTAAGTTTCTTTTAACACAGAAAAGGAAAAGATCATCAATTCCTTTGAATCTTTCCATTTTATGGAATGATTGTTTAAATTGACAGGTTGAAACAAACCAATTGTCTTCTAATAGAATAGAGATAGGTGGGTGGGTGACCTTTTCGTGAACGCATTCCAAAACCGACAAAATCTGTTTGACAAAAAAATTCTTCTGCGTTCCAACCAAAATTGTTTGAGAAATTCACCCGAGCAGTAAATAACACAGTACACTATTCATTAACTGTGCTATCTGTTATAGTGTGGTATTTACTCATATTAAGAAAAGTATTAAGTCTCCACATAAAAGAGTTTATTACAAGAAACTAAACAACGCGTTTCAAACACTTGATGTTCTTCTGCAGGTTACATCTGCAGTTTGTGAAACATTGTTTGTGAAACCACACACAATGAAGATTGATTCTACATTGGGAACTCCTAAATTTTACTTAACTCGAGTGTATTTAGAGTATAATAAAACATTTCTTTTCAAAACTCAGTTTTTAATATCCACTTTATTCATTGTCATCTGCAAAGAGGTTCCCTATCTGCATCTATCCTTTTTTCGTTGTGTTTTTTTTTTTAGAACAGTGCCATTTTTGATTTCTTTTACTAGAAATTTTGTAGGCTCCCAGGTTAAACAATTTTTTGTGTGTAAAAATCATCTATTTGTTTGGTCCAAAAATACAGTAGGCTCCGAGATTATATATCTTTACAAATATCAATGTTCAAACCACAATAAGAATTGAGAAAAAGTTGGGATTTGACTCTGACAAATACCGCTTGTTACGGTTGAAAGATTTTAGTTTTTTTTTTCACATTTCTGATTGTTGATTGTTATTTCACATGTTTATTGTGAAATCTGAGGCAGCCGCTAGTCTCTACCTAAGCCATTTATAACTTCGCCAGCAATAACTAAACAATTCTATAAAAACATGTTGCTTCAAGTAATCGAATAAGATTAAATGAAATATTTATATCCTTCTCTAGGTATTCGTTGCAGAATTGAAAAGTCAAGATATTGATGACTGTGTATGAATTGCAAGTGTCTCATTGACTAAATGCAAAGTGAACATATTTAATTCGAGTATAAGACGAATCAGGAAGATGAAACAATTAAGTTTCTTGTATATTTGTTAATAATTTCAACTATTCTTTAGAAAAAAATACAGGTAATTAAGTGGGAATTATATAAAAGTAGCTAATAAACAGCTGCCACTCAAAAATCCCGAGATTTCTGCAAATTATTGAAGTATATCCTAAGATCCCAAGGTGAAGATAGAAATCGCAAGACCTTAGAAAAATCCCTAGGGATGGTAGCCCTGACCTTATATCGTATACGTTAAGAGACTTTTGGCGGTTTAACGTCCTCTCCGAGGGATGACTTGCTCAGATTTATTTAGCTCCAATGTTGATAAATCAATGGTCAGAGTGAGTATTGAACTCCAGAGGCGAGCACGTTGCCACTAGGCTAACCTGGCCCCTTAAAGCTTGTCCAACATTGTGTCTGTGCCCTTTGAATGAATACTGTGAGAGTAATTGAGTGCTGACGCTTGTTTTAGGAGCAGTATGTGCTCTTAGAGAAGAAGTACATGAAGCTGAAGAGGATCGTGCGGGAGTTTGAGGTGCGCGAGGCAGAGTTACTGCACCGCGAGGAGTACTACATGGAGACTCTCAAGGAAAAGGACATAGAGTACAACGCCTTAGTCAAGAGCCTCAAGGACCGCGTGATTCAGGTCTGTTAATGGCAGCAAATCACACCTGTCTGGCTAGCCAGCGCGTCTTTCATCAGTTTTCACTTTACTTATTTTGACCGAATTAAAAAAAAAATGGCTAAACAGGTCGGCTTAACGTCATGTTGTAGGAGTGAGAGTGAGTAGTAAATGATAATCTTATGTGGTGATTAGCAGGTCTAGTGAGAGTTGTAAGTGATACTCATATGTGGTGATTAGCAGGTTTAGTGAGAGTTGTAAGTGGTACTCATATGTGGTGGTTAGCAGGTCTAGTGAGAGTTGTAAGTGATACTCATATGTGGTGATTAGCAGGTTTAGTGAGAGATGTAAGTGATACTCATATGTGGTGATTAGGAGGTTTAGTGAAAGTTGTAAGTGATACTCATATGTGGTGATTAGCAGGTCTAGTGAGAGTTGTAAGTTATAAAGGAGTGTGAGTTATAAATGGTAATCTTATGTGGTCATTGGCAGGTGGAGTGTGAGTCACAAATGATAATCTCATGTGGTCATTGGTAGGTGGAGTGTGAGTTGTAAGTGATAATCTTATGTGGTGGTTGACAGGTGAAGTGTGAGTTGTAAGTGATAATCTTATGTGGTGGTTGACAGGTGGAGGGTGAGTTGTAAGTGATGATTTTGTGGTGGTTGACAGGTGGAGAGTGAGTTTTAAGTGATAATCTTATGTGGTGGTTGACAGGTGAAGTGTGAGTTGTAAGTGATAATCTTATGTGGTGGTTGACAGGTGAAGTGTGAGTTGTAAGTGATAATCTTATGTGGTGGTTGACAGGTGAAGTGTGAGTTGTAAGTGATAATCTTATGTGGTGGTTGACAGGTGGAGAGTGAGTTTTAAGTGATAATCTTATGTGGTGGTTGTAGTTGGATTGTGAGTTGCAAGTGATATTGTTATGTGGGGATTGGCAGGTGGAGAGTGAGTTGTTGGAGACTCAGCGAAAGGCAGGTCTGGAGGTGCGCCTGCCTCCGAGACACACTCCGCCTCCGACCAGACGAGTTCGGCCTGCCCCCGAGCCCCGGCTCCCTTTGCTACAAAGTCTGGGAGCCGAGGGAGTTGTTTCTGAAGACAGCGACGGTACTGGGTTGGACGAAGATGAAGAGAAAACAGCGACAGTGGAGCGCAAACACGAGCGACCAGCCTCGGCCAAGGAGGAACTCGACTGCGTACCCCGCACTGCGCTGCTCGACGTCTCAGCGAGCAGGGGCAAGGCTGAACTGGCTACCAGGTCAGCGCTGGCCAACCGCCACCTGCCTTCGGCCAAGCCGGCGCTCAGTAACTCTAGTTCGGTAGGCCCACACTTCACTTACAGTAAAGACAAAAGTTTTCCTTATTTCTGATTTTCCTGGTGTAACTTATTACAAACCCTCTTTTTTACTTTACTAGTAATATAAAAATATACATTTATAGTTTTTAACAGATTTTTATGTTTACAGGCCCAATGTCTATGACTATTAGCATTATATGTTAACAAACCAAAATTTTATTTAGACTTTTTTATTTTTGTTTTATTTTTTAAAAAATGGACATCCATTTTTCACGGATTTTGATATGTTTGGTCATCAAAGTTCTTTTTTAGGATCTTCCTTGATGAGCCAGATAAACAATCATTTTCAAATACAGGTATACTTCACCGAGCATGGTTAATTTATACCAGGAGAGCGACTTAAGTCGAAAAACTATTTATGTCAGTGTCTAACTGGGAGACTTTAACGGAAAATAGGTAGATAGTTAACATTTATTGTTTGTGATGTACACCTCACCCAACGTCGCAAATAGGGACCAGGAAAAGCGACTTAAGTCGAATCAGCGGGTCTCTAGGCTAGCCAAGGCTATACCGAAAATAACCTTCCCTTCTGTACAATACTCAATTCATGAATGCAATTTTCAATAATATAAGGCTAATAAGAATCTATTGTAATCTTACAAACAAATACATTTTTACTTTTAATACAGCATGGTACGAAAAAAAAAGTTTATGAATAGCTTACAATTTGAAGAATGCTACCGTACATCGCGAATCCTTTGTTTATGAATGTGGTTTGATGTAAAATATAATTTTTTTTTTTAGGTTAAACAATCATTCTCCTGCAGCTATTCGGTAATATGATAAAAAAAAACCCTTGTGCACATAATTGTGATTCCTATATTTGTAACAGACAAACGTAAAGTTGAATATCTGATGTAAACTTTATTTTTATTTTTTTTTTAAAGCTACGTATAATCTTGATCGACTTAAATCGAAACGTCATAGACTGAGGTATACCTGTAATGATGAACTTCATTAATTCAAAATATTGATAAATTTGAGTAGTTAGCTGTAATTTATCGTTTTTTATATATGATTAAACAAGAAAGCCTATATTAATACAATAATTGAAAAATACTGTGGGTTTCAGGATTACGGTTTAACAACAGATGATAGTGGAACATCTGACGGGGAAGAGAGCGACTCGAAAGTGAAAACATCTGCAACGACCTCCACACCGTCGTGGCCTCATCGATACGGACAGACCCCGAAAGGTGCTTAAAGTGTTTTCAACTAATAATGTATTTCTTCTTAGAAGAATGGTTTATAGAAAGTGTTTTGAACTAATAATGTATTTCTTCTTAGAAGAATGGGTTATAGAAGGTGTTTTGAATTAATAATGTATTTATTATTAGAAGAATGGGTTATAGAAAGTGTTTTGAACTATAATGTATTTATTCTTAGAGGAATGGGTTATAGAAAGTGTTTTGAACTAATAATGTGTTTATTATTAGAAGAATGGGTTATAGAAAGTGTTTTGAACTAATAATGTATTTATTCTTAGAGGAATGGGTTATAGAAAGTGTTTTGAACTAATAATGTGTTTATTATTAGAAGAATGGGTTATAGAAAGTGTTTTGAACTAACAATGTGTTTATTATTAGAAGAATGGGTTATAGAAAGTGTTTTGAACTAATAATGTATTTATTCTTAGAGGAATGGGTTATAGAAAGTGTTTTGAACTAATCATGTGTTTATTATTAGAAGAATGGGTTATAGAAAGTATTTTGAACTAATAATGTGTTTATTATTAGAAGAATAGGTTATAGAAAGTGTTTTGAACTAATAATGTGTTTATTCTTAGAGGAATGGGTTATAGAAAATGTTTTGAACTAATAATGTGTTTATTATTAGAAGAATGGGTTATAGAAAGTGTTTTGAACTAAGAATGTGTTTATTATTAGAAGAATGGGTTATAGAAAGTGTTTTGAACTAATAATGTGTTTATTATTAGAAGAATGGGTTATAGAAAGTGTTTTGAACTAATAATGTATTTATTCTTAGAGGAATGGGTTATAGAAAGTGTTTTGAACTAATAATGTGTTTGTATAAATATTTGATGTAGCTTCTCGACCACTGATTTATAAAGTTCAAAGATGGGTTTTTTGAGGATTTTGGTCTAAAGAAATTACACTTCTGTTTTATACGCCAACGTTTCGCCAAAAATTGTTTAGGATATTCAAGGCTAAAAACAGTTTATTAACCACATAAGTCTATACATGTCGTAAATACATTTACTCCAATTTCCTTCAATAGTTCTATTAACTAGTTGAGGTTGAAATTGGTTTGAGGTAGCTTGTTTCTGTTTTCTGGTTATGTAACCTTCCTTTGTTTCGTATCTGATAAGATGCTGGTAGATAGAGGCATGGACTATAATAATTTCTTCCTCAAAAACAAGGTAATCATTTTCTAGTTTTTTCCTTTAATTTCTTTTATTTTGCCTATTGGTATTGTTTTGTAATTTTCTTGCTTACTGTATTTGTTTCCTTGAATTTTCTGTTGGAGGTATCCTCGCAGAATTATTTTGTAATATTACTTATTTGTTTAAAATTGTGTTTGGCCTTAATAATTAATAATAAGTAATTAATTAATTATATAATAATTTTTAAACAATATATGGTTTCTTTAAAAAACCAATAACAGTGGGTATTTTGTTGTTCTTTTATGGTTTTTTATGGTTTTCTTTTTACTTTATTTGGTGTTTTATGGTTTGTTTAGTTATGTTTTCTGTTGGTTGATATTGCATAGAGGTATTTGTGTTCACTACTTATGTCATTAATACAATGTTTTTAGTCTTGAAAATGGCAAATAATTTTTGGCGAGATGTCGGCATATAAACAGGAGTGAAATTTCTTTAAACCTAAAATCTTCAAGAACCCCGTCTTTAAACTTTATAATGTACTAGACTACCCGTGACCCTTTGTGTCACTCAGAAATTATAACTTAATTCACTGAACATGATTGACAGGGATAATTATAATTGTTGTTTCTTGTTATTAAGGCAAGGAAATAGATTCTTATATGGCCATTCTTTTGATATAGTATTCTTAACATGATTCAAGATATATACACAGTAAGTATATTTAGCAAAATAAAAATCATGTATTTTATCATATAAATAAATAAAACATCAATTCAAGTTATATACACAATCAACTATATTTAAAACAAACAAAACTTGTAAATTGAAATATTCAATTTATTTACCCAACATAAAATAACATTAATCAAAGGAATGTATCTTTATAATATTACCTTAGAACATTCGTATTTTATCTGACAGTTGTGTTCAAGTTTGTTTGTGAAATTATTCATATTTGACTTCTAATGTTGTAGTTTATTGTATATTTGTCACATTTATTTATAATAAATTTGCACTATTGTCATCAGCGAACACGCAAGCCTCTGGGCTACTCTGGCTCCATGCCTTTATTTTATTACCAGTGTTTATATTTCGCAAATTTTAAATTAAAAAAAAATTTTTGCTACATTTATATATAATATTTTTGCACAACTGTCATCAGCGAACACGCAAGCCAGTGGGTTACCCTGGCTCCAGTTATGGGAATATAGTGATAATTTTCTTTTATTTAACATTATTCAGGTAATAAATAGTATATATTTAATTTCAGGTCTCTATCGCCACGGGAAATGGGTGAACAAACAAACTCACCAACTTTATATATAAAGATAAATATGTAAAATAAATATATCTACAGTTAGTTGATGAAAAAGTCAGACACTATCTCAGTTGTTAAAGCGGAGCAGATTTTGTTTTCTTTTTATTTCATACTGCATGTTGTTTCTTGATGGTTTATTTGATTGCAGTTCCTGGCTCTTTAGCAGAACAGCTGAAGCAAGTCTTGGCGGAAAGAGAAAGGAAGCTGTCTTCAGGCAGCGAGGCGAACACATCAGTGACAAGCGTTTCTCAAGCCTTGGCAGAGGAGATCCGACAGGCTGTGAATCAGGCCAACGCAAAAGGTACCCACAGCGGGTATTAAAACATCTTTAACAGAAAGAAAAATAACCTTTTATTTCAATGCACTGCCTGTCCTCAACTAACAAGACAGTTTATCATTTTAACAATTAAGGCTTTGGGATATTTTAACTAACATTTATAATATATGTTGTTAATTGTGGCTGGCTAGCTCATAAGAACAGCTTGAAACTTCTGTATACAACAGTAAGCTAATCGCAAAAATGTTGCTTCCATTACTAACAAGACAATAGAGTTTATACTGGGGTAAACGGATGAAACAAATCATTAGTTGTGCAATCCATAATTGTGTGGTATGTACTCATTCTGAGGTAAAATGAATAAGCAAACAAAAGTCTCCACACAAATGAAGTTTTATTCAACAACAACAACGCGTTTCGAACACTGTGTGATCATCATCAGGAAAACACCAACGATGTGGTGCTGAAGGGTTGGGTCCAGTGAAAACAACATTCACCGGTGAAGCTGTTTTCACTGGACCAACCCTTCATCACTAAATCCTTTGGAGTCTTCCTGATGACGAATACAGTGTTCGAAACGCGTTGCTGTAGAATAAAACTTCATACGTGTGGAGACTTTTGTTTGTTTATCCATTTTACCTCAGAATGGATGAAACAAACTCTCTAACACAAAAATGAAGCTTTTTTTTATTCGACTCGTTTCGAACACTTTGTGTTCATCATCAGGTAAACATCCAATGGAAGTAGATAAGGACCAAACAGTCTAATGACCTCAGTTAGACTGTTCGGTTCTTCGCTAGTTCCAAAGGAAGTTTACCTGATGATGAACACAATTGTTCGAAACGCGTAAAATAAAAAAGCTTCTTTTTTCTGTTTGGATAGTTTGATTTATCCATTTACCCCATAATTATCTGGGCATTTGTTAAATTTAACATTTAAATTTTTTCAATATTTTTAAATTTCATATACATATTAAAAAAAATACTAAACAACTTTTTTATATTTATATAATTAATTTTATATATTCTTTTTAAAGTTGTTTTATTAAAACTGCACACGAAAAAGGGGGATCATTCAGGTGTAACAATTTTAAAATATATTTTTTGTTCAAGTTCTTTTATGTATATTACAAAGGGGTACAGGTTTTACAGTGTGTATCTCAGCTTTCTCATGAACTTGTACTTGTATCTATCATCGTTATTTCTGCTATAATAAAGACAATTTTTATTTTATGAAGTTTTATTTATTAAGTTGATTTTTTTTTATTTAGTTACTATGGGTGGATTTTTACTTCACATTCCAGTTTTTTGTTTTGTGTTTTTCTTTGTTTTTTTAACTAAGAGGAAGGAAATTGCTTAGATACAAACTGTATCGGTGTGATTGGAACTAGGGAAACTTACCTATAGATATATCCTCAGGCGGTTTTCTGCATTTTCTACAGTAAAATAAATATATATTATTCAATCTGTTTATATATATATATATATATATACATATATATATATAAAGATTTCACATAAACACGTGAAACAACAATCAATGATCAAACCACAATAAGAAAATGGGAAAACAAGACTAAGATCTTTCAACCGTAACAAGCGGTCTTCGTCAGAGTCAAAAACCCAACTGGAGATATATATAGAGCAGTATATTTCTTTTTTATCGAGGTTTGGTCTAGCCAGACCAAAGCTTGATAAAAAAGAAAAATACTCTTAAATATATGTGGTCAAGATAAGGAAAACATTCATATATATATATATATATATAATATATATACTTTTTCGTTGGAAATACGATCCAAAACGGACAAATATAGTTCAATATAGACAAAGAAACATAGAGAAATCAAAAGAACACACTTACAGTCTCTAATTTTTGGTTGAACCGTCTTCAGGAGAGATAAGAGAGGGAAACCAAGCGCACTCTCCAACCGTCTCTGAACCAGTACGCTTGGTTTTCCTTCTTATCTCTCTTGAAGACGGTTCAAACCGAAAATTAGAGACTGTAAGTATGCTCTTTTGATTTCTCTATGTTTCTTTGTCTATATTGAACTATATATATATATATATATATATATATATATATATATATATATATATATACCAATTAATAAATGAAACGAATTAAATAAACTACATTCACAGAAAAGCACACATAAAGGAAATTACAGAAACACTACTATTTTGACCACGTCTTCACCAAGCAGAGAGATAGACAAGTGAGTCGCTCCGAAGACAGGCGACTACAGTCCTGTCTTCGGAGCGACTCACTCACTTCTTTATCACTTTACTTAGTGAAGACGTGGTCAAATATAGTAGGGAGTTTCTCTTTTCCATGCGTCATCTCTTTTCTGTGAATGTAGTTTATATATATATATATCAGTTCACAAACGAAGAAAAGCAACACACAGAGAAAGAGACACACTTACAAACTCAAATTTTCGGATGATCTGTCTTCAGGAGAAAAGAGAGAAAGGGCGACCAAGCACGCCGGAAACACAACGGCAGAAAAAAAAAAAAAAAGTTTTTTTTTTCCCCCTGCCGTTGTGTTTCCGGCGTGCTTGGTCGCCCTTTCTCTCTTTTCTCCTGAAGATGGATCATCCGAAAATTTGAGTTTGTAAGTGTGTCTCTTTCTCTGTGTGTTGCTTTTCGTCGTTTGTGAACTGATTTGCGTCCAGTTTGGATCGTTTTTTCGAATTTTAAGTGGATATATATATATATATATTTCATTAAACACTTTTTGAACTCTTGTTCTCTTTTCTGTTTAACTTTTCTAATTTCCTAATCAGTGTTTTGAAGATTTCCTGGATATTAAATAATCTCCAAAAGATTTATCTTGAAAACTCATTGTTAACAATATTCACTTTTACACAATTCACCAACGTTTCAGTCATCGTTGATGATTGAACACCCTAAAAATATTCAGGGTGTTTTTAACTTAACTTACTAATAGTAGAAATGTCAAAATTTATATAACTGTATAATAACTAAGTATAAATACTTTACAAAAACAATAACGCAGTCGACATGCATGATATATAAATAAGGGAGGTTACAGTTTAGACAAGTCCATAGATATTTGTCCCTAATGCTAAGATTAATATTAATTATCTTGAGCATTCCTACTCCCGATTCCTCTCCATATAGCTTCAAAATTCTATTAAAACTTGAAATCTGTCCAGTTATACTTAGTTTCTTTTCCAATATCTGGAGTGCTTCTATTATTTGCAAACGACCGGCATTATTTTCTCTATTAATTATTTCACAATTACTACTTAACATTTTCGGATTAATTCTAAGCCATGGACCTTTTTAGTGTGTTTCTTAGGAGCACCTGTTGCCAGGTGCATTGTTAGTCTCCTCGATTAGGTTGTTGTTAAACCAATGTAGTTTCTTTTTAGGAACTCATAGTTTCCTAGGGTGCAGTTGTAACTAAAAACTATTTAAACTATAAACTGTAACCTTCAAGTTAGCATAGCCTTACCGTAACCTCCCTTATTTATATATCATGCATGTCGACCGCGTTATTGTTTTTTGTAAAGTATTTATACTTAGTTATTATATAGTTGTTTAAATTTCTAGTATTAGTAAGTTAAGTTAAAAACACTGTGAAGATGGTCAACGATGGTGAATTGTGTAAAAGTGAATATTGTTAACAATGAGTTTTCAAGATAAAACTTTTGGAGAATTGTTATTTCATATCTCGGAAAACTTCAGAACACTGATTAGGAAATTAGAAAAGTGACGAGAACAAAGCTTCAAAAAGTGTTTAATGAAATTTGTATCAACGAAAATCTGCTCCCCAATCAATTACACACACACACACACACACTATATATATATATATATATATATATATATATATATAGGTGTGTTCTCTAATCGGGGTTCGGTCAATTTTCCAGGATAAAAAATCAAACTCTCGTTGCCAACGTTTCGGTTTTATTTAAAACCTTTTTCATAGGCCTACAAACAAAGGATAATAAGAAATCACATATCAACATCAAACATATACACAATATGAAAATGGATTGTTACAACTCATGAATATTACAAGCAGAAATATTTCAGAGATACATAAAACAATATTACTTACAGAAGTAAGAATTTTTTAACTAAGAAAATGAAATTTACATTATTTAAAGGAACAACAATGTTAGCCGGACAAAACCTTCGACTAGACTAATAAGATAACATTACAAATAACCTCAACACTGTTCACTCAAGGGAACTAAATAAATCAAATTTCACTAAACCTCAGCACAACACTCCAGAATAAATATTACTTAAATTAGTAATATCACTTCTATGATTAATCGAACTTAGATCCTTTTTAATATATAACATCTCAAGTGTCTTCCTTCTTTGCTCATCTTTTTCTTTTTCTATCTTTTTCTAATAGAAAAAGAAAAAGATGAGCAAAGAAGGAAGACACTTGAGATGTTATATATTAAAAAGGATCTAAGTTCGATTAATCATAGAAGTGATATTACTAATTTAAGTAATATTTATTCTGGAGTGTTGTGCTGAGGTTTAGTGAAATTTGATTTATTTAGTTCCCTTGAGTGAACAGTGTTGAGGTTATTTGTAATGTTATCTTATTAGTCTAGTCGAAGGTTTTGTCCGGCTAACATTGTTGTTCCTTTAAATAATGTAAATTTCATTTTCTTAGTTAAAAAATTCTTACTTCTGTAAGTAATATTGTTTTATGTATCTCTGAAATATTTCTGCTTGTAATATTCATGAGTTGTAACAATCCATTTTCATATTGTGTATATGTTTGATGTTGATATGTGATTTCTTATTATCCTTTGTTTGTAGGCCTATGAAAAAGGTTTTAAATAAAACCGAAACGTTGGCAACGAGAGTTTGATTTTTTATCCTGGAAAATTGACCGAACCCCGATTAGAGAACACACCTATTCTATCAAACGGTCGATATATTATTGAATCTGTTATATATAATATATATATATATATATATATATATATATATATATATATATATATATATATAATAAAAGTTTATCAGGGCTCGGTCAGTTCTTTAGGTTCAAAGTAAACTTCTCTTAATTTAGCATGAGCAGATGTAACAAGAAAATCACAACTTTCAGACGAAAAACGAAACTTTATAATGCGAAACAAAATTCAAGAGAAAAAAACAATTACAGTGAATGAAAACCGATCGTACCATGTCTAAAAGGCAAAGTTAGTTGATCAGGTCCTGCATTCTGAGTGGCTTGTATTTTTAATTTGCACATTCTGATTGGCTAGCATTTTTCTTTGTTTTTGTTTTTATATATACAATATGTACCTGTCCCATTGTTGATTCTGAGTCTTCATTTAAGTCTCTAACTAATCTTAATTCTTACCCTATTCACAGTCCTTCCTCCTGTATCTCCACTGACTGTGTTTACCGCTTGAAATGCACCCAATGTCATGCTTTTTACGTTGGTTTAGCGTCTACGATGCTGAACCTTCGGATGAATAATCACAGGCTTTCGGTTGGTAAACGCAGCAGTCTCCCTGTCGCCACTCACGCTAATTCCCACCACCTCAGCTTCAATGATTGTTTCACAGTCCAAGTTCTTAAACAAGTCCCCAGTGATAACAGACAAGTTAATTTAAAAGCTTCTGAGGATGCCCACATTTGGCTCCTGGGGGCACGCTCGAAACCTGGCTTGAATTTAAATCGTTAGTTTTTTTTAAATATTTTTTATCTATTTAATTTTTTATTTTTTTTTAAATTGTTTTATATATTTTCTTTATTTTTTCTTTTCTTAACCTTTTTCTACCTTTCAAAAACATTTTTTTTTATTTTTGCTCTCGACTTCCTAGTTCCTTTTTTATTTGTCTCCTTTGCGGCAGCACTGCTTTAGCCCTCACCCAGTGAGTTCTTTAGTTGACTGTCGTCCCTCCGTCAATTCACTTCTTCTCCTGAGGACGACCGCCATTACGGTCGAAATATTGAAAAGTGAGTCTTTGTTGTGTTTCTGTTTATGTGTCACTGCTTATTTTAATTGTTATTTGTCCTGCCGGACCGTTTTTCGTTTATCATGGTGTATATATATATATATATATATATATATATATATTATCGTAGGAAGAATCAGAATGAAGAAAAATAAGCTCTGAGACCTCCTAGATTATATAAAGAAGAGTAAATAAATAAATATATATATATATATATATGTATATAAATCTAATTTTTCATATCATTAAACCGACAATGACTTGTGTGGAAGTCGAAAGCTTGTTTGTGCATATTTTATTTCTTGTAGGTACTGTTTTTTCACTGTAATTGTTTTCATTCACTGTAATTGTTGTTTTTTCTCTTGAATTTTGTTTCGTATTATAAAGTACTTGTTTTTTGTCTGAAAATTGTGATTTTCTTTTTACATCTGCTCATGCTGAATTAAAATATCTCTTGGGCAATTAATATGGTTTTTAACACCAGCCCAGCGCAAGTTTGTGAGGAAATTGGAGCAGACCAGCTTTAAAGTCGTTAACGCAGAGGCTGCTGTGCATTTCAATGATATATATATATATAATATAAATATATTTTTTTCATTTTTATATGGCGTTGATTTATATCCAAAATTATTTTAAATTGGAATATGGAATAACAAGTTTTTTTTTGTGATAATAGGATTTCACCTGCTGAAAAAACGAGTAAAATAATAATCAACATCTAAACCACAGCAAGAATGAAAAAAAAAATCAACCAAAACAATCTTCTGACGAAGACCACTTGTTTTTCTTGAAAGATCGTTGTAATTTTTCTGATTTCTTACTGTCGTTTTGACGTTGGTATATCGATATTGAATTATAATATATTTTTATAGGAAAATGAGGTTGGAATAAATTTAATTTTTATATCGAGGTACCATTATATACCTGGAAATTAATACGATGGATTTATTTTTGGACTCCGCATGTTGACATAGCATTTATTCTTTTCCCTCCCCTAACTATTTCATGACGTTTAGCTAATGTTGCTGGTGCTTGTTTGTCTCTCATTTGTGTGGGTTTTTCTCTGTTTCGTGGTGGTGGCCGTCTAGTGAAGAGAGCCGCTGTTACTTGGAGCAGTCCTTCGTCTTCAGGCAGTGTGTCCCCTGCTATCATGAGCTCTGATCCTAGTCCAAGCAAGATTGGATCCACTGGTAAGAAACAACACCTCCCTCCACTAAGCCCCCCTCAAAAACTTTCAATTACTTTTCAGCCAATCAATGAGAAATCAAATCTCATTTGAATCAAGTAATCTCAATTGAAGTTTACTACTATTTGATGATTATCGTGATGGTTCAGAGAACATTTTATGCGATGAAAATTGGTGCAAGTCAGAAGCGTAGCAATGGAGGGGCGGTATGTGCCGGGGGGGGGGGGGGGGGGGGATTTTGAGGAGGCAACATAGTAAAAAGAAAAAAATAAAATGGAATGGGTAGAATTTTATTTCTCGTGTTTACTGTGAGATTTCCATATATATATAAAGATTTCACATAAACACGTGAAGTAACAATCAATGATCAAACCACAATATGAAATGGGGAAACAAGACAAATCCAACTGAGTTGGGTTTTTTACTCTGACGAAGACCGGTTGTTAGGGTTGAAAGATCTTAGTCTTGTTTTCCCATTTCATATTGTGGTTTTGATCATTCATATATACATATATATACCCTCGAAATGTTCTTGACCTCTTCCATTCAATAGTATTTAGTAAGTTTTTTTGAAGTAATATTAAAATATTAATTGTAATAGTAAAAAATAAAATAAATAGCTAAAATTTTATGCCTTAATGATTTTTTAAAATCGTATTTGTTTTTGTCTGTGTAATATTGTTTTTAAACATATTTTTCAACTGGAGAATTTTCAAATTCAAAATATATTTATTTTAAAATTCTGAAAACTAGTTTTTTTTTTCTTAATGGCGTTGAAAGTTTATTATATTTATTTTATTAGCCACAGTTAATTTAATGTAAATTTTTTTTACGATTTAAATTATATATTTTTGTTTTGAAAAAACCTTTAAATAGAAAAAAATTTTCTGTTAATAAACTTTAAGCATACTGGATTTGAATCAAATGATTTTTTTGATTTCCCATGGCTGTTTGAAATGATATTTGGGTAATCAATTCCTTACTATTTATGGGTGCAGGAAAAGTTCTTTTAGATTGTTTGAGGTTTGTATTTTTTTTTATTATTTATTATATCCTTTACTTTTTAAGGAATATTTGTAAAATGTGCGTTTTTTAAAATATCCTTTTAAAAAGCATGTACAAATACATTTAATTATTACTACACAATAGTAATATTCAACCAAATATATGTATGTATGTAATGCAGTGCTTGTGGAGATTGAGGAAAAAGTTTGGGGTTCATCCACTGGAATCATGGGCTCAAAATGAGGCTTAATTCTTAGCCTATACTGATGGAGATAAATAGAATGTGATTATGACCGCGAGAAGGATGGGAGGGGGGGAGAGAGAATGAGATAAAGTGAGAGAGACAGTAATAGAGTGTGAGAAGTTGAGAGAGAGGGAGAGAGAGAGAGAGAGAGAGAGAGAGAGAGCAATAGAGTGTGAGAAGTTGAGAGAGATAGATTTAACAGAGAGGGTAATAGAGTGTGAGAAGTTGAGAGAAAAAGAGAGAGAGTGAGAGAGCAATGGAGTGTGAGAAGTTAAGAGAGATAATTTAACAGAGAGAGTAATAGAGTGTGGAATTTGAAAGAGTGAGAGAGAGATTGAAGAGAGAGAGAGAGGGAGAGAGAGAGAGAAGAAATAAATTGAATAAATGAGAAGTAAATTGAAAAAGAGAGTGAAAGGGTGTGAGATAGAGAAGGGGGAGGGGGAGTGAAGTGAATGAGAAAGAAAGAGCAATAGAATGTGGAAAGTAAGATGAGAGAGAGAATGAGGGGGATGGAACGAGAGAGGAAGAGGGAGTAAGGAATAAATTGAAAAGACGGTGAATGTGTATGAGCGAGTGGCGTGGAAGGGAGAGCGGTAGAGGGTGAGGAAGAAGTTGAGAGTGAAAGAAAAATGTGTGCGAGTGAGAAGAAAAGAACTAAGATTTCTAAATCCTGCGGTTTGCACTGAAATATTGAAACTGTCAGTCTTGACAGCTGATTGCTTAATATTTTGTCGAGTTTTAATTATTCAATATTTGGTAGTTGTTTGTTTACCTTGTGCAACCTTTTTCTAGTGTTTTTGGTTACTGATTACAATTAAAAAGTAATTAAATTGAAGGAAATTAAAAAAAATGCTCTCTACGCATGTAATTTGTCCCTACAAGTGTTAACGAAAACTACTGATGTATGGAGTGCCTGCCTTTTGTCATCTTTATAAGTAATAGTGCCTCTGGGGTCCAGGTTAGCTCAGTGGCAACGGGCTGGGCACTGGGCAGGTAGGTCCGGGGTTCAATACCCACAATGGCCATCGATTTATTCACATGGAAGCACTTTATTCCTCGGAGAGGACTTCAAGCCGAGCGTGTACTCATTAAATATGCCTACTCTAAATACACTTTGAGTTAGGCAAACTTTCAGACTCACTCCAATATAGGATGTTCATTGTGGGGTATCACAATGTGTGTTCTCTTTTGGGACTGCCACTGCAAGCTAACCATACTTAACAGTGCCTCCATGTAATGAGTACAGGTCGTTATTGCATGGTTCATTTGTTATATATTGTTTACAATGCAATGATCTCTGCCTACTAAATCATTAACTTAGCCTTGCTTACACTAATTCACCACTACATATGATTCATGCTTTAAAACATCTAATGACATCCTTTTCCTTTCAAAGCATTTTGTTTCTTTATAAATTAATGTTTTTTCAGAGGTTGTTTGAGGAGATATTTATCTCTGTTTTCAGAGAACATTGGATATAGACTAGCTGGACATGTGTGAACAACTTATTCTATTTTTAGACTAACAAATAGCTTTACAGTTTTAATGTGTCTGTCGCCTCTGTATCACATCCTTCATTAGTAAAAAATACTAAAAAAAATTCATTTAAATAAATTATTTGAATGTAATCACTAGGAGGCTATATGCTATCACATGTGGTCACCTAAAAGACCACATGTGGTCACCTAAACGATTACATGTTGTCACCTAAAAGATTACATGTGATCACCTAAAAGAACACTTGTGGCCACCTAAAAGATCACATGTGGCCACCTAAAAGATCACATGTGATACCTAAAAGATCACATGTGATCAGATATGAGAGCAAGTAAAAGAACATACACACGAGTACATGGCCAAAAGAAGGATAGAAGGACCCATGCCATTACCTAGAACACATGTTATCTACATGTAATCAACATATGATCATCTAAAATATGATATGGTAACCTCAAAGAAAGCACATTGAGTCATTAAAAGAACGTATGTCATCATCGTAGAAAACTTCATATGAAAAGCCTAGAGCAGTGTTTCTCCATTTTTTTTTACTTAAAGCACACTTATAATATATTGAAAATGTTGCGGTGTACACAGAGTATACTTACAGTGAATTATAAAGTTTATTATATCATAAGTTGTGTGAGTTTCAAGGAAAAATTTAATATTACTTATATAGTATACTCTAATTTAATATACTATGTAGTGTACTATATTATAATGTACTGTATAGTTCACTATACTTTAATATACTACATTACATAATATAATTTAATATACTGTGTAGTATACTGTAATTTAATATCCTATGGAGTATACTATAATTTAATATACTATGTAGTAAATAAATTCAGTATGCTACGAGGTGTACTATATTTTTAATTTACTATATTGTGCACTATACTCGTACTTTAATACAGTATGTAGCATAATATAATTAAATATACTATGTAGTATACTCTAATTCATTATCCTATGTACCAAATAAATTCAATATACTATGTAGAACACTATAATTTAATATACTAAGTAGTGTACTCTAACTTAATATACCATGTAGTGTACTATAATTCAATACACTATATAGTATACTATACTTTAATATATTACAAGGATCCAGTATACTATACGTAGATTTATGTTGTGTGGCTCTGATTCCCAGCACACCTAAGTCACTAGTGTGCCGCTTCACTTTGGTCGAGAATCACAGGCCTAGGGGAGCCTACATGAAATCTTAAACGATTTGCGCTTTCAGTAATCAAGGCTATATGTTATGACCTGAGAGTACACCTAGAAGATCATATCCCTCCAGGGTTGACATGAAACAACCTATCGTTTACCTAGAAGATCATATACTTCCAGGGTTCACTTGAAACAACCTATCGTTTACCTAGAAGATCATATACTTCCAGGGTTCACTTGAAACAACCTATCGTTTACCTAGAAGATCATATACTTCCAGGGTTCACTTGAAACAACCTATCGTTTACCTAGAAGATCATATACTTCCAGGGTTCACTTGAAACAACCTATCGTTTACCTAGAAGATCATATACTTCCAGGGTTCACTTGAAACAACCTATCGTTTACCTAGAAGATCATATACCTCCAGGGTTCACTTGAAACAACCTATCGTTTACCTAGAAGATCATATACTTCCAGGGGTCACTTGAAACAACCTATCGTTTACCTAGAAGATCATATACTTCCAGGGTTCACTTGAAACAACCTATCGTTTACCTAGAAGATCATATACCTCCAGGGTTGACTTGAAATAACCTATCGTTTACCTAGAAGATCATATACTTCCAGGGTTCACTTGAAACAACCTATCGTTTACCTAAAAGATCATATACCTCCAGGGTTGACTTGAAATAACCTATCGTTTACCTAGAAGATCATATACCTCCAGGGTTGACTTGAAATAACCTATCGTTTACCTAGAAGATTATATACCTCCAGGGTTGACTTGAAACAACCTATCGTTTACCTAGAAGATCATAAAAATGTCTTAATAATTGTCAAAGTAATTTTATAATGAGTTTTATGTTAATTTTAAGTTATAAGATGAATTACTTAAAGAATAATCTTAATTATTAAGGATTTAATTTTTTTTTCTATAAGCAATGATTATTATGGTGTGATTTATACAATAATTTTTTGAATTGCATGTCATAGTGGATACTACATGTATTGTATTTACGAGCTGAATAATAAGAAATGCTTTATTGGTAGATTCGAGTGACATTTGGCTGCCTCTTTCTGACAACAGTCCTTGCTTGGACAAGAAGATAGACTGGCACTCCTCCTCAGTCCAGGATTGGTCGAAAGAACAGGTACGACTGCTTTAATGTCACATTGATTTATGACCTAAGGGGCAGATATGGTATAGTCCAGGCGTGGGGAACCTGCGACCTCATGTGGCCTTTTCAACTAAAATCTGGCCTTTGGTAACCAAAATGTTTCAAAATAAAAAAGAATTACAATTCTGGTATTTAAAAGATGATTCATCAATCATTACTTCAAAAATCTAAGCTTTTAGAAAAACATTTTCCTGTGTTAACAAAGGTAATAAACGAAGGCAGTGAGGGACACTGCTGAATCTTTAAAAGATGTGAAACAGTTTTAGATACACTGATCGAGTAATATATTGATAGATTCAATGATTTTAAAATATAACTATTATATAAGAATTTGCTTATTCATTCGTGGTGGGCTTTTGGGAAAGTGGACGATGATAAAATAGCGTTTACTCCCAGAAAGCTTCCCCACCTCTGGTATAGTCCATGGTTCCCACGATAGGTTGCCTTGGAGCTGAGGTTCTCAATAGGGGTGAATTTTAAGTTTTCAGAGGAGTGAACTGTGACCATAGTAAGTTTACAGAGAGAAGAAAGCTTTTATAGGTTTTGACCTCTTAATTAAAAATTAAAAAAAAAATACTATTTGAATTATGAAAAAAATTAAAATTGAAAATTAATATTTTATATATTCATCAATAATTGTAATTAGCATCTAATTTATACAATTTCATTATAAACATAATCAGTGTAAAGTAGTATAAGTGTATATACTACCTTGGAAAGAGAAGGGGTGGGGGAAAATGGCATTATGGGAACTGACGAGAGGGGTGAATGGGCTAAGGCAGAGTTTTTCAAACTTTTTTCGACGGGAAACAATTTTTGGTTCCAGTAACTTTTCCGAGAACCCCAGATTCTAATGATTTTATACAATCATAATATAAATATTTTCATATGTCTTTTTAAATAGCTTGTATGCGTAAAAACAATTAAAAAGTAATATTACTACAATGAAATATTGTATAATATAATAAAAATTCAAAACTAAAAGATTTTAATTTTCATATTGTCCACAAGTGCATAATACATAAAACAGAATTACTAGCAATTTTAACACAGAGTTTGTTCTGTAATCAATTTTGGCTTTATAGTTGAGAGTTTGATTCTCAAGTTAGCCCCAGCATTAAGTCTACTTCGGTATTTTGGTTTCTATGGCAGTTTAAAGGGAAAATTCAGTTTTAGTGGGAAATGACAGCAATGTGTGAAGTGCTACTTTTGCAATAGTAGGAAATTCGGGAATCAGATAGTTCCAAAAACTGACTAGTAATTCATCCTAAATATGAATAACATTTTGACCACTTCTACTTATGGGTATATATAGATATAAACATTATTCGGTTTCATCATTCACAAGAAATATAGAATAAATCCATACCCACAAAAAAATTTGTTAGAAAAATGTTTTTACTAAATGTTTTTCACGGAACCCCAGACAGTGCGTTAAGGAGACCCTGGGTTCCGCGGAACCCACTTTGGGAACCTCTGGGCTAAGGGAATCTGAGACCCCTTGTCTTAAGAGGTTTTAAAAGAATTGGTGGGGCCCCAGATTAATGGAAGTTAAAAAAAGGTTGATAATATTACAGGGAGTTTATTGTGGTGTTCAATGGGTCCTATGGTGCAGCTCACTTTTTGGGGGGGGGGGGGGGGACTTATAATTTAGAAAAAGTGGATATTTCACTTAGTACCTTTTAGAAGAATTGATTTGATACCATCGAGTTTAATTGAGGTTTAAAAAGAGTTATAGTGAAGTACGGGGTATAGGTGAGTTGACTAACAATTAAAAAAATCTGAGAATATTTTTAATTTATTCCTTTTGTAGCCTCAAGGATAATGCCAACATTTCAAAACCCTAGAATTAGTAGTTAGGGAGAAAAAAAAGGTTAAAAACAGGTTTTTGGCAAAAAAAGTAGAAAATTTGTTAATAAAAAAACTCTCCCAGCGAATTGGAGTCCGGTGGTATTTATAAAATACCGTGCAAAAATTGCCATTATATTTATATTGATCAAACTGGTAAATCATTAAAGACACGTGTAAAGCAACACCAATACAACATAAGTAGACAGGAAAAAAGTAGTGCCTTATTCTTGCATATAAAAAATGAAAATCATCGTATTGATTGGACAGGAGCTAAATTTATTACCTATGAAAAATCAATGTTGTTAAGAAATATTATTGAATCGTCTCTAATTAAATTTAATAGATCAAATATTATAAACATTAGTAACGGTCTCGTCAAACTTGATACTTTCGTTACGAGGGCCATAGCCTCTTCTAAGAGGGTTGACAGCTAGCGGATAGTTTTTTTTTACTCTTTCTTACATACCCCTGGTGAGATGTTAGTGGATGGAACTTCGGTACTTCATTATAATAACGACAAAGATAGATTAACTATCTTGGAAGCCCTTCATATCAAAGATGTCAACCCCAACCTCAACATTCAAAATTATGACCTCAATGTGATCCCAAGTAGCACTATTTTCGATAATAGCTTTAAATTTGTTAGAGAGTTAGAGCCCAGTAGGGTTGACAGCAATTGAGGGGCAAACCTGTATGTTGTTGCAACCCTGCTGGAACCTGCTCTTTGTTTTCCTCTCACCCGCTGTATCGTTTGTTTTATATCTGTTAAAATTGTTATGTTTAATTTTAAAGATTACTTTTCGGTTAATTATATTAACATTCATTAATTAAATAGTAGTGTAACGTGAAGATGACCAAGGTGTGGTCGAAAGCTTGTTTCAACCCAGTGTTTTTGTGTTTCATTAAAATTGTTTGATATTGGTTTTCTCAATGTCTCTGGCCCAGCATATATGGAAGTTGCCTCAGCATCACCGAATGATAGTAAGAAAAATCGAGGCCATCAGCAAAAAGGTCGTCAATGCAGAAGCTGCTGCATACTTTAATTCCATATATATATATATATATATATATATATATATATATATATATATATATATAGTTAACACATGAAAGAGAAAAAACAAATAAAGACACACACAAAAGACTCACAACGATATTTCGACAGTCGTCGTCATCGGGTAGAAGTAGTCCCTTTGAGTAGCTGAAGCTAACTGAGTGGTGGGCCGAATGCAAACGAACACGCACGCACTCTGCCGGCTGCCCTAGGTAAGCTACTAACTACAGAGAGAAAAATAACTAAAAAGGACAAATAAAAGCAAATAAAAATAACAGAAGGAGAAGAATAGTAAATGAAGCAATAAACAAATTAAAAAAAAAAAAAATAAAAAAAAAAAAATTAAATTAACGGTACAAGTTGAGGCCAGGAGGAGAGCGAGCTTTGAGAAGACAGATAATTGCCTCCTCTGAAGCTCTTAAAGTAACCCGAGAAGACTGAACAGGGATATGATTAAGGACTTGGACCCGGAAGCAGTGATTAAAATCCAGTCCATGGGAAATATATATATATATATATATATATTGTAAAAGACGAGCCATCCCTATTACGTATTACTTTGGGCACTTCTTATTGGTTGTGGGTGTTTATTCGTTGAACACGTTTCTCCTTAGCACACTCCGTCTGCTCGGCCGCCTCAGCCTTCACTCCGGGAGAGGGCTCGCAGTCCCTACTTAATTTTCCAATAGAGTTGGATGAAGGTCTTGGCGTCCTGGCTTGGAAGTGTACCTCGTCGAACTCGGTGTTTACTATGGGCTTAGTGAATTTCATTAGATACTGGTTGTTGGTGTTTTCTGTAAATTCTATTGATGTGGGTGTATGTAGACCTTTTCCCCGTCGGTTTCTTAACACGCATGGCTGCATCCGCCGTCCTTCCTGGAGAGGGCTCGCAGTCCCTACTTTAATTTCACAGAGGGCAGGAATGGCATAGGCGTCCTCACGCAGAAGGGTTCCTCGTAAGAATCTGGTCCGGGCTATGGGCATTATGATTTGAAGTTGAAGTTGAGTGTGTGTGGCGTTTGTCATTAGACCCCTTTACTGCAGTGTTTTCTTGAAGAATGCGTGGCGCCTTCCTCGTGTCGTTGCGACCGGTTTCGACCGTTCCTCGGTCATTCTCAAGCTGGTGGGTGTAGTTCCTGGCTGGATTGTGCGTTATTATATGTTGAATGCCAGATTAGATATTGTAAAAGACGAGCCATCCCTATTACGTATTACTTTGGGCACTTCTTATTGGTTGTGGGTGTTTATTCGTTGAACACGTTTCTCCTTAGCACACTCCGTCTGCTCGGCCGCCTCAGCCTTCACTCCGGGAGAGGGCTCGCAGTCCCTACTTAATTTTCCAATAGAGTTGGATGAAGGTCTTGGCGTCCTGGCTTGGAAGTGTACCTCGTCGAACTCGGTGTTTACTATGGGCTTAGTGAATTTCATTAGATACTGGTTGTTGGTGTTTTCTGTAAATTCTATTGATGTGGGTGTATGTAGACCTTTTCCCCGTCGGTTTCTTAACACGCATGGCTGCATCCGCCGTCCTTCCTGGAGAGGGCTCGCAGTCCCTACTTTAATTTCACAGAGGGCAGGAATGGCATAGGCGTCCTCACGCAGAAGAGTTCCTCGTAAGAATCTGGTCCGGGCTATGGGCATTATGATTTGAAGTTGAAGTTGAGTGTGTGTGGCGTTTGTCATTAGACCCCTTTACTGCAGTGTTTTCTTGAAGAATGCGTGGCGCCTTCCTCGTGTCGTTGCGACCGGTTTCGACCGTTCCTCGGTCATTCTCAAGCTGGTGGGTGTAGTTCCTGGCTGGATTGTGCGTTATTATATGTTGAATGCCAGATTAGATATTGTAAAAATCTAATAATAAATATTGTAAAAAAAAAATTTTATTAAATACAATAAAAAGATATATATATATACATAGTCGTCATAAAAAAGCCAAAATTTTTAAGATCGAAAAAATCTTTGTTTTATAATTCAAATCATAATTGTTAAATTAAATTAACTGGCTAAGCAAATAAATATAATAAATTTTCAACGTCTTTAATAAACTAATTTTGAAAAATTTAAAATACACTTATTTTAAATTTGCACATATTACAGTTGAAAAATCCGTTTAAAAACAGTATTATACACATACAATAAAAACCATTTATGACTTTATTTAAAAACTAATTTTGTTGTAAAATTTTATATTTTTTGTTAGCTTTTTATTTTTTTTTCTGTTTTCTATGTTTACCACCTCACAATGCCCCCCTCCCCCCTCCCTTACTGCTATGCCACTGGGGTATTGTAATAGTTTCATTGTATTAGTATCTTTATTACTATTGTAGTAATGGGCAATCTTGCTCTTACCGCACTTGATTCACTTATGCAGTGTTGCTGCTCTTCTTTTAGGTGGGCCAATGGCTTCTGTCAGTCGGTCTTGAACACTATATTGCCAAGTTCATGGATGAAGGTATTGTGGGGTCGACTTTGATGACGATGGAGTCAAGAGACATGAAGATGCTTGGACTTCAAGGTCAAGACAAACATCGTCTGAAGAGGAAGCTGAAGGAACTCAAGGCACTGGTGAGTTCTTTGCCAGTTACTCTAGTTACTGTTTTCAACATTAATATAGTAATCATAGACCAGAGGTAGCCAACATTTTACATAAATGCGTTAGATTTTCAACATAGTTTTCAGATGCGCCATAAATCTCTTCTAACCCAACGTCTACTTACCGTATTTTTCCGAAAATATGACATCCCCTGAAAATATGTCCTAGTGTGATTTTCGGGACATTTTGGACTATAAGTCTTCCCCTGAAAATAGGCCCTAGTTAATATAATGTGAAAAATAATAATTCGTTAAAAAATTGCTGTTGAATGTAGTAGGTATCTCTAGCTGTCGTAATATTTCAGAGAATTGTTTGGAAAAAAATATTCCAAGAAATTCCTTGTTTACCTCTAAAAGTTCGTTTCAAGGAGGCTACTTAGACAAGAAGTATTAGTTTAACCACAGCTATATTGCAAGACATGAGAGATTCAGACCAATGATTCTACAGGAAAGAGTTTGGAGGAAAATCAGAACGAAATTCAAAAATTTGATAATTTATGACGATGTTCCAGAAGATGTCATAACTGTAATCGAACTTTTAATTTTCTGTATAAAAATAATTATTAAACAAAGATATGTAAATCTACTGAATGTATTTGAAGCCCTCCCCCAAGAATAAGCCCTATAGCACGGATTTTGACCTAAAAATAAAGTAAGACAGTGTCTTATTTTCGGAAAAAGACGATACCTTGTGCATATAACAATGTTTGATATATGATTGTTATATATTCATAATATTAAATTAAAATAAAAGCAATACTTCATAAAGCTAATCAACTGTATATTATATTTCTACAGACATATAAATGTCTGAGAAAAATTCTCTTAGCTCAGAGGAAATTTTCACAAGGTAATGATTCTTTTCACAATATGGAAGTACATAAAATTCAATTTCCTCTGATTAATCAAACATACCCTACCTAGAAGTAGATTAGTGAAAAGAAAATACATTCCTTAAAAGGTTATTCACAAAATATAGAAATAACTAAAAAAGAAGCCAGCAGTTTCAGTGTAATTCATTTTTATCTCAAAGAAGTAATGCACCACTCTAAATCATACGGTTCGCAACGTTTGGTGCCAGCGTCATAGGTTGCCCACCCCTGTTATAGACCAATGAGGGGGGGGGGGGACCTTTTGAGTTCGGCGTGTCAAAATTTTGAAAAATCAAAAGATAATTTTCATAGCACATTGTTAGTATGTAGAATTTGGTATGTTTTCAGAATTTAGAATTGCATATTAAACTATATATTTTAATGTTAATTTTTTTATAAAATGTTAAAATACAAAAACCAAAATTATTAAACCAGAATTTAGCATGATTTCAGAATTTCGTTTTTTTATATTATTATCAATATTAAAACAATCTGTTTAAATGTTTTTAATATGTCTCTTTTAATTTAATTGTACTTGTACATATACGTCTGATTTCAGAAATAAAGCATTAATTTTTTGTATACAGAATTAATAATATTGTTTTTAATAACCAATTTTGGTTGTTATGAGAGACAAATATTTAAATTATGAATTACCTTTGAAGGTGTATGGCACCATAAATAAGGTTTCGCGTCAACACTGACACGCGTGTTATACGTTCGCCATAGACTATCATCGTTCCTCTAACATTTCTCCTTTACAGTCATAATGCCTCCGACTTTGACCATAAAATTGTTTGTCGAAATCGGATTTGTTCAATAATGAAAACAATTTTTCTCATAAGAAACAACTTTAAACTCATTAAACGTTTCGTTACTATCACTACTCGACGCTTAATCGTATCTCGAGCAAATCTGAAGTATATCCAGACGAATTTGGTTCAAAATTTACATCATGTATCGAAATATATTTTTCTTGGGGGGGGGGGGGGGGTGTCAATAATTATATCTCCACGTGAAAAAAGTTTAATATGAAAACTAACAACGCGTTTCAAACACTTAGTGTTCTTCTTCAAGTTTGTATCTAAAATGTATATATATATATATATACATATCTGTGAGCTTTAAAAACATCGAAGTGAATTATTTGAAATTGAATACAATATATGAATGTTGAATTGCACTATTGAGGTTTTTAACATGGGAATTAGTATGAAAAATGACTTAATTAATTATGATCCTTAATAAAACATGACAACATATCGAAACATACCAATTAATAAATAGATTAGAAACCGATCCCCTCGCGGGTTAAAACGTCAGCCATTACGGTCTTTATAACAATTAAAATTTATAACAAAGATTTTTAATTATCTGCACTCTTAAGAGTCGATCTATTGTATTCAATTTCAAATAATTCACTTTGATGTTCTTAAAGCTCACAGATATGTATATTTTTTTAGATGTAAACCTGAAGAAAAACACTAAGTGTTCGAAACGCGTTGTTAGTTTTCATATTAACTTTTTTGTGTGGAGACGTATTTTTTTAGTATCACTAATATTAGTAAGTTCCACACTATAACAGATTGCACAAGTAATGAATTTTCTAATATTATTCTTTTACTAATGCTTCCGTCGTTAAAGTATTTTGTTTTTTAAAAAAATTAAATTCATTTTGTAAAAAAAATACAGTGTAAAGACGTTTATTCTTCTTTTTACAATATTATTCAAACATAATATTTAATAACTCATATATTACATATGTGTGATTACATATTGTAATTATTACTATTCTGTAAGAATTACATGAAGCAGAGTTGTTACTGATGTAATTCGAAACGCGTTTTTATTTTTCATACTAAACTTTTTTTTGTCAGAGGACGCAATTTTTGAAATCCCCCAATTTGAGTTAATACCACACTATAACAGATTTCACAAGCAGTGAAATGTATTAGTATGAGAATACTTTCTTAAGTCGAGGTAGCCCTGTATTGTTATTGTTATTGTTTAAACCATCCCCTAGCGGGTGATACCGTCAGCCATTTACCGGCTTTATGTTTGATCGGTGATTCTACAGATTCTACGTTGGGAGTCCTAAATTTTGCCTAATTCAAGTGCATTTCGAGTAAGGATCATTAACAAGTACTTGACATACAGGCTCGGGACTGACGGCTTAACGTCCTCTACGAGGGATGACGTACTCAGATTTATTCACCTCCCGCGTGAATAAATCTAGGACCAGGTGGGGATCGGCCCCCGGACTACCAGCCCAGAGGCAAGTACGTTAACCACTGAGCTAACCTGGTCCCTAACCCTGTACTAGATTAAAAGTTAGTATCTAATACGAGTTCATTGATTATGTCATATTTCTGTTTGCAGGTGGAGAAAGAACGACGTCTAAGCGACAAACAACGCAAGGAGAAGGAACGCCTTTTGAAAAAAGCTGAAAAACTCGCAGAAAAGGCGAGCAAACAAAGAAAATAAACTTGCCTATAACCATTCCTTCTTCCAGTGACTATTGAAATGCCAAACTTTTTTTAATAAATTTTATACAGCAAGCCTTCCTAAGAGGGCTATCCTGATTTAAATTTATATTTTATAGTTCAACCGTATCAATTGGTATTGGAGTATGACTTTATTTGGGAAAAAAATCGTTGAAATGTCAATTATTCTGGTATTTAGTTTTGAATATTGTATTTCAAAGACTGATTATTAAAATAGAGACATTGAACCAAGCTCACTGTATATTTGGAGATTATTGTATACTACATTAGTACAAGTTTGTTCATGAATGAGTCATACAGTTGTACTGTATGACTAGGCCTATTTAACATCCGTCAAGACAAATGTAGTCAGATTTCTTTGCTGTATATATAGTACGTGTTGATGTTAATATTTTTCATCTTCTTCAAGTAACTTTGGAAGCATCTCTCATATCCAGTCAGTCTTTTTTAAATACACCTATATTAACCAAAGGATGGACAAATTATATATATATATAAACGATCCGGATAAATAAAGTTCAATGTAGAAAAGAAAAAAAACACACTCTTATTGTGTCTAATTTTTTAGTTCAAACCGAAATCAGGAGAGATAAGAGAAGGAAACCAAGCGCACGGGAGCAGAACCGGTTGATTTCACTCACCTATCTCTCCTAATGACAGTTCAAACCGAAAATAAGGGACTGTAAGTGTGTTATTAATTTTCCTCTTATCTCTCCTGAAGAGATAAATTCGTTCAAACCGAAAACCAAAACAATAAGTCTGTGCTTTCAATTTCTCTATGTTTCTTTTTCTACATTGAACAATATATATATATATATATATATATATATATATATATATATATATATATATATATATATATTCATGTCCATTTGTTTTCGTATTGTCGATGATGAGTCACCAATCTGTTTCACAGTGTTCATATGTGTGGACATCAGAATGGAAAATTCCTGAGGATCCTTCTTGGGATGAGAGTAGATATATATATATATATATATATATTATATATATATATAAAGGTTTCACATAAACACGTGAAATAACAATGAATGATCACACCACAATAAGAAATGGGAAAACAAGATAAGATCTTTCAACCGTAACAAGCGGTCTTCGTCAGAGTCCGCTCACTCTGACGAAGACCGCTTGTTACGGTTGAAAGATCTTAGTCTTGTTTTCCCATTTCTTATTGTGGTTTGATCATATATATATATATATATATATTATATTATATATATATATATATATATATATATATATCTACTTTTTCGATGAAAATACGATCCGAAATGGACAAATACAGTTCAATGTACATAAAGAAACATAGAGAAATTAAAAACACACACTTACAGTCTCTAATTTTTGGTTGAACTGTCTTCAGTAGAGATAAGAGAGGGAAACCAAAAATTAGAGGCTATAAGTGTGTGTTTTTAATTTCTCTATGTTTCTTTATGTATATTTAACTTTATATATATATATATATATATATATATATATATATATATATAATATTATATATATATATACTTTGAATTGAAATTGAAATCAGACGGTCCAAACGGACAAATATATATAAATATATATATACATATATATAAATATATATACAAATATATATATATATATATATGAATAGTTATTGTTGATTATTAATTATATATATATATTTATATATATATATATATATATATATATATATATATACAGAAAAATCAAAATTAAAGACGTGATGTATTCAACCTTAGTCTAAAACCACAAGGAAAAAGAAAAACAATAGAATTAAATGCTTTGATGTGATGAAGTGAAAAGCCTCAGAACATTTATTCTATTGCTTTCCTTTTTCCATTGTGATTTAAATTTTATATATATATATATATATATTAGTAAAATTTGAGAGCAATGCTTCTTGGGTACATAATTGTATACATAAATATAAATCTACATAAAAGTATCAACCGTGAAGTAGAAATAAAATGGAAAATTATCAGAACTCTGTCAGTAATTAAGGTTCAAAATAAACTCTCAGTGGCTTCGTTTGTTTTATTTAAAACCTTTTTCATAGCATATGAATTATAGTTAATCTCTGAATACCGATGTTTGGTTTTTTTTTAATTTTTTTATAGCATACGAAACGGTTTTAAGCTAAAACCGAAACATCGGACTTGAGAGTTTAATTTGAACCTGAAGAACTGGCCGAGTACTTACAAATTTTATTTTGAGTGTACATATGTATCGTATCATCAAGGAAGTGGTCTGAAAAGGATATCAATCGTTTCAGGGTAAACAGTAAATGGAAAACACATGCTTTACAGTCTCTAATTCTGGGTTTAACTGTCATGAAGTGAAAAGAAAATGGGACAAGAAGCACATTAGCTTCTCTAGGCTTCCAGTCTCTTCTCTCCTGAAGGCTAAACTGAAAAATAGACTGTGAGGGAGTGTAACTGTTTACTCTTTTTACCTGTAGTTTACCCTGAAACGTTTATATATAAAACTACATTTTTACCAAAATAATGAATTTCAGTTTTTTTTGTGAATGTTTTTTTAATAAAATAATTTGTTCTAAGAGATAATGCATAAACCAAAATCTTCAAATGTTTGATGTTTTATATTATGCCTAGTATGAAAATGGTCAGACTGTAAACCTCAAAATAAATATTAGTTATAGAAATAAATTCAGTATTCATTAAAAATAAAATATTCTTTTCTTTTACTTATCAAAGTTAAAATTCATAGTTGATTTTATTAATCAAATTAAACAACAATAAATTTGAACAGCCAAATGTATTATATATAACGATTTTTTGTATAATATAAATTATTTGATAAACACTTTTTCAAATATGCGTTAATGCTCCAATCTAAGAAGGAAAGATATTTTTTCATGTTTCTAATTAAACAAGTATGTAACTGTAAGTATATTTTGTTGCATTGTTGATTGTATATATAAATATATATATATTGATTTCATTAGTAGAGAATGGCAATAAAAACAAAACTAATTTATTAATATTTGTGTTGGCAGTGTTGCCTTTTTGGCTGTGCCATTTCCCCCTATTGTATTACTACTCTAATGTACAGGTTGTATTTGATATTTATTTATTTAATCTTTTCTATTGTATAAACGTGCTCATACAAGCTTTTTGTATTGAACAGTAGCCTTTAGTGAATGACTTTCATTGGTTGAAAGCTCCCCCTCCCCCCTCTCTCCCGTTACAAGAGGAGTGTTGGTTTTTCTTGTGGTAACTCCTAATGTTTGATGACACTTTGCTTGCTCTCTGGTTGGAGATGTTTGTCTTTTACAAACGTCACCTTTCCAAAACTACCTTTATCGCTCCATAATCAACTTAATAACAGTGTGTTGTGTTAGTATAATATATGTATTGTTGGCATTATTTCTACAAAACTTGTGAGTTATTAAATAAAAAAAAATCAAAATAATTTGTAATAATGGTATATTTATGTCGTTTTTGGTTTTTTTCTTTTTTTTTAAACAAAATGTATTTCCAAATGCAAAGTTGCAAATTTTATTTTAAATCAAAACTTTTTAATTAGTTAGCACGTTACTGTATAGTTAGAATGATTACTGCTTGCTTGTACATTGTTAACAAATTTAATTTATTAAACATTTTCATAAAATGTTTGTATTTTGTTATTCTATTCTAAGGTTATAGTGGCTTATTTGTGTTATGCCCTCTGTATTGAGGTGGATTTGGAGTTTTATAAACACCCTGGTCATCTATTGTCTGTTACTATATGTCAAAATAATCCATTATTTTCTACTCTTTGAGGTGGCGGTGTCAAGGATTGGTGTTTATTGATTCAATTAACAACATACCTTCCATAAAGCAGGACCGCTAGTCATATATCTAATTTCGAACTTTTAAGATTTGGAGCAGTGGTCCCAAATTTTTTTTTTCTCCTTAACTCCTAAAAACATTTTGCTCTGTTCTCGAACACCGCCCTACATTTTATACTTTGTTCAAACATAAAAGATGTGAAATCATACTAAATTTTATCAAAAAAAAAAAAGATATTTATTTGACTTTTAATATATGTATAAAATAAATATTGAACTTTTAGACAAGAAACATAACAGATTGATATTTGAATATCAATTGACAAATTGATATTTGTCAATTTTTTTTTCAAAATTTACGTAAATGTAAAATTGTAAATTCAAGAACTAGCTTTGAAAGGAGAGTAATTAATTGATGATTTTTTGTTGTTATTAAGGTGGACGCTTCTCGGCCACTTGAGAGAGAGAGAGAGAGAGATAGAGAGGGGAGAAAGAGGGGGTTCAGAGCCCCCCTCCCTCTTGTGGTAACTAACTTCTAATGTGTGATGGCACTTTGCTTGCTCTCTGGTTGGAGACGTTTGTCTTTTACAAACTTCACTTTTCTCGTTTCTTTAAACGAGAAACCCGTTTTTAATTTGCCGACTAGCTACCGTAATTCCGCTACCTTCTAGAGGTCTTCAAAACTCAAATCTGGCTAGAGAGCCAGGCGTATTTTATGCCATATCATCAATTTTTATTTTCAGTCGAAAAAAAAAACTTAATTTTTAACCAAGAATTAAAGTTCTATTAAACTTAATAATATTTCCATGATGTTATCGAACTAAGCTCTTTGGAAAATTTCTCCTTAAATTTAATATCATATTCTTAAAAGTACTGAAATTTCCTTAAACTAAAGGAAATTTCTTCAAAATTATAGCCTTGCTTATCGCACAACTCTGAAAACGTAAAATGTACTATAACGCCCCTTTCTGTTCTTTTAATTTTGACAAAAAAAATATTAACTCAAGATCTCAAAAGATTATGAACGGTGTAGCGTATATTATAACATCAAGCTTTCAGAATCAAGAGAAGTCAAACATTTTACATCAAAATTAACCTTTTTGGTTATTGACAAAAACAGCTCACAGATGAAACTGTCGGTCCCGAGCCTGTATTATATCAGGTACTCCTTAAAGATCCTTAATCTAAATGCACTTGAGTTATGCAAAATTTAAAACTTCCAGTGTAGAATGATCATTGTGTGGTATCAAAAGGTGTCCTCTCTGGGACAGGCAATACTAATCCATCCTATCCCACAACTTGTTCGGGGTCATTTAAGATAATCCAATGTTCAATTTAATTTAAATTAAAACCAGTACGGTTATTCTATAATATTCAAGCTTATTAATACATAGACCTAATATAATTTAATAAAAAACTTTGCATAAATTACTTCCTTTACTGTTATGATGACAATATATTACTTACTTTGATTTCCTTAGTGATTTTAAGAAGCACTTTATTGTACATATATCAATGTTAATTTTTTTAACCAGTATCAATATATATTTTTCTGGAACATTTTATTCCTCCATTTTTTTTTTAATTTTTGAGCTTAAAAATAACTGCAATATGTGCCCGAAATACAAATTCGATCAAAGAAGTGAAAAAAATATGGAAGTTAAAGTAAGTAAAAACATTGTTATTACAGCAGTGAAGGAAGCGATTTATAAAAGTTTTTCATTAAATTATATTATTCTATATTAAATTTGGTCTCATACTGGGGTAAATACTATACAATTACGGATTGCACAACTATTGAGTTATTTTTCGTCTATTAATAAGCTTTGGTAATGTTGATTAACCGAATTTATTTAAAATTAAAGTTTGTTTTCTTAAAATTAATCTTGAATAATTTAAATTAAACTTGGATTATTTTAAATTTAACCGAAAATTTTTAGAAACTATCTTGTAATTTTAAAGTTCAATATAAAAAAATGCTTTGCCAGTAAGTGTTTAAGTTGCTTTACTTAGCAGCGATAAGTATCCTTTTAAAAATCGCTTAAAGATTAATTAAATATTTAATTTAAGGAAGTATGATGCGAAATTTCTAGTAAGTTTATCGAAATTGCTTTACCGGCTCATTTAATTGAAACGAGTGAACGAATTCACATATGAATTCCAATTGAATATTTCATTTGAGGGAGTATGACACAAAATTCCTATTGTCTACCTATCTTACGCCCCTAGTGGGGCCATGCAGCTATACCACAGGTTGCATCGGCTTTATTTTCCACGTGGTTCTTCGAACCGGGGGCTACAAAGGCCACTGACCCTACCTGCAGCTGAGCAGGTTCAGTAGGACCATTGGTCCGGTGTTTGATCCGAAACTCTTAAAATAAGTCAGTACTACGGGCAGCGGGGGCCTATGGTGAGGTTATCTCTCCATCTCGTCAACTGAGGTTGGACTCGTAGTGAGGCTTTTGGTTCTCACCCAGGTTGGGTAGACCCTTGTGGTCGCTGTGTGAGAAGCAGTAACTTCTGGGGAGGATGCCTCCTTAGCATACCGGGAAGCTAGAGACCCCAAACCCTTACCAGTAGGAACGACCTTGAACTCAGCTGATTGGACTGAATTACTTGTACTTGCCTGGTAGAGGCTAGGGCTCTTCAAGGGATCTCAGAGTGGGGACTATTAGCTACCACCCCTTCGAGCCCATTTATGTTCAGTTAGCTAACTGGAGACCTTAGAGGCTCTCATAACTATCCCAGACAAGGTGGCCAAAGAGAGATTTGTAATTTGTTTCTGTGAATAGTTTCTCTTGAGGTACAGGCACTAGCAACACAATGACTCCCTGATGGGGTTCGATGAACTACCAGTAGCAAGCCCTCGTCCAGGGGTAACGGGCATTGCCCTCTTCGGAGGACGACCGAGTCCTAAAACTGTAAGATTGTAGGTCAGCCTGACCACAAATGTCTACTTATCAGAATTGAAAAATAGTTAAACAATAAAATGAAAATAGTTCAAAAAGGAGACGATAAAGAAAAAGAAAATGTTATACACATATAATAAAACTTTCAAATAATAGTTACAGATAATACATTAAGGACTGATATTGATACAAGGTATGCTCAGTATACAATACCAGTACATTACATGGCACATACACATGAAATAGTATTCTGAAAGAAGAACAAGAATCAAATCAAAACATGTCAAATAGTTTGTGTTGATATAGCAGTATGATTATTTAAGGTATCTACAATATTACATATATATGTGGTGGGAAATATACAGCATACTGAGTACGATTACATAGTTTTACACATATTATTAAAGCTACTGCAACACTTATATAACATTGTACTTATATAGATATTAACGTGCTCGCCTCTGGACTGGTGTATGGTGCAACCCAATCTGTCAGAGTCAAGAATGTTTCGGTTTATTCTTGAAGGAAGTGAATGAATCTGAGCACGTCGTCGCTCGGACAGAAGGTTAAGCCGTCGGCCCCGAGTCGGTACGATGTCAGGTACACGTTAAAGATGCCTACTTTAAATACATTCGAATTAGTTAAACATTTAGGACTCCTAATGGTAGAATCAATATTCCTTATGCGTTGTTTCACAAAAGGACCAATCCTTTGGCCTAAAAGTGTCCACTTGTAGGACTGTCAATGCCACCTAACCTCGATAAATAATAGAATGAACGTCAAAACACAGTAAGGAATCAGAAAAAAATACTAAGATCTTTCAACAAGCGGTCATCATCAGAGTCAAATCAAAACTGAAATTGATATATAACTCTGACAAAGACCTTATTACGGTTGAAATATCTTAGTCTTTTCTGATTTCTTACTAAGGGTTTGGACATTGATTTTTATTTCATGCGTATATTATGAAATCTTGTTTATTTATAATAAAATGAGTATTGAACGTTAATAAACTATAAAATATATATATTTTTTAATAACATTGCATTTTTAGAGCAGTAATACGGTTTATTTTAATTTAGTATTAAATACCTGTAGTAATAATATTTTTTTAAGCTTCTCAAAAAATATGATTTCCTATTTTATAATGGAGAGAAGTTATATTGCGGATAATTTAAATAAAAATAAAATAAAATTTACAAGTTAGAGGAATCAAAGGAACTGTTTATGTAGGACATTGTGTCCTACGAAAGTAAATTTCAGAAGATTGTTTGAGTGCATGTGGAGACGGAATCAGGCAGGATAAATGGGTATCCTGTTTGTGTTTCAATATCGGCAAATTCAACCAATCCGTCGAAAACTCCTTCATCGCAAGTTTGAGTATAGTTGTTACTATATATATCATTCAAGGTGGCTTGTATTGTTTGTGTTTCCGTATTCGATAAGATTGGACAGTCATCCATTAAGGAATCAAGTTCTAATTCAGTTTGTGTTTCAATATTACATGATCTAGTATCATCAAAGATAGTACTTTGTTGTATAAGACGATCAATGTTTTCAGAATAAAGATCAACAGAATTATCGTTTTTGTCGAAAGAAGGATTATTTGAAAATATATTTAGATTTAAATCTGTTGACATGTCAAAGACAATAGGTGGATTGGTTTGTGTGGATGTTTCGTTTTTCTTTTCCCAGAAGTTTGGTAAAACAATGTCGGAAGTAAAATCTGATAGAGTTAGGTATTCAGAGTCGACAGCGTTATCTGTTTCATCTAGAGTTTGAGTTTGCATGCTTTTAGCTCTGTTGCTTAAACGACGTTGTTTCTTATTTGGATATACAGCTGTTGTCTGAGTTTCTGCACATATACGAGGCCCACTGTGCGTTTGTAAAGAAGCATTCTTTCTTGATGTCCCAGATCCTCCACTTCTTCTTCTTTTCCCAACAGTTTGAACTCCTTTGTCGACTCCTCTGACAACTATCTTCCTTGATAGTTGACTCAGCGCTTCAGCAGCAATATCCACACTTGAATCCAAGGACATCTTAGGAAGGATAGGCCTATTTCTAACGCTATAGCCGTTGCAAATCAAATCCATTTTTTTAACCCTCACTTTCCTGAAACAGAGAAAACATACTTTGTTACTCACACGCTATGCAACCATTTATTGATATGGGGAAGAAACACTAAGTCTCCACACAAAATTTTTATCTAACGTCGAAGCGTTTTGAACACTTATTTTCGTTGTCAGGTTTTTTTTTTGTTTAAACCGATCCCCTATCGGGTATAAAGCCATTTACGGTCTTTATGTTTCATCGGTGATTCCACATTGGGAGTTCTTAATTTTTGACTAACTCAAGTATATTTAAAGCAGGGGGATCTTTAACGAGTATTTGACATCATACAGGCTTAGGACCAATGGCTTAGCGTCTTCCACGAGGGACGACGTACTCAGATTTATTAACCTCTAATGTGAATAAATCGAGGACCACGTGGGTATCGAACCCCAGACCTACCAGTTTAGAAGCAAGTACGTTACACTGAGCCTCTTCATCGTCGGGTTACTATTTGGCGGGCTGCCACTGAATCTAACCTACATAGATAATAGAATGACCGTCTAACCACATTAATAAATAAAAAAAAAAAGACTAAGATCTTTCAACCGTAACAAGCGATCTTCGTCAGAGTCAAATCACAACGGAGATAGAGATATGAGCCGCCGCTCCAAAACTCATAACAATGTGTTTAAATCATAGAACACTAAGGGAAACAGAGTAATATTAGCTCATATTACGAAGTATAAGTAATATAAGCTAATATTCCCCCGTTTTCCTGAGGTCATACGACTCCTAAAACACTAAACATCTGCTTACTGAGGCAAAGGTAATCTGATTCAGAATTCGAAACGTTGGATAAAATCTTTAATATGGAAACTTACTGTTTCTTCCACTTATTACATGATCTAGTATCACCAAAGATAGTACTTTGTTGTATAAGGCGATCAATGTTTTCAGAATAAAGATCAACAGAATTATCGTTTTTGTCGAAAGGATTATTTGAAAATATATTTAGATTTAAATCGGTCGTTTATTACTTCTTTATTACTTGTAGTAATTACTGATTTTTAGTTTGTTTTGTTTCACTTTTAATATAACAGGACTTTGTTATATTAAAGAAAAAAACAGCAAGAAAGAGGAACAAAATTCTCCAATTATACTCTACGGAAAGTCCTACATAATCATAAAAAAATTAATGCGCAGTATTGAGATTTACAAATTCTTTTGAAAGAAGCCATTTGTGATAGAATTGCTGACAGTATTGATGTTTATGTCTGTGAATATCACTTCATTATAAGAAATTTGAGTAATTATGAACAATGCAGAATGTTCGTTGTGTGGTACGCATACTGCCAAGTTTGGACTAAGTGTATTCATTATGAGTCTGCCACTGCAACCTAACCTGACCTAGATACTATTCACATTTAATTCGAAGTTATACGTACAGGTGATGGTAAACAACATTAAAGTCACATGATATATTTTCTTCTTAAATATAAAATAATGCACAACTATGAACTTGAAATGAATACTGAATTTCAAGAAACAAGTTTTCTAAAATTTGTTCCAAGGTATTCAATTTTTTAAGAACTGTTGGTTCAAATTAATAGTATGGGCTGGCTAGTATGTGAAAAATCTAACTAACTTTCAAGCCCAGAAAATGGTTGAAGTAATTTTTGAGTTGGAGGCCGAATTTTTTTATTGCCTCTAAAACCGTGATTTTACTTTTTCAAGCAAAAAACCAAAATATGTTACCTTGAAAGAAGTGGTTGGACAGGGTGACTTTTACGTCGGCAATGGGTAATCAGCGATATTCTTGTTTTATATTCTGCGTTGCACACAAGACAAGAAAACTTTTTACCGCATTCATTATCTACATGCCAGTTTCTCTCCTTTATAGTGACAAACTTTCTTTCACAACTGTTACAACTAATAGTTTTCTGAAGATGAACTTTCATATAGTGCTAAAAAATATTTGTCGTTCAAAATAATGAAAAATATATATTTGAAAATGCTACTTAACAATGTTCACTAACCTGTTTCAAAAATTTCATTTTTGAAAACCAACGACGCTGTGACAACTTTCTTTTTAAATTAAGCGCATACTTGCATCCATTAACGGGGCAGAAATACTGAAATGTAATATTGCTGGCTTTCTTATCCAAATAGCAACTAGATTTGTGGTGTATTTTGATTAGATGCATTTCTAAGTTAGGCGTATTTGAAAAAATAGCAGAACACCCTTCAACTGAACATGGTATATTTGTTTTTATTTCACATAATTCAGACGAATCAGGACATATTTGCACGGTAACATCCATTATTAACTAAAAATATAGCACATTAACTCGAACTTGTAACCTCACCCACAATAACCTTGAACAATTTAACCTCCTTATAAGTAAACAGCAATGTGACAGTTCCTTAACTTTTCAAAAACCATAGTAAAATAAAACTGTACTTATATTTATATAAATGTTTCAGTGAATTAACAACAGAATATAACTTTAGTTATTTAGTTCATTTATACTTGTGATGTTGAGTTTCTTCTTCTGTTGAGACAAATTTAGTAATGTATATCAAATTCCTTTTTAAACTAGGTATTTTATTTATTCTGGTGCAGTTTGCGCTTCCTAGCGATTATTATGAACTGCTAGGTGTTGCAAGGAATGCAGATACCAAAGAAATACGAAGAGCATTTAAAAAGTTAGCCGTCAGTCTACATCCGGATAAGAATAAGGTTTTTCTGTTACCTTGTAATTATACATTTAAATCAACTCCGCTCATGTTATTTGTTTTCTTGTAATTATAATTAGAATTTCCTTCGATAAATGTTTGATCATTAATTAGAGTTAATGATTATGTGTGACCTTTTAATTGCACAATTTATTAATGGTTATTTACTCGGCTTTCCTTGTACTCAAAATTATGTTAGAATTGTACTGGTGTGCTTTGTTTGCTTAATTAAACTGACCAGAATATAAGTAAAAGTATATTTTACTTAATACGAATTGTTTTTGTGTGTTGAAGTCAAAAAATTTGTTAGTTACGTTCTTTTTTTAAATTTACAATTCAATTACCATTAAACGTAGTTATTATTTTTTAATCTTTATTATTACAAAGATTTAAGGTATTTCTTACTATATTATATTGTAAACTACAATGAGAATTTCATGTGGTTGCCGCTAACTAATAAGTGATTATGCAATTCTGAAATGAGTTAATTAAAAATGGTTGTTATAATTGTATATCCTTTTGTTGAAGTTGAGTTTGCTTTATGAAAAGAATATGAACTAAAAATGCCATAGACAAAGTAATTTGGAGAGGTTTTATAACATAAAAAAATGTCGGCATTTCCTTTGGTACTCAATAAATCACATCCTGGTAGTGTTCATATTGTTTATTACTACCTAAGCATAGTAGGGTAGTAATTACTGATTTTTATTTACGTTGTCTTGTGTAATTTGCTATTTATTCGGTAGAACGTCATTACCAAGGTGTTGATTGGATAATAATTAATTTTTACTTGTTCCTAATTTCAAATACAACTTTATAACAGTTTCGAGCCCTTTTAATGAATGAATTCATTGCTTCATTTAACTGCTCATTAATGAAAAATCTCTTAAATTTATTGTTTCTACAACGTTTTTGGTCCTGACCTGTACGATATCAGGTATTCGTTAAAGTCACTCTAAAATACACTTGAGTTAGGCCAAATTTAGGACTCCCAATGTAGAATGTTCATTGTGTTTTATCACAAAGGGAGAATGTTTGGCCTATGTATGATATCTGTGAGAGAGAGGAAGAGAGAAAACGGGATGAGTGACTATGGAAGGAACATAGAAGGGAGAGGAATAGGTTATATCTCAAAAGTTTGTACTAACATCCTTATTGTATAGTAAAAAAGTTAATGAAGTAGTCTCCACGTATACAAGTTTAATAATATTTGTGAAAGTTGCAAGCAGTCCTTCATTTAAACGTACATTGTTAAGTAACGCCCAATATTTGGCTTGTATCTGTTTCTTACACAATGTCTCCAGTTTCTGGAATTCCTTCCTCGTCTCTTCATTAAAACGGCTTATAAAGCTTATCACCAATATTGCTAGTCGACATGTTTCGAAACATGTCGACTAGCAATATTGGTGATAAGCTTTATAGTTTTAATGAAGAGACGAGGAAGAAATTCCGGAAATTGGAGAAATTGTGTAAGAAACAGATACAAGCCAAATATGGGGCGTTATTTAACAATATAACTTTAATGATCTAAACAACGTGTTTCGAACACTTAGTGTTCTTCTTCATGCTTTATAATAAAAAATCCAGTGGCATCAGAGAGCTGTCTATAGTATAAAACAAATAATATAAAATAAAATAAGGAAACATTTAGTCATTAATCAGCATCAATTTGATCCAAATCAAAACATAAAAACAATAAATTCCTCTTCTATCCTATTTGCAGTCAGTTGTACCACAGACGCTGAGTCTTGAGTATGTACATCTCTGTTTTCTTATTTTACCTCAAAATGAGTAAATACCACACAATTACGGATTGCACAACTAATGATTATTTTATTTTATACCATTTATGTTATACTATAGAAAGTTCTCTGATGTAATTGCATCTTTTAGTTTTATGCCTGAAAAAGAACACTACGTATCGAAACGCATTGTTTAGATGATTAAACTTGACATACACTTTATTCAAAATTACATTAAACTTAGCTGATACCTGTTTCTTAACAAGTTTCTTAATTTTTCTAAATAACACTCTAGTTATTTCATCTACACAATAAAGTACATCTCCTATAGTCGACATGTTTCGAATGATCAAAATTCATCATCAGGCGTGAATAACTTCTTGAGTGAATTTTCTGGTTTATTATATATACAAAGTGTAGACAGGATTGTATATCCTGTTGGGTTAGTGGCCTCTCGGCCTGAGTTGCTACCTGCAAGGGTTTCTGGATGCCCTTGATGTGAATTAAAGAGCTTTAATTATTAAACTTGTATATGTGGAAACTATTTCATTAACATTTTTACCCTACTAGTGGTAAATACCACATAACTGATTACCATACCATAGAGCTAATATCCTCATTTTCGATGGTTTATTAATCGAAGAAAAATAAATTTTGATTGCATACTACAAAAGGATCATTATATACTACTATAATGATCATATGAAATTCTCATATCTCACGAGCATGCAAGCATTTATTTTGTGATAATTTACTCATGATTAGTAAGGGGAAATACTAAGTATTCAAACAAAAGATTTTATCAAACGACACGTTTCAAATATTGAGTTTTTGATAGTCAGGTTACATCTACAATATAAAATATGAATAACAATTTAAAATTGAATACGAAAAACAACTGGAATATAAACACTTGACATCTTACTGAGGCATATACGTAAACTCTTGTTAATTTACATTTTGTTTTTCTGTATTCAACTTCAAAATTTTGTTCATATTTTATATTGTAGTGTAACCTTATGATAAACATTAAGGAAACGTGTTGATGTTTGATAAAATCTTTTGTGTGGAAACTTAAGTGTTTCCTAATATCACGATATCACTATAATTGTAACAAGTTCATCTCCTATTTTAGACCACTAAAAGTTTAAGATTTGAAATTTTTGAAATTTACTGGTCAAAAACTCAACTCTGTATTCCAACGTTTCGAAAATTATATTTTCATTTTCATGGCTACAAGAAAAATACATAATCTATTGATAATCACAAAATGTGGTTTAAAACAAAGAAAAGAAGTGATAATAATTAATGGCACCTTACATTTGATGATAAATAATTAATATATGATAATGATTGATCAAACCTTACAATGGTATGATTAATTACATCACTTCTTTTCATTGTTTTAATCCATATTTTTTTTGGTTATCAATAATATGTTATATATTTTTTTGTAGGTTTGAAAATGAGTATACATTCATGAAATGTTGGAATATAGAGTTGACTTTTTCGACCATATATAACAAAGTTCAGCAACATTGGTTGTTTAGTGTATTATAATTTTAAAATTGTTGACAGAGGGCAAGTTTCTAGTTGTAATTTTTAGATATTAGTCGGTGGTTAAAAAGTTTCAATTAATATTCGTTAGAATCCTTCTAATAAATGTAGCTATATTATAATTAATATATTATTTTCAAGTTAGAAAATACTTTTTAGTATTTATTTAGTTTTATGTAGTTTATTTAGTTTTTTAGGTTAGTTTATTTTATTTAAATTATAGTTAGTTTATAATTCAAAGGATCACTAAATCATTGGTTTCTTTTTATTTATTGAAAATGTACCTTTCTTTTTGAGATGAATTCATCTTGAGGTTTGAATATTGCAGGATGATCCAAAAGCTCATGAACATTTTGTAAAACTAACTAGAGCTTATGAAGTTTTAAAGGATGATGAAAAAAGGAAATATTATGATGTGAATGGAGAAGATAAAGAAAGTTCAAACAAGCCGAAATATCATAGCTATACATATTATAGAGATCAATTTGGAATTTATGATGATGACCCGGAGATAATTACTCTCAGTCATTCTGACTTCGGTATTTATATTGTCTTTATTATAAAATGATACTGCTTCATTGCCATGAGTTTGTTACAAAACAAGGGGCCAGATTAGCCTCATTAGGCAGCATTATAATTCATTCTGAAATGCAAACCGAAAATTAGGGACTGTAAGTGTGTACTTTTAATTTCTCTGGTCCTTTTTGTACATTGAACTATATATATATATTTTGATAAAAGTATCGACCGGGGAATAGAAACAAAACTAAAGTTTATCGGGACTCGGTCAGTTCTTGAGGTTCAAATTAAACTCTCATTGCCAACGCTTCGGTTTTTATTTAAAACCTTTTTCATAGGCCTACAAAAACAGAGGAAATATAAGAAATAATACAATCATTCAAAAATCAAACATACATAAAAGTGCAATTAGTTACAATTAAGAAATTACAATAGAAATTTTGACTAGAGGTTAGTGAGAAAACTTACAGAAGTATCAATTTTGAAGCAGAAAAACTAAGTATTACATTCAAATTATTTTACAAAGAAAAATAGTATGTGGATTTTACATTACAAATTATTTTACAAAGAAAAAGAGTCTGTGGATTTTAACAACTGTAGTCTGAATGAACACGTGACACTGTGTCACAGTGTCGTGTTCATTCAGACTACAGTTGTTAAAATCCACAGACTCTTTTTCTTTGTAAAATAATTTGTAATGTAATCTTAGTTTTTCTGTTTCAAAATTTATACTTCTGTCTATGAAAAAGGTTTTAAATAAAAACCGAAACGTTAGCAATGAGAGTTTATTTTCATCCTGAAGAACTGACCGAGTCCTGATAAATTTTAGTTTTGTATATATATATGAGGATGTCTTCTAATGCGGGATGTATGTACATCCATGGCCGTCTTAACTGCTACATACTAGATGAGCTGACTCATATTGATGATTAGGCATATTTAATTGATGTGATTAAACTACAACTACAAATCAAGGTCATCATAATTAGACAGCATTACAAGTAATTCTGAAATAAGTACGTCATTATGACAGCACATACATTCTCAGTAGCAGTAGAGATCATGACAAGTTCCATAGTCTAGTCCATGTAAGAAGTGGAGTAATCCATACCAGTCAAACAAGAAACTTTTGAATACAACTATTATCATCAATAGCATACGGGACTTTTGTATACATATGTTCCTTTTGTTTTATTTTTAATTTGTTGTTTACTTGCGAAGTATATTTATATTTAACTTTTGCGGATGTTTTTGTATTTTAGATAGCAATCTAGATGACTCAGATATAGAATGGTTCATCAATTTCTATTCTCCTCTCTGCTCGCACTGTCATGAGTTGGCTCCTACATGGCGTCGGCTGTCGAAGGCCCTCCGGAATGTCATCATGTTTGGTGCCGTTAATTGTGAGGATGACTGGACTTTGTGTCGTCGACTTGGTGTCACCTCCTATCCTTCTCTTATTTTCTACCATTCATCGTCATCATCAGGCGATCAGGTATCATCATCCATTCACTCATTATTTTATCTGAGTATGTTAAACTCATAAACTTAAAAGATAAATAACCGTAAACAAAGTTCAAAATTAAATGATAAGGGAGTTAATTGTCAACGTGATGAGGCAGTTAATTGTCTTACCCATATACTCCTGTCATTCCTTTCAGAAACATTAATTAAAATGATAAGGGAGTTAATTGTCAATGTGATGAGGCAGTAAATTGTTTTAGCCATATTCTTATTGCAATATTTTGAGTAACTCTTTGGCTAAATATGTAGTTTAATTTTTAATAATCTCTTTTTGTCTGTTTTTGTTTTCAGAGAATGCACTTCTACAGAGGAGGCAGAGAGTTTGGTGATTTGCGAGACTTTGTCCTTGAACAGAAAGACTCTCCTCTGGTAGTGATCAAAGACTTGGAGGCATGGAATGCCCAGAAAGAGCTCTTGGACCATTGGCTGCTGGTACTGCATGACTCTACACGGCCGCCTCTCGAAGCCATCATGCTATCCTCTATGCTGGTACTTTATTAAAACTAATTTTATTTATAATAAAACTGTCCGTGCAGAGCTTGCGAGAAAACCCATGTACTTCATTGCTATTGGACTTGTGGTGGCTGTGGTTCCTCACTCAGGGAGGGTAGACTTCCTTGCGAGTCGCTGTGTGAGAATTAGTATCTTCCCATTAGTAAGAGAGAGTTAGACTATCGATCCTTACCATTGGAAACGTCTTTGAACTTGGCTTTTGGACTTTAAAACTGCTACTCACTGTAGAAGTGAGTCAGAGTCTCTGGGAAATGGGCACTACCCCATAAGGTGGGATAAACGAACCCTTATATATACATATATATTTGTGTATGACGACAGCAAATACTCGCGTAAACATGCTTCATTAAAATATACAGCAGCCTCTGCGTTAACGACTTTAAAGCTGGTCTGCTCCAATTTACGAACAACCTTGCGGTGGGCTGGTGTTAAAAGCCATCCATATCAATTGCCCAAGAGACATCTTACTTTGGCATGAGCAGATGTAGAAAGAAAATCACAACTTCCAGACGTGTGTTCCCTTGTTGGACTACAACTGCAACCTAACATAACCTAGGCTAAATTTAGGACTCCTAATTTAGAATCAATCTTCCTTACGTGCTATAACAAGGGGTAAATGTTCGGTCTATGTGTGTTCCCTTGAGGGACTACTACTGCAACCTAACGTAACCTGTTTTTGTATAGTAAGTTACGCTTATTTTGGCTTTCTTAAATAGTAAAGATGGATGTATTAATAAAATTATGATAGGTAAAGAGCAGTGCTCTAAGTAATAGTATTCTATGTATTTGTGTGATTTATCCTCACTTCTTGTCAGTTATTAAATGTTTTTTAATTTTCAGAAAGGCTTAGTGAACATTGCTGTACTTGACTGTGATAAAAAAAATCTATGTTCTGAATTCAAGTCGTTCGACTCGAAAATGATTTACTTGGAAAGAGCTCACGAAGCATGGAAGTCAACACAGCTGAATCATGAAGACCCGCAGTCTTTGATGGAGGAGATTCTAGACTTGATGCCTCCTATAACTCAACTGGATCAGGAATCTTTCTCGGTTTGTACAGCCAAAGAGATAATCTCTCAAACGTAATAAATATTACATAGGCTTTTGATCACATTATTATTGACCCGCACTCCATTAAAGACCCGCAGTCTTTGATGGAGGAGATTCTAGACTTGATGTCTCCTATAACTCAACTGGATCAGGAATCTTTCTCGGTTTGTACAGCCAAAGAGATGATCTCTCAAACGTAATAAATATTACATAGGCTTTTGATCACATTATTATTATAGCTATTGATATACCGTCTTTTTTCCGAAAATAAGACATCCTCTGAAAATAAGCCCTAGCGTGATTTTCAGGACTTTTTGGGCTATAATCCCTCCCCCGAAAATAAGCCCTGAAGTTAAAATAATATTAAAAATATAATTTTTTTTAATAAATACTGTTGAATTTAGGTGGTATCTCTAGATGTCCTAATATTTCGGAGAATTCTTTGGAACAAAATTTCCAAGAAATTCCTTCTTTACCTAGTTGGTTTCAAGCAGTCTACTTAGACAAGAAGTATTCATTTAACGATAGCTATATTGCAAGACGTGAGAGATTTAGACCAATCATTCTACAGGGAATCGATTCGAGGAAAATCAGAACGGAATTCAAAATTTGACATGACTACAATTGAGTAAATTTAAATTTCTGTATATAAATAAATATTGAACAAAAATATATAAATCTACTTATTGCATTTGAAGTCCTTCCCCGAAAATAAACCCTACACGTATTTTTGACCTAAAAAGAAAGAAAGACAGTGTATTTTCGGAAAACGACGGTAGCTTCTCCATCAGTGATTCTTCAAATACTAATTTACTTATATATGGGGGGAGTTTCAAAAATTACGTCTCCACACAGACACACACACACACACACACACACACACACACACACACACACACACACACACACACACACACACACACACACACACAAATCAAAACTAACGCGTTTCGACCTCTTAAGATTCTTCTTCAGGTTTATGTCTAAAGAAAAATTCAAATATCTGTGATCTTTAAGAACATCAGAGTGAATTATTTGAAACTGAATATAATATATCAGTGGTCTCAACCTTTTTTTACCCATAGACCCCTTTCTTTTTTTCTTGGTGGACCCCTTCATAGCTATTGGACATAAAAAAAAGAATTTCTGTTCTTCACAAATATAAATTTTAAGGTTTTATTTATCAAAGAAATAGTAAATCCTTAAGCTTTTTAAATGAAAACCAATTTATTACAAATGGAATATTCTTCTATAATTATTATAATAATAACTACAATATTTTTGAGGGTTTTGGTCTGGATATTAAAAAACGCTTCTTCGCCAACGTTTGTACATATATTTATGTCCTCTTCAGGGCTAAAACATTAATACATTGAGCACAAATATTACACTACATAAACAAAGAACACTACGTGTTTGAAACACGTTGTTTATACGATTGAATTTTTATATGTGGAGACCATTTCATTAGCATTTTACCCTACAATGAGTAAATACCACATAATAACTGATTGCATTGCGTTAGAATATTTTTTTTTTAGATGCAAACGTGAAGAACACTAAGTGTTCGAAACGCGGAGTTAGTTTTGATATTAAACTAATTTTTTGTGTGGAGACGTAATTTTTGAAGTTCACCAGTATAAGTAAATACCGTACTGTAACAGATTATACAAGTAATGAACTATTTTACTTATTGTGGGTTATGTCAAAAATTAATAACCTCTGATTATAAGCTGATATTTCGCCGAAATTTGTTCACCATTCTCAAAACTAAAAACAATTTATTTAAAATAAACTAGTACTACTGTAAAAAAATCAGTAAACAAATAACTCCACAGAATATCAACCAAGAGAAAATAAAAGAAAACCAAAATGGACACTGTTATTGTTTTTACAGACAGATTTATGTATAACATTATTACTTTTAATATTATTAGGGCTAAAAAGAATTTATTAAGAATTGACACCAGAATAAGTAACATTGGAAAATGTACCTCCACAGAATATATAAAAAAAACACAGCAAAAATAAATACAGTGTAACAAAAAAAGGTAATAATTTTGTAGAATTTTGTTTTGTCCTGTGTATGTTAATTTTTGCTATTTTTTTTGATATTCAGTGGAGGTACTTTTTCTAATGTTACTTACGAGTATACTAGCATGATTTCTTAATAAATTATTTTTAACTCTAATAATAATAATGTGAAAATACAATCTGTAAGGCAACAACTTTGTACATTTTGTTTGTATTGTTGCTTATTGTGTTTTTGTTTTCTGTTCTTGAATATTCTGTGGAGGTATCCTCTCAGAGTTATTTTGCAGTAATCTTTAAATTCTTTTTAGTTCTAATAATAATAAAAGTAATAATTTTATAATTAGATCTGTCTATAAAAATAATAACACTCTTTTTTTTGTTTTCTTTTTACTTTGTTTATGTTTGTTTAATTTTCTCCGATTTTTCCCAGTTGTTGCATTATTATTATTATTATTATTATTATTATTAATTGAGGGTCATTATAGCACTGCGTGTTAAAAACTATTGTCTTCCCCCTCTTCTGTATTAAAGTACCACAGCAATTAGCTTCAACGCCTCCAAGAAGCTCAGTACTTTTGCTGGGTCCTGCGGTAAAAGTTTTCGATGGTTTTGTTGAGTGTCCCGAAGCGCCTACCTCTGTGCAGCAAAGTTGACTGACAGTCAGTCAGTAGGTGCAACAGTGTTTCTTCCTCTTCTTTGCAGAATCTGCACAAACCATCATTGATAATGCCCATTCATGCTCCCTATGTTTCGGGAAAAAGCGACTTTCTTTCTCCTTCATCGGGTCCTTAGGTGCACTTTTGGGAGGTTGGCTCCCACTAGTTAGCGCTTTTGGACCCTCTGCGCTTCCGGAGGATTGTCCTCGGACTTCTTTCTCTTTATTATCAGACAAGGGAAAATGCCTGATGATCTATCGGTAGTATTTTGCCCGCTCCGGTAGAGCCCCACATACCAGAGTAACACTATGCACTCAAGGGGGTCGCCTGGAACCCTTGAAGCTCCATTCGTAATACAGTAACCCCTGTATCATCCATACTTTAGCGTGGATTGCATAACGCCTTGGATGGGGGCTGGGGTAAGAGGATAGAATTTGGGAAGTTGGAAGGATGTGAAACGAAGGTGGTCAGGCACAGCTCCTGATCACCTTCTCCTCTTTCGTTTGTCCCTGCATATAGGAGGTTAACAGGGTAGCCTCGCGAAGACCGAAAGTTGGAGTTGAATGTTAGAGGCTATTAGAGGTGCATAATCACTCCATTACTGCCCCAGAGTTGTATCATACGAGTATGAAACCATTGACTACAGTGGTTTCAATCGAAGAGTACAATATTTTTCTATTCCAGAGTTTCTCAAACTTTTTTCGCCGCGGAACCAATTTTGCTATCAGTAACTTTCCCGGGAACCCCAGATTCTAATGATTTTATACGGTCATAATATAAATATTTTCATGTACCTTTACAAATAGTGTGTAAGTTTAAAAACAATTAAAAAGTAATATTATTGCAATACTTATTTTTTGAAGAAAAATTCAAAACTAAAAGATTTTAATTTTCATATCTTCCACAAGTACATAACACATGAAACAGAATTATTAGCAGCTTTAACACAAAGTTTATTTTGTAATCATTTTTGGTTTTATAGTTCAAAGTTTGATTCTCAAGTCAGATCGACCATTAAGTATACTTTGGTATTTAGTTTTTATTGCATTATAAAGGAAAATCCGGTTTTACATAATTAGATAGTGGGAAGTGGCAGCAATGTGTGAACTGCTATTTTTACAATAGAAAGAAATTCGGGAATCACAGCTCCAAAAAATGACTTGTGATTCATCCTAAATATGAATAAAATTTGACCACTTCTACTTATGTATAAGTATTATTCGGTTTCATGATTCACAAGAAACACAGAATAAATCCATACCCACTAAAGAAAAAAAATATTAGAAAAATTTTTTCTCTAAATGTTTTTCGCGGAACCTCAGACAGTTCGTTAAAGAATCCACTTTGGGAATCTCTGTTCAATACAATTTCATCTGTTTTCTTTAAAAGGGTTTCTTTAAAATTGAAGTAGATCAAAATGATCAACTATAGTAGACTAGAGTCGACTTAGGAGACCAAAGGGAAGTAATTTACAACTCTTCATTCATCAAACTGGTGTTTGAGATGGTTTCAAAGTGTCTTTAATTTTTCAGGATATAATACAACAACTTGAACTTGGTTCATCCACTCCCTGGCTTATTTACTTCCATCTAGGCTCTTCCAACGACGTTGATCTCGAAGTGAAGAAATTGCCAGCTTTACTTCCTAATTTTAAGATAGGTACACAGAAAAATAATTAACTTTACTTAATATAACTGATATATATTAAATGTGATGATGTTATTTGTAAATATACATTGAAATGTTCAGATTGATAACATTATAAAGGTTAAACAATTAGTTAAATATAAATGAATATGTTTTTGATGTTCCATACGTGTTACTTTAATTAATATGTTTCAAACAATTTTATGAATAATATCTTTTGTAATACATTTCTTAAAGCCTCTCTATCGGTAAAAGCTTATGCAATTGTGATTGTAAAAGATAAAACGTTTGTTATAACACAGAAGGTGTTTAATAAGTAGTATTAATAACAATCGGTTAATTCTAACGTAGCGCAATCAGTAATCATGTTCTATTTACCCTACAACAAACGGTTTTATATATATATATATATATATATATATATAAGATTAATAATCAACAATAACTCTTGATAGAATATATGAAATTAAACACCACAATAAAACAAATAATATTACATATAATGCTCTAAGGCCTTTCGTCAAAACATCATCAGAGAGCTAAATGAACCAAACAACAAGTATATTAGCAAGTACAAACTGGATGAAATATTGACAAAAGAAATAAGTGAGAAAATTAAGACCCCTTCAATTTTAGGAACTTTAAATTTAGACAGGGATGCCAGCAATCCTGAAGACTTCAATCAACCAGGTTAACTTGCTAATATACTTGTTGTTTGGTTCATTTAGCTCTCTGATGATGTTTTGACGAAAGGCCTTAGAGCATTATATGTAATACTAGCAAACGTACCCGTCTTTGACGGAATCAAAAATTCTATTATACTTGGTATTCCAAAATATCAATTATCGTATTATACTAATACTACAATTAGAAGTTATAGAATAGTAGAAAATACCATTATTAGTACAGTGCTAAACAAATGCCTCTGTATACAAAATTAGATTTTAAGTTAGACATACACAAATCTACAATCAATGTTTCAGCTTTAAATGTCTTATGGTAGCAATATTTTGTGGACAAACCGACAGACAGAAATTATTCTAAGGGTGCATGTGGCTACTCTGAAGTATGAAACGTAAAGAAAACTTGAAATGAGTTAGTTCTAATTAACGTGCTCCCAGTCAAAAGCTAGCACGCAAGCCACTGGGCTACTCTAGTTCCATACCTTACTTTATTACCAGTGTTTATATTACGCAAATATTAAATTAAAAAAAAATATTTTTGTTGTATTTATTTATAATACATTTGCACTACAGTCATCGGCGAGCAAGCAAGCTGCTGGCTACCCTGGCTAGATCCCTTTACTTTATTACCATCTTTTAAATTATCCACATTTTAAATTCAAAAAAATATTTGTTTGTTACATTTATTTATAATACATTTGCACTACTGTCATCGGCGATCACGCAAGCCACTGGGCTACTCTGGTCCCATACCTTACATTATTACCAGTGTATTTATTAAGCAAATATTAAATTAAAAAAAAGTTGACAGTTATATATAATACATAGCAAACGTACCCGTCTTTGACGGAATCAGAAGTTCCTGTTTTGGTTTATTGCCGTGTGCCTATGCCTTTCGGCTATACCACGGAGGAATCAGAAGTTCCGTCATTTTTGGTATTTCAAAATGTCATTAGAAATTATAGAATAGTAGAAAATACCATTATTACTACAGTGTTAAACAAATGCCTCCAGCTAATACACTACATTAGCTGTCTGTCCTTCAGGTTCATGGTAGAAGAAAGAGTTGAAACCTCTGACCGTTGAGCATGTAAACTACATTTGACCATGTGAGAAAAACTTGGTTTTGCTACCTTGTATTCCTGCGTTAGATGAAGTCTCCCTTTGCGACTTACTTTAACGTCATTGCGAAATAGACTCTGACCGGACTTTGCAATCATTTCAACGTAAACAGACAGTGGCTCGGAATCAATGGTATGTGAAGTATACACTCCCCAATACCACATCCAGTCATTATGTCCGCCTCTATGGCATATCTGTGTAGAGCACGAACTCAGAGTCGTGTCCCGTTGCACAGTTTTGGGGCACTCATGTTTCGTAACATGAAATTTGTTACTGCTACTAAATTGCAGCATGATTGGTGCTCTACTTTAAGTTTTTACTCATGAGCAGGCAGTCCAGGAGAAATAAATTCAGAGTCAAGAAATTCAATTAGATAATGAACTGCTTCTTCATCACTAATCCAATCTCTTTACTGACTTGTAAGTTCTTTCCTCGGCTTCATATAGTGTAAGAACTTGTTTGTTGATTTCTTATGCCTGTTCATATTAAGGGCTGAGAATTGCTCGTTTACAAAACATTTATTCTCAATAGATAGTACATCCTTAACTCTGTGAAACACCATTTCAATGATGTCAAATACGCAATATATTCATATGCTCAATTGAAATTAAAATCAACTAACAATACCTACTTGCCACACCTGTGTATTTTCAAAACAAACTTGTCTGTGAAGTTAGGAAAATACAGTAAAAGCCCCATAACTTCGCTTCTGTACTGAATTAATAATCTATTTAGTGCCCATAATTTAAGTTAGGCACACAAAAATCCAGTGTCAATGTTTCAGCTCGCTATGTCTTACGGTGGCTGAGTTTACTTGTGACAAACATTTTTGCGTTAAACGTCTATAACTTCACTTCTACGTTGAATTTCCAATCAATTCATAGCCTATATTTTAAGTTAGACCTACACAAATCTACTGTAAAAGTTTCAGCTTTATATGTCTGACGGTAGCTGAGTTTACCTGTGACAAAGTTTTGCGGACAAACAGACAAACCGACAGAAATTTTTCTAAGGGTGGATTCGGTTTCTCCAATGTATGAAACGTAAAGAAAACTTGAAATGAGTCAGTTCTAAGCAATGTACAGACAAAATCATTATTTTATTTATAAAGATTATTTGTTTTATTGTGGTGTTTAATTTTATATATATATATATATATATATATATATATATATATATACGAGTCGTTGTCTGCCTGCGGAGCGACTCGTTTCTATCTTCCTGATGACGAGGACATCGAAATATAGTAGTGAGTTTCTGTTTCATTTCTGAGTGTTCTTTGTGTCAGTATAGTTTGTATATTTATATATATACTTTTTCGTTGGAAATACGATCCGAAACGGACAATTATAGTTCAGTGTAGAAAAAGAAACATAGAGAAAAGTAAAACTGGTTGGTCTCCAACCGTCTGTGAACCAGTGACGTTTCCCTCTCTTATCTCTCCTGAAGACTGTTCAAACCGAAAATTCGAGACTGTGTGTGCTTTTAATTTCTTTTCTCTCTCTCTCTCTCTCTCTCTCTCTCTCTCTCTCTCTCTTTATATATATATAAATATTGATAAAAGTATCTACCGTGGAATAGAAACAAAACTAAAGTTTATCGGGACTCGGTCAGTTCTTCAGGTTCAAATTAAACTCTCATTGCCAACGTTTCGGTCTTTATTTAAAACATTTTTCATAGGAAGAAATATAAATTTTGAAACAGAAAAACTAAGTATTACATTACAAATTATTTTACAAAGAAAAATCCACATACTATTTTTTTATGTGTTCAGTTACATTATACTAATGTAACGTGACACTGTTACATATAAGTTATTAACTGGTATAAGTTATTCCAGTAAATATAAATTATTGACTTTTTAAGTAGATAGAGTGATGTAGAAGACAAAAAACCCATGAATAGATGCATAATTTAAATTTATTTCAAAATGTGTTATAAAGACCTAGTCGGGTCAGTGTAAACGTTCAAACCACAATAAGAAATGAGAAAAAAGATTAATATCTTTCAACAGTAACAAACTTTAAAAAAAGTGTCCTTACTCTTTTGATGACACTTCATATTTTGAACTGATTGTCTCTATTCATGATTCCGGCTGTGGATTGTTTCAGGTGGACTGCACTGCGGCAGGTGGTCGCAGCTGTGCTCCGACATGAGCATATCTCGTTACCCAATGTTCTGCGTCATCAAACAGCTCGGAGGCATTGAGTTTTACCATGGCCAGGACACAGCTCGCTCTATTGCCCACTTTGCGAAGGAAGCAGCTCCGGCCATTAATCTCGTATCCTTATCACCCAAGAATTTCGACGCAACTCTGATGAAGGATCCAGGTATGAAACATCAAAAACAAAAACACTCGACCCTCGAGTTTCCGTACTTTTTTTTCCTTCCAAATAGAATAAATTATCATCCGGGTATTGGTAATTCACAATGAGGGCAGAGTGAGACAGAGTAACCTAGGTTACTCCAATTTCATTATCTGAAGCAAACAATACCTTTATTATGTATTTAAAAGTATAATAAACATACACTAACTGTATCCACCTGTATTTGATGACTGTGATTACGATTGTGATTTAAAGCAAGGTGAGGCAGAGAATAGCCAGCTATCCTCCCTTTTTATATGCCTATGCTACTCCAAATTCACTCTAATCTTTTCAAATCGGTTATTACAGTATTCAGCTGGTCTAACCGTACTAAACCCTGTTGAGGTTAGGTTATATATCTTATGGTACGTCTTAGCCTACGGTCAATAGTTAGGCTAGGTTTTTTTTATTTATTATAAAGTTTATTATATATTAATAATAGTGTTTATTTAGATTAAATGTGTAGTGTGCTAAAGTAAATGAAATTGAGATAACCTAGCCCTTCTAGAAAGTTTTATTGAGGTTATGTGTATGGTACGTCTTAGCATGCTGTCAACCACTTAACCTACTCCTCTACCCGCTTATCAGTGTTGCCAATTTCCGGACTTTTCTATTCTGTCTCAGTCTCTATTAGTATGGAAATTCGAGGGTCGAGGATATATGCAAATTGTTAGTACGATAGATGTTGGTAAACATCATATGTCTGTACTATTATAAAAGAATTCATGTCAGTCCGTCCCTCACAAATGTAAACAAATCCGACGGGTATAGTAAATGATCAATTGTTCTAAAATGAATTAACAGCTTTTATACCGACTTTTTCAGAAAATAACACACTGCTTTACTTTATTCTTAGGTTAAAAATTCGTGCTAGTGCTTATTCTCGGGGGAGGGCTTCAAGTACATTAAGTAGATTTACATATCTTTTTGTAATATTTATTTTTATACAGAAATTTAAATTTATTCGACTACAGTCATATCATCTTCTGGAACATCGTTATAAATGATCAAAATTTTGAATTCCGTTCTGATTTTACTCCAAATCTATTTCCTGTAGAATCATTGGTCTGAATCTCTCATGTCTTGCAATATAGCTGTGGTTAAATTAATACTTCTTGTCTAAGTAGCCTCCTTGAAACGGACTTTAGAGCTAAACAAGGAATTTGTTGGAATATTCTGTTCCGTACAATTCTCTGAAATTTTACGACAGCTAGAGATACCTACTTCATTCGACAGCATATTTTTAATGAATTATATTTTTCACATTGTCTTAACTAGGGCCTATTTTCAGGTGAGGGCTTATAGTCAAACGTCCCGAAAATCACGTTAGGACTTTTATCAGGCGACGTCTTATTTTCGGAAAAAGACGGTAGAAATATTGTCCTTTGCTGTAATTTTATGAACATTTTTGTGTTAATTGCTAATTTTAGGTTAGCTCATTGGTTAACGTGTTCGCCTCTGGGCTGGTAGTCCGGGGATCGATACCCACTCTTGCCCTCGATTTATTCACGTGAAAGGTAAGTAAATCTGAGCACATTGTCGTCCCTCAGAGAGGATGTTAAGCCGTCGGTCCCGCGCCTGAACGATGTCAAGTATAAGTTAAAAGATCCCTACTCTAAATACACTTGAGTTAGGTAAAATTTGGGACTCCTAATGTAGAATAATCAATTTTTATTGTGTGGTATCACAAAGGGCCCAATGTTCGGCCTACGTGCGTTCCCTTGTTGGGGACAGCCATTGTCACCTAGAGTGGCTGTCTTATGCACAATTACTGGCTACAGTTCAAAATAACTTTTCTAAATTACTAATGTGCACATTTTTCAGCTCCCACTTTGAAAGTCTACCTTTTAACGGGTGGTTGTTAACTAGTACAATTGCACTTGATATAGTTTTGTCGATGACTGAATGTCCAAAGTAGTTGCATTGGTTCTCGCAGATTAGGTCCAAAAATAATTACGATAAATTACCAACGGACGTTTTGCCGAAAATTTTTAGGCATTATCAGGGCTGAAAACAGTTTATTTAAAATTAGGGTCCATCAAACAAGTTATGAAAACAGGGAAATGGGGAACTACAACATTTTTGGTTGTTGGATAATTTTTGGTTGGATAAAATTATCCAAGTTTAGTTTAATATTGTTCAAATTTATATTTAAAATAATTTGTCAACTTAAAAATACATATATTCTGCATTAATTAAATTAAAGTTTGATTATTTGAAATTAATCCAAAAAAGTTGTCTCAAGGTCTAAAAAATTGTCAAAAAATTGTGGTTTGATCATTGATTGTTATTTCACGTGTTTATGTGAAATCTTGTTATATATATATTTGTATTTCGGCTATATATTGTAGTTATTTTGGGCTTAAAATTAAGGTGGTAATTTGTTAAAAATTATCATGGATTTGTTACAGTAAAGTGTTTCCTAAAATCGCCACGGTAAAATTAAAATATGGAAGTCAAAGTAATACATTGTCATCATAGCAGTAAATGAAGTGTTTTGTACAAAGTTTTTTATTAAATTATATTATTTTGTAATATATTTGCTCTATTAATAAGATTTAATAAAGTGGATTAACCTACGTACTTCAGTTTAAACTTGGATTATTTAAAATAAATTCGTATTATTTCAAATTAAACTTGTATAATTTTACATTAAATTTGCATTATTTTAAAATAAACTTGGATTTATTTCAAATAAACCTGAACAAGTGGAGAAGCCGAAGTCACACCCGAGTGTCATTTTGACAGCCGACCTTACCCGAACGCATCAGTGTTAACTCGATATACTACTATCGATATATTGATTTTGTCATTAAAATATAACCTGAAATTATAACCTGACACACCTAATAGTAAACTGATTATTTAATAGTAATATAAACAACAAAGATTAAACCACAACGAAAAAATAAAATAATAGAAATAAATGTTTTGAAGCCTTCAACTTTATGTTATCATAGTATTTATTTCCATCGTTTTCCTTTTTCCTTGTGGTTTAAACTTCATTGATTGCACCATGTGTTTATTACGATTCTTACGAAGTAATCCTATATATTAATACCCTAGTAACTACGTGTGTCACGCTTTGTCATAATTATTGATAATTGGATATATCTAATTGCTGTAATTAAATTACAGCTACAAATCAAAGTCATTAATTTGGCAGTATTATATTCTTTAATTTTAGCATTTAATGGAGCAAAATCTTAAGTTAAATAGTCTATTTCATGTACATATTCTTAATTTTCATACCTAAAAATAGCACATTATGTGAGGATGAGATCAGTAACTTAAATTGATAAGATAGGCAGTTATCAATTTATCCTTATTGTTTGGAAGGAATAATGTATGATGGAAGAGAAACATTTTTTTGCGCGAATCCTGTTTTTAGACATTTCTTTTTTCCTAAACAACTATTTCTAGAGTATTAGATATTTTCTATCAAGAAACTGTATTCTAAAAACCGGTTTTTGGCAAAAAAAAAGTGACTTTCCCGTCCTGCATAATTCTTCCCAAACAATACGGATCATCTACACTATGGGGCCCATTTTTGTGTTAAATATTAACTTAATCCATCAAAGATTCTGGACCGTAGCGTGGTAACAAGCAATCCTAACACACTCACCCACCCACCCACACACACACAGACATCGTCGCAAAAACATCATAAAACGACTTTTGAGGCCTCAAAACATATAATACCGTCAAAATCTCGAGATAGAATTTTTTCACGATCACTATACTTTACTTATAGTAAAGTAAAAACATACTCAAACTTTTAAAACAACAAGATATATATATTTTTCCAATAATATGTAAACAAAATATCGACTTATAATGAACGAATGTGAGAGCAATACAAGCCATATCATTTTGACAGATCAAAATTAAACTATACCTAACATTAGAATGGAGAGGATGAGTCGAGATTTGTTTTTTGAGACTAAACGGCTCATTATGAAATGATAAAGTTATTCCAAATAAATTATTCCAGTTATACCAAATAAAAGAACAGATAGGTAACGATTTATAAAGAAAAAACATTAATTTCCTTTTTACAAAGTCAGAACATTTTTTTTTTATTAAGCTGATAAGAATGAAATTTTGTTAAAAAATTGAACGTTAGATTAGCAATTTATAACAAAATACCGATTGTTGTTTAGAACAATATAATATAAAAACTAGTATTTTTTTTTTGGAATATGAACCACCTGCCCTATATTTGTTTGCATTTATTTACATTGACTTTACTTGATTTATTACCATAAATGACTTGGAAATGTTTTATGTGAAATAAGATTATTTAGAGGTTTATTAAAACAAATTTTAAATATAGTTGTTGGGTTAGTTTCACTGAGGTTAGTAATATTAGAATTATTAGTAATGATATTACTCGACCGGTTTCGGGTCCGTCTGGTTCCCATCTTCAAGTCAGTTGCTCTTGAAGATGGGAACCAGACGAACCCAAAACCGGTCGAGTTCTACAGAAACTTTACGAAGTATGACGGACATTATTACTAATAATTCCAAATTTTAAATGTTCTAATGGATTAAGATAATATGTTAGAAGAATAAAATTATTAAATCTAAAACAACCCCAATCAAACATTTATTTCTGATGCATTCCTTGGTGTGATGGATTGATGTCGAACAAATGTTTGACTAATCAAACAAAACATGAGTTGGTTGTTAACGAGTTTAATATTACGCTTACTTAAGGTACAGTTGAGCGTAGGCCACTCCATATTTGTTATCTTAAGTTTTTATTCCTGTTCGAATTGAATATTTATAGGTAGGGTAGGACAGTGTCTGTCGGGTTAGCTATAATATTGATAATTAAATATCAAATTAAACTTAGCTAAAGGTAACACGACATTCACTGACAGTTGGCGATGTAATAGATATAGTTATATAGTATATATTGATATAGCTTCTCGACCACTGATTTTTCAAGTTCACAGAAGGAGGTTCTTGAGGGTTTTGGACATAAAAAAAATTTCAACCCCTGATTATATACTGACATTTCGCCAAAAGTTGTTTGGCCTTTTCAAGGCATGTTTTTGCGGAAACACTATTTCATCGTCTATACTTTTATCTAGCAGCATCATAACAGCATTCTGTTATGACGGTTAAAGAGTGTTTCCTCAAAAACAAGTCTTGAAAATGGCAAACAACTTTTTGCGAAATGTCGGCATATAATCAGGAGTTGAATTTTATCACCAAAATCTCTAAAAACCTCTTCTGTGAACTTCTATAGTGTATACATTTTTTTTGTCGAGTGTTACGATCTTTTGATTGAAATTTCTTCTTTCGCCGATGTTTTGACATATATTATGTCATCTTCAGGGCTACAACATGTTTAATTACAATTAGCAGTATTATTACTACAATTTTGGTTATTTTTTTTATTTATCTTTATAAATAAAATAATGATTTTGTCTGTACATTGCTTAGAACTGACTCATTTCAAGTTTTCTTTACGTTTCATACATTGGAGAAACCGAATCCACCCTTAGAAAAATTTCTGTCGGTTTGTCGGTTTGTCCGCAAAACTTTGTCACAGGTAAACTCAGCTACCATAACACATATAAAGCTGAAACTTTTACAGTAGATTTGTGTAGGTCTAACTTAAAATATAGGCTATGAATTGATTGGAAATTCAACGTAGAAGTGAAGTTATGGACGTTTAACGCAAAAATGTTTGTCACAAGTAAACTCAGCCACCATAAGACATAGCGAGCTGAAACATTGACACTGGATTTGTGTGTGCCTAACTTAAAATATGGGCTCTAAATAGATTATTAATTCAGTACAGAAGCGAAGTTATGGGGCTTTTAGCTGTATTTTCCTAACTTCACAGACAAGTTTGTTTTGAAAATACACAGGTGTGGCAAGTAGGTATTGTTAGTTGATTTTAATTTCAATTGAGCACATGAATATATTGCGTATTTGACATAATTGAAATGGTGTTTCACAGAGTTAAGGATGTACTATCTATTGAGAATAAATGTTTTGTAAACGAGCAATTCTCAGCCCTTAATATGAACAGGCATGAGAAATCAACAAACAAGTTCTTACGCTATATGAAGCCGAGGAAAGAACTTACAAGTCAGTAAAGAGATTGGATTAGTGATGAAGAAGCAGTTCATTATCTAATTGAATTTCTTGACTCTGAATTTATTTCTCCTGGACTGCCTGCTCATGAGTAAAAACTTAAAGTAGGAGCACCAATGATGCTGCAATTTATAGCAGTAACAAATTTCATGTTACGAAACATGAGTGACCCAAAAACTGTGCAACGGGACACGACTCTGAGTTCGTGCTCTACACAGATATGCCATAGAGGCGGACATAATGACTGGATGTGGTATTGGGGAGTCTTCCGAACCACTGTCTGTTTCCATTCAAATGATTGCAAGGTCCCCTCAGAGTCTATTTCGCAATGACGTTAACTAAGTCGCAAAGGGAGACTTTATCTAACGCAGGAATTCAAGTTAGCGAAACCAAGTTTTTCTCACATGGTCAACTGTAGTTTACTTGCTCAATAGTCAGAGGTTTCAACTGATTGTTCTTCCATGAACCTGAAGGACAGACAGCTAATGTAGTGTATACAGAGGCATTTGTTTAACACTGTACTAATAATGGTGTTTTCTACTATTCTATAATTTCTAATTATAGTATTAGTATAATACTATAATTGATATGTTGGAATACCAAGTATAATAGAATTTTTGATTCCGTCAAAGACGGGTACATTTGCTAGTATTTTATATTTCTACATACAGAGTAATAGGAAGGTAGTGATTTGATTTATCTGGTACGACTACCATGGTAGTAATAATAAATTATAATGTAATAATGATATAATATAAAATAAAAATAATAATATATTCTATTTCTCTGTATGTAAAAATGTAAGATGTAAAAGAAATAACCAAAGTTGTAGTAATAATAGTGCTAATTGCAAAAAAACATATTGTAGCTCTGAAGATGACATAAATATATGTCAAAACGTCGTCGAAAGGAGTAATTTCAATCACAATACCTCAACCCTCAACAAAAAAGAAACTATATCATATGAATATTGGGCCAAGAAAAGAAATTGGGTTATATATTGTCTTCAATTTCAAATAATTCACTCTGATGTTCTTAAAACTCACAGATATGTAATTTTTTTTGGATGTTAACCTGAAGAAGAACACTAATTATTTAAAACGCGTTGTTGGTTTCATATCAATTTTTTTTTAGAGCGTAATTCTTAAATTCCCTTGTATGTTTATCAGTTTCAAATAATTTTTAATTTTGGTAGCAGTCCTTTAAAGCACATATTATTAAAACCATAACCTTAGTTGACAGAAACTTGCTTCTTTATAAGTTTCTCTATCTTCCTAAATAAGGATTTCGTTCTTGTATCTAAACTATATAACAAACTTCCTACACAGTTAACAGTCAACATGTTTTAACTCTTTCATAGAGCCATCTTCAGGTGGAGAATGATTCTCAATTGCTTTTTTCTTTTATATAAGCAAAGTAGAGTCAATTAGAGAGATTAAGGTTGTTTGTTCAAAGCATGAGTGACCCAAGGGGTCGCTGTTATTACCTGTGCCTGTTTTCTAACAGTTAGAAAAACCATAGGTGCCTCAAACTATTTGGAACACAAGGTCAAATAGACTCGGCCCAGATAATAACAGGGACCCCTTAGGTCACTCACCCCACCAGCTTTGAACAAACATCCTCAATCCCTCTAAGTGACTCTACTTTGCTTATATAGAAGGAAAAGGCATTGAGAATCATTCTCGTCCTCAAGATGGCTCTATGAAAGAGTTAAAACATGTTGACTGTTAACTGTAGGAAGTTTGTTATATACAACAACGAAACCCTTATTTATAAAGAAGCAAGTTTCTTCCAACTATGGTTGGAATATAACTGAGCTAGCCTGACCCACATCTTTAACGAGTACCTGACATCGTACAGGCTCGGGACCAACAGTTTAACGTCCTTCTCCGAGGGACGACGTACTCAGATTTATTCACCTCCCTCATGAATTAATCGAGGGCCAGGTGGGGGATCGAACCCCGGTCCTATCAGTTCAGAGGCGAGCACGTAACCACTGAGCTAGCCTGGCCCTAACCCTCCCTAGTTTCAAATAAGTAACTATGAATATTTAATTTGTGTTTTGGGTTTCATAACAGGTTTTTTTTTCTTTTTTAGACAAGGCTTGGCTAGTCGATTTCTACTCGCCCTTTTGCCCTCCTTGCAAGAAGTTACTGACTCAGCTGCGCAAGGCAGCAGTTGATTTGGACGTACCAGAAGTTGGTTTAGCTACAGTTGACTGTACAACTCACAGATCTCTTTGTTTGAGGTATAGTTTCTTCATATCTATTATCATTATTACATTTGATTTGTTATTATTATTATTAATTGAGGATGATTATAGCACTGCGTCCTAAGAACTATTGTACTCCTTCCCCCCCCCCCCCCCACTTCTGTACTAAAGTAGCCCAGTTAGCTTTAGCGTCTTCAAGAAGCTCAGCACTTTTGCTGCCTCCAACGGTAAAAGAAGCAGATACAGGCCCAAATACTCCAGCTCCTGTACCTTTCGCAAATTTTATTTACTGTACCTCTAATCCAGTGATAGTTAACCACTGCCGCGTGATTCTTGAACTGTGCCGCCAAATTTTACAGCTCAATACAGTAAAATAGCAGAGGAGACTTTTGGAGAATACATTAGAAAAGTTTGTTATAAAATAATTCATAAAACAGTTGCTGATCATTTGACAATCCTAGAGCAAAAAATTGTTCAAATATTTTATGAATTTAGAAATAAAATTTGATGGGGTTTGAAATCCATGTCTGCTGTTCGAAATCAAATGACACGTTGGAGTACGAATTAACTTAGGTATCAGTAGAAGAGGAAAAACTAATTTCGGTATGTAATAACCGAGATGTAATTTCAAAACATTCAGAAGAATCAATTAATTCTTTCTATATTAATTATTGATTCGATTATCCGATAATATCACAAAAAGCTTTAAATGCATTATTATAATTTTCCACACCTTATTTATGCGAGTTCGTATTTTCTGTTTTAACTAACATAAAAACGTAAAAAGATCTAAACTTGTAATCTAGATCTTGAAATGAGAGCAGCGTTATGGTTTTTACCCCAAATATGATTTTGACAAATTGCCAAAAAAAACACCAACCTCAAATTTTGCATAAATGAGTTTATCATTAAATAAATATTTTATATACTTTGTAATGATATTTTACTTTATATTCTATTGATAATTATTATCGTCTGCTATTTTTACAAAATGTATTGGATTATTTGTATAACAGTTAATTAATTATGGTTTTTTTTAATTTATCTAATTGTTAGTGTGCCGTGTCGCAAAAAAAAGTTGAGAATCACTATTCTAATCTATAGTATTGTGAGAGATTGGCTTTAATTCAGTCTAGGTCTAAAATAATTGTTGCAACAGAGCTAGTATCTCATCGAATGTTATTAACAAGATTTTGCCGTTAATTATCCAGTTCATATTCTTATGAACTTGATTTATGAAAATAACATATCTTCTGGGGGACACACTTTCTTATAAGGTGCAGTGCGTTTGTCTTTTGCCTGCAAAATCCTATGTGTCTTTTAAAAATAGATTAGTTTTTGAGTTAGGGAAACAGGAAAACGTTTGCTTTTAAACTGTTTCCAGAATGTATTGTGGAGAACGTAGAACATAAGGGTGTTGAAATCATTAGTTGTGCAATCCGTAATTGTGTGGTATTCCAGTGAGTAAATGAGTAAATACTCCAGTGAGTTGTTTTCACTGGACCAACCCTCCAGCACCACATCCTTTGGAGTTTTCCTGATGATGAACAAAAAGTGTTGTGGTTTTCGTTGAATAAAACCTCATTTATGTGAGGAGTTTTGTTTGTTTATCCATTTTACCTCAGAATAAGAGTATTGTTTTACTAGTTAACTGCGACATAGTCGTAGAGGTAGTTAACCAAGTGGATTGATGTTAACAACGCAGTTATCCGCAGTCAACAACAAATATATGCCCCCCGGGCTGAGTGCGTATGACCCTGGAGAACATTATTTCTTTCCGCAGTACTACAATAAACTGTATGTAAATTGCACATCCACATTTGAATTTGTGATTACATCATATATTATTATATTTGGTTTTTATTTTCCAGAAGCATATGATGCAATAACTTTGTCAAACATTTTTACACTTTATGTAAGGATATTATTATTTTTTGAATTTCAGGCAAATTGATGAACTTAAAAATCTTTTCTTTTACAAGGCTAATAAAGGTATTCTTGTAAGTTAAAATATATCTCTTTCCTTTTTGCTTTGCTTAATGTTAAGAAGGATACGATGTAATGTAAAGGTGTATCTATAACAGTATTATAGACGAATGCTATTATGTATAGTTGCGGCGGAGAGTGGGTGGTGGGAGGGGAGTCCGCATTGATTTCTTCTTGCTGGGGTGGCAGGGAGGGGGGATAATCGGGAAATAACTGAGAAAAACTATAGTAATGTAACACCCAAGTCTGGTTTTCTTGCAATTCATATACCTCTTGCTGCTCATATAACACCACAAACACAAGGGCTGTGAAGCTTTAAAGGGTTGTTGTAAAGCTCTAAAGGGCCTTAAAACTATGAAGGGTCGTAAATCTCTTAAGGGTCGTAAGGTCTAAACAGCTGTAAATTTGTAAATTTCTATAGGGCCCTAAACGTCTAAAGGGCTGTAAAGGCCTAAAGGGGCTTAAAGCTATGAATGGCCGTAAACATCTTAAGGGTCGTAAGGTTTAAACAGCTGTAAAGTTTTAAAGGGCCGTAAACTCTAAAGGTCCCTAAGGCATAAAGAGCTATAAAGGTCTAAATGGCTGTAAAGCTATAAAGGGTCTTAAGGTCTAAAGAGCTGTAAAGTTCTAAAGGGCCCTAAGGTATAAAGGGCTGTAAAGGTCTAATGCATCTTAAAGTTTTAAAGGACCATAGAAAAGTCTGGCTGACTATAATAAAATTACAGTTAAATCAATAAAACTGGGAAATTCGTTGTTTCCTTTTGTAATAATTAATAAATTTATAGCATTACTATTCTAATCAACAAACTAATTCATCCACAAGCATGGTGTATGTTTGTATATATATATTATATAATATATAATTTGTGTATAAATATATAATAAAAAAAAATAGAAATTAATTGTGTTTTTGTGCTTAGGTTCGAGGTGGTTCAATACCCGACAACCCTTCTGTTAAACGCGACCCAGTCACCACAGAAGTACTTCGGTCCCCACACTTCCACTGCTATTGTTGACTATATAAGAGATCTGATAAACCCTATTGGTAAGGAAATCATAATGAGAAAACAAACAAAAAATCTTTATTTTTAGTATATTTGAATACGTAATATTTAGCATTCTATAATTATAATTTAGTCGCTTACTATTTTTACTGACTGCTACTTCCTGTCTATATGTTCGTGTAATAGAAGATATTTTACAGCTTAAATTTAACCCATTTCTCGTGAATTCTTTGAACCAGTTTTGCTTGATGTTTATGCAGACGTATATTCTTAATGATGATAGAATATTCACACTTTTTTTATGAGAATGCCTCATCAGCAATTGTACCTCTAGGCCAGTGGTTTCCAAAATGGGCCACATGGACCTCCAGGCGGTCCATGAAGATAACTAGTATTTTCAGGTCCATGGAACGTGGTTATCGATCCATGTTAAGTTTATATGCGTATATCAGGATAGCATAGCTAAAAAATACATCAAAGCATAGCGAGCTCACCGTTAGAATATTCAAACATTATAAAACATCAGACCCAATATTCTAGTCAGTTTGTTATAATGTTATAAGCTTTAAAATTTCTATTACATTTTTTTATATTATATTCAAAACTGATTCCTTTACAATTTCAGCATACATTATCATGTGTTAATAAATGAATATGTATGTTGTTTTAAAAAGATTTTTTAATTTTGACATCACGTTGTAAATGTACTGAAATTATTTCATTGTATACTTTTCATGTACTTGAAAACAAATATTTGAAAATTTACACGAACATTAATTGTTTTTTAAGTACCCCGAGGAGGAGGGTTCTACACAGGAGGAGGTTAGGGGGTCCACAGATGGTAATATAGCTGTTAGGGGGGTCCACAGATGGTAGTACAGCTGTTAGGGGGGTCCACATATGGTAGTATAGCTGTTAGGGGGTCCACAAGAAAAAAAAGATTGAAAACACGAGCTGGCATAGGCGAACAGGTAATAGGATTCTACAATGAAAAAAAAAAAAATAAACAGACACGAGAGTATTTGTAATGGTTATATGGAACCTTGGAATACATATCAACGTTTAAACCACAATAAGAAATGAGAAAAAAAAACTTTCAACCATATCAAGCGGTCTTCGTCGGAGTCTAATCTCAACTGATGTTGGCAGACCACTTGTTGCGGTTGAAAGGTCTTAGTCTTTTTTTCTCATTTCTTATTGTGGTTTGAACGTTGATTGTTATTTCACGTTTTCATTGTGAAATCCTGTTATCTTGATAAAAGTATGAACCGTGAAGAAGAAACAAAATAAAATTTATCAGGACTCCGTCAGTTCTACAGGTTTAAATTTAACTTTCAATGCCGACGTTTTGGATTTTGTTTTTAAACTTTTTTAATATACAGATGTATTTTGAAACAGAAATATTTAAGAATTGTACTAGACATTTTTTTTTAAAATGAAACAATCGAATTTGAACAACAACGGTCTAGTTTCAATAAACACGTGGCACTGAACTGCATCAAAGTTTGGTCCTTTCATGTTATGATGACGTATAATATAAATACTGTACGACAAAATGTAGACAGAAGGTCTTAAATGTCTGTAGCTTTAGTCTTAAAGGAGCGTTTTTAATATGAAATTAACTTTTGACGTACGTTCCAATGTTGTAAAAATATATATACATATTTACTAAATAATCACAATAAATACGTGATGGAAACTAATCAACGTAAAAGCCTCAAGGAAAAATAAAAACCACGGAAAATATGTCCTCTGAGGCCTTTAAATTTATGTCATCAGAGAATAACTAGAGATTGAAAAACAAAAGAGGTTACAGCTTTGTTACAAAAAAAAATATGGGAAGGTAATATAAACAGGTGTTAAAATATAAGTAGTTTTAAAATAACAAGTGAAAAATAATAATAAAGAAAAAGAATTAACAAACAATAACATAAAAGAAAAAAGAAAAACCCTAGGTCACAGGAGGAGAATTACGAGTTTGATTAGAGTTCATATTAATAGGTTTCAAATTATCAAGAGGTCCAATTGGTTTAACTATATCCTCAATTGAAATATTATCTAATTTAAAGAGCTTGGGCTGCTCTTGATAAGGGTTACAAAACTATATAATAGCAGCCCAGGACTATAGATGTCCTCAGAAACCCTCTATGTACATGTACCTTGCATTATGCTGTGCAAGTGTACCTGTAACATTGTTTTCATATGTGTTAGTCGTATTGCATGAAAATATACATACAGATGTCTATAGAAAAATACGTTGAAAGAATCTTACGGATTTATTTTTACATCTATTAGAGCAGCTAAACTGTAAAGAATATAATCTAGAATACACCTAGACGATTAAGTGTACATAATTATATAGCATTACGAAATAGTTACAGTACTGTACCTATGCAACAATGATGTTCACCTGGAAATAAGGAAAATATAAAATAAGACAAGGAAAAAGAAAACAAAAGTGCGCAAGATGTGCAATAAAACTACAGATTTAAGAAAATGATGAAATTAAAACAAATTGAAAGAAAGTAATTACAGTAAATTGAAAATTAAAAAAATCAATTTATGTATGGTACACCTATGCAACTATCACGGCTTGAGAACCCAGCACAGGTATATTCAGATGCTGCAACTCCAAGTTACATTACAGACGTAGATTTTGCCGGATTACAGATGTTGCCAGATGAAAGAATTCCGGATTAAGCAGGTTCAATCTGTATTTTAAAATTAAAATAAATTCATTGATCAAATGTTTACAATATATAATAATGGGCAGTGTTTGAAATAAAATATATGAATGCTCTAACGTGGAATGAATCTTGACATTCTTTTTTTTTTTTTAGTTATTTCATTGAATGAAGATAATTTCTACCAAGAGGTGGCTTCTAAGACTGAAGATCAAATATGGATGGTTGACTATTTCATGCCGTGGTGTGGACCTTGCCAACAACTCGCTCCGGAGTACCGCAAGCTTGCTAGGGTACGTAAAGGGTGTTTCATTTAGCAAAGTGGCGTTATTGTCAGTTTATTGAAATACGTAGTATGTTTGAACCTTGCCAACAACTCGCTCCGGAGTATCGCAAGCTTGCTAGGGTACGTAAAGGGTGTTTCATTTAGCAAAGTGGCGTTATTGTCAGTTTATTGAAATACGTAGTATGTTTGGACCTTGCCAACAACTCGCTCCGGAGTATCGCAAGCTTGCTAGGGTACGTAAAGGGTGTTTCATTTAGCAAAGTGGCGTTATTGTCAGTTTATTGAAGTACGTAGTATGTTTGGACCTTGCCAACAACTCGCTCCGGAGTATCGCAAGCTTGCTAGGGTACGTAAAGAATGTTTCATTTAGCAAAGTGGTGTTATTGTCAGTTTATTGAAATACGTAGTATGTTTGAACCTTGCCAACAACTCGCTCCGGAGTATCGCAAGCTTGCTAGGGTACGTAAAGGGTGTTTCATTTAGCAAAGTGGCGTTATTGTCAGTTTATTGAAATACGTAGTATGTTTGGACCTTGCCAACAACTCGCTCCGGAGTATCGCAAGCTTGCTAGGGTACGTAAAGGGTGTTTCATTTAGCAAAGTGGCGTTATTGTCAGTTTATTGAAGTACGTAGTATGTTTGGACCTTGCCAACAACTCGCTCGGAGTATCGCAAGCTTGCTAGGGTAAGTAAAGAATGTTTCATTTAGCAAAGTGGTGTTATTGTCAGTTTATTGAAATACGTAGTATGTTTGGACCTTGCCAACAACTTGCTCCGGAGTATCGCAAGCTTGCTAGGGTACGTAAAGGGTGTTTCATTTAGCAAAGTGGCGTTATTGTCAGTTTATTGAAATACGTAGTATGTTTGGACCTTGCCAACAACTCGCTCCGGAGTATCGCAAGCTTGCTAGGGTACGTAAAGGTGTGTTTCATTTAGCAAAGTGGCGTTATTGTCAGTTTATTGAAGTACGTAGTATGTTTGGACCTTGCCAACAACTCGCTCCGGAGTATCGCAAGCTTGCTAGGGTACGTAAAGGGTGTTTCATTTAGCAAAGTGGCGTTATTGTCAGTTTATTGAAATACGTAGTATGTTTGGACCTTGCCAACAACTCGCTCCGGAGTATCGCAAGCTTGCTAGGGTACGTAAAGGGTGTTTCATTTAGCAAAGTGGCGTTATTGTCAGTTTATTGAAGTACGTAGTATGTTTGGACCTTGCCAACAACTCGCTCCGGAGTATCGCAAGCTTGCTAGGGTAAGTAAAGAATGTCTCATTTAGCAAAGTGGTGTTATTGTCAGTTTATTGAAATACGTAGTATGTTTGGACCTTGCCAACAACTTGCTCCGGAGTATCGCAAGCTTGCTAGGGTACGTAAAGGGTGTTTCATTTAGCAAAGTGGCGTTATTGTCAGTTTATTGAAATACATAGTATGTTTGGACTTTGTCAACATACATAATGTCATTTTTTATGATGACACATCTTTGTCATTTGTTTAAATAATGTCTTCATGTGTGGACCTTTTTCCTTTGATGATGTCTTCATGTGTGAACCTTTTTTTTTCATGATGTCTTCATGTGTGAACAATTTTTTTCATGATGTTCTATATGTGTGAGCCTTTCTTTTCATGATGCCTGTTTGTGTGAGTCATTTTTTGAATTAGTGTCTTGATGTGTGGACCTTTTTTTCATGATGTCTTCATGTGTGAACCATTTTTTTCTTGATATCTTCATGTGTGAGACTTTTTTTTTTCGTGATGCCTGTATTTGTGAGCCATTTTTTTCTTGTCTATATATGTGAGCATTTCTTTTCATTATGCATGTTTGTGTGAGTCATTTTTTTAAATAATGTCTTCATGTGTGAACCATTTTTTTTCTTGATGACTTCATGTATGAGCCATTTTTCTTCATGATATTTGTATGTGTGAGTGGTTTTGTGGGTATAAACCCACAGATTTTGTGGCCACCATGTGTCAACTGCAGTTGACATTATTTGACTAATCATAATGAAACATTAATTTTAAAGTTTAAAATTCAACATTAAAGTATTGTTTAATAGTATTAGTTTTATCGATATTAAAAACCTCCTTTGACTCACCGCAAACTAGGTAGAAGACTATAAAACCTCAGTGAAAAAGTGGTCAATGCAGAAGCTGTTGCTAACTTTAAGAGTACATGTTTGAGAAAAGACTTGCTGCCATCAAACACCAATAATATATACTGAGGAGATACTTTTTTTTTTAAAGTGAATTGTTTTCAGATGGTTGCCGACATGGACCAGGTGTTCATGGGTGAAGTGAATTGCGAAGTGGATTACGAGTTGTGCCGCCAGCAAGGCGTTAGATCCTACCCAGACATTCGAGTGTACCCAATGGGATCTCAAGGCCTCAACACTGTAGCGTTAGTACCGATTCTCTGCAATCTATTTTTTTCTTTTTACTTCAAAATTATCATTTCTTTTTTATTTGTTTCTATAAATGTAATACAAACTTCATATATTTTTTGAGGATTTTCTGGACTTTTGACGGTTAATAGATTATCAAGGGGGGGATGGTACGACCGCCAAAAAAAGTTGCTACGTCACTGAGAGCGTTTTGATGTTCAATGGTGTAACCCCTCAACTAAATAATAAAAAAAATATTAAATTCAAGAAAATTTCATGAATGCATAAGAATCAGCCATCATTTTGTATTAATTTATCGGAATGTATTAAAAATAATCATTTAGATTTAGGTTAAGTTGCAGTGGTTGTCCCACAAGCGAACACCATACACCGAACATTAGCTCTTTGTGGTACCACTCAGTGATCATTGATTCCAAATTGAGAGTCTTAAATTCTGCCTAATTCAAATCTATTTAGAGTAGGGTTCTTTAACGAGTACCTGACATAGTTAAAGATGGCTTAAAGCTACCTCCGACATTTATTCACCTCGCGAGTGAATAAATCTAGGACCAGACCAGAGGTGAGCACTTAGCCACTGGGCTAACCTGGCCCCCTTAATGTCCTCTTCGGGTGATGACGTGCTCACATTTTTTTCACCTCTCGTGTGAATAAATCTATGGTTAGAATGAGCAACCCCGGACTTACCAGTCCTGAGGTGAGCACTTAGCCACTGGGCTAACCTTGGCCCTCTTAAGTCCTCTTCGGGTGATGAGGTGCTTACATTTATTCACCTTCCGTGTGAATAAATCTAGGGCCAAAGTGAGTAACCCCGGACTCACTAGTACTTAGCCACTGGGCTAACCTTGGCCCCTTAAGTCCTCTTCGGGTGATGATGTGCTTACATTTATTCACCTTCCGTGTGAATAAATCTAGGGCCAAAGTGAGTAACCCCGGACTCACTAGTACTTAGCCACTGGCTAACCTTGGCCTCCATTAAAGTCCTCTTACAAGTTGATGATGATGCTTACATTTATTCAACCTTCCGTGTGAATAAATCTAGGCAAAGTGAGTAACCGGTATCTTCACTCAGTACTTGAGCCACTGGGATAAACCATAAGTCTGCCTCAAGGACAGTTAAAACGTTAAAAGTTAAAATAAATGAATTTCCTTAACTCTTCTTAGTTGTGCAATCCGTAATTGTGTGGTATTTACTCATACTGGAGTAAATGGATAAACCAAAGTCTCCACACGAAAAAATATAGTAAATTAAAAATGAAGCTTTTTTTGCTGTTGAACGCTGGACTCTGGTCGGTCCTCTACTCCTTCATTTGAAAGTTTTGTTTTTACAAGTTTACCTAAGAATGAACACGAAGTGTTCGAAACGAGTAGAATAAAAAAAAACCCTTTTTTTTATCTGTGGAGACTTTGATTTATCCATTTACCCCAGTATGAATTTCCATCATTTTGATTATCATTTCAGTTAAAATAATTGTTTTTTTTCCGGTCTGTTCTAGAATGTACAGAGGTTGGGGTCGAGATGCCGGTTCCCTTCGTCGATGGCTGTTCCAGTTTATTGCTTCTCCTGTTGAAGAACTCTCTGAACATGATTTCTCAAAAGTTTACACTTCTTCTGAACCGTGGTTAGTAAACTTTTTTGCGCCTTGGTGTGGACACTGTCACGCCTTTGACCCCGAATTCGTAGTAGTATCGCAGGTAAATATTTAATATGTTAATTTTTATTTTTAATTATTTATGCGCATATAAAATCCATAAATATTTTTACATAATAGCACTTTTATAGAATGATTCATATAAAACTGATATACAAAACATAATTAGTATAAAATCACAATGTAAACAAATAATGATTAAATATCAATGCGATTACCCGAAAATTTGAGTCTGTAAGTGTGTTTCCTTACTCTGATATATATATATATATATATATATATATATATATATATACAGGAATTCAACATTCAAGAAGAGTAACACACAGAGTAAAGAAACACACTTATAAACTCAAATTTTCGGGTTATTCGTCTTCAGGAGAAAAGTGAAAGGGAGACCAAGCACGTTGTAGACGCAACGGCAAGGAACCGACCCTGTTAGGTTCGGTTTATGTAATATAGATGTATGCAGAAAAATCACAATTAAACACGAGAAATGGTCGAGAAATTTGTTTGAAATATATTACATTGTATTGTATTAGTTAGGCTTTGTATTTGAGGCTAGGTCATATAAAAGAAAATAAACTCCTTCCTAGGTCAACGTTTCGATGTATTTGTACATCATCTTCAGGGCTAATATTAGAGTAAGACTATAATACTTTTAACAAAACAATTTTCAACCTACATAGGGAACTAAATTATTGAAAACAACACATAAATACTGCAGGTTATTTTACAATCAAGAGTTGTTCTAAATTCTAAGTACACATCTATTTAAAAAACAAACCAAAAAAAAAGATGGAAATTAATTTTACCTTGGAATGTGTGCTATTGGTTATTTATGTTTCATGTAAATTATTTGGTTATTGGTTATTGAAGACCTAGCTCTCAAAAACAAAACCTACCTAATACAATAGAATAGAAGAGGTCTAGAACAATTTTTTGAGAATATATATATTGCTACTTGTGTTGGAGATCTAATTATTGAATTGTTACAGAAACTAGAAGGTGTTGTGAGAACAGCAAAGATTGACTGCGAAAAAAGTAAGCAGTTATGCTTTAAAGAAGGTGTAAGAGGGTTTCCAACAGTGTTGCTATACCGGCCAGGCTATAGAAGAGGCTATGAGATTGCCAGTCAAAGCGCCCACGTGATTGTAGAGAAAACAAGCGATTTATTGTCATCTCACATCAGAGATGAGCTGTGATTCACCAAAATACCTCCCCAGTGTGTTACCCAGCAAATATTTACTCTTCCTTGCTTTTGACTTCAGTCGGTGTAAGCCGTATAAGTATAGATTTATATATATAAATTTATTTCTTGCATTTCTAAAACTCTCCTTGTAAAGTGTTTATATTTTTGTCTTAAGTAATCTTCCTTTTATAATTGTTTATATATATTGTTCATACCGCTGAGGTTAGTATGATTAATATTGGAAATAGACTAAACCGTCTTAGCTCGTATGCTGCTGCTTCAGCTGTCCGACTAGTTTCGGGTTTCACTCATCTTCGAAAGGAACTGACCAAAGGAGTCATTATCAGTGTTATCACTACCACTATCAGTTATAACACCACTATCAGTTGATAGCACTGATAAAGACTCCTTCGATCTGTTCCTTTCGAAGATGGGGTGAAGCCCGAAACCAAGGAGTCGTTATCAATGTTATCACTACCACTATCAATGATAACACTGATAATGTCTCCTTAGATCAGTTCCTATCTGATGGTTGAAGCTCGAAACCGGTTGGATAGCTCCAGCAGCAGTATACGAGATAAGACGGTTTATTCTATTACTAATATTAATCAAACCAATTGTGTTAGTAATATTTCAAGATTACGTTGACTAATCATATTATTATTCACTATTTTTCTTTTTTTATTGAAGTTTGGTATAGTGTCAAACAGTAAAACGTCTGTAAGCTAACGTTTCGTCTATATTTGTAGACATCTTGAGGGCTACATCAACACAGATATAATTTCAGTAACATAAAACAGTAATATATGTTATATTATTTGACTGTTTTGACGCTAGAACAAACCTCGATAAAGAAAGAAAAATAGAGTTGAATAAACGTTGCCGAGATAACAAAATATTAAATTGCATTATTATATAAATTATTAAATATAGATTAGAAGAAAAGAACAACACTCTTTAATGTTTCGAGTTCTGCTTGGCTGGAGTTGCTGTTTACCAGCCTAGCAGAACTCCTCTTCTTCTCCTCCCGAGTTGTGTTGTTATTTCTCTATGTCTTCTTTTTTTTTGTAAAAGTTTTTATAAGTTGCCATAAAGGTCTGTTTCAAATTTTGAATTATTAAATATAAATGTATTTATATATTACTATTCACTAGTTTTCGTTATTAAGGTTTCGTCCAGGGTGAAATAATTCTCAATAAGAAAAAAACACCTTAGGCTAGGGGTGGGGGAACCTTTTACTCTTTGATGGCCATATTTGAAATCATGTTTAATTATATGGCCGCAAAATATAAAATATTATTAATTAGAACACAACATGTTTGTTTACAGTTTATCATTAAAATAATGTTTTATCAAATTATAGAATTGACGCGTTTAAACGTATCATGGTGGTAGACCGCAGAGGTAGTTTTGTTGGAGACAGTCACGCTTGATGTAAGCTGTGATTAATAATGTTAGGAAAAGGATTAAGTCTCGACACAAAAAACGTTTATTACTAGAAACTAAACAACGCGTTTCGAACACTTGATGTTCTTCTTCAGGTTACATCTGCTCTGCTGGGGTGGTTGTTCCCTGCTTGGTCTCACCTGCTGAACAACCACCCCGGATGTAACTGAATAAGAACATTAAGTGTTCGAAACGCGTTGTTTAGTTTCTAGTAATAAACGTTTTTGTGTTGAGACTTAATCCTTTTCCTAAGATGAATAAATACCACACTATAACAGATTGCACATTTAATGTGATCAATAAATTTATTTATTAATAATATAGAAAATTAAGAATGTAACTTTAATGGCTTTTTTGGTATTGGTTATTTTTCACAAAGAAGTCAATATTTTGTTCTACCATAGTAGTTCGCAGTCTAAGTTGATCTTCCACATGCACTTCAATGAGCTGAGTCTCAACTTTCTTTTGATTTGTGTCATATATGAGAAAGTTGATTCCTATCAGTAAATGGTTCGGAGCAGAAAATCATTTTTTTAAGCATCATGGCGATGACTTGGGTAATCAATTACGTTTTTCCAACTTTCGAGTGGATCATTTTTACAATTAAATAAAAATTGCATGATGCTGTTCTTCCGAAAGTTCTATTAATTGTATCTTCAAATTAGCAAGTGCTAAAGAAGATACAATCTTTCAATAAGACAGGAAAGTCAACTTTAAAACAATTCCCATGTTTTTCAAAATCCTTAAATCGTTCATCATAATTTTTAATGAGAGAATCAAGAAGAAATATAAATTCTTGAAATGATTCTCTTGGCTATTCATATTTCTTTTTGAACTTTTATCAATCGAGGAAAAAGTTCTTCAACTTCTATCAACTAGAACTGATGAAGCCAAGAGTATTCTTAAAATTTGAATTATTAGTAATAATATCCGTCTTACCTTGTAAAGTTTCTATAGAGCTCGACCGGTTTCGAGTCCGTCTGCTTCCCATCTTCAAGAGCAACTGACTGTATATTATTTTTTCTTGCAACCTACCTAAACTTGAAAAAATAAAATACAGTCAATTGCTCTTGAAGATGGGAACCAGACGGACCCGAAACCGGTCGAAGCTCTACATAAACTTTACGAGGTATGACGGACATTATTACTAATAATTCTAATATTACTAACCTCAGGGGAACTAACCCAATAACTATATTATTAAAATATTTCGAATTATTTACGAAGTTACATATGCCGCACATTAACTATAAAATGGCCGCCAGTCCCCCCACCCCGGCCTTAGGTTAGCATTACGTGAATGCTTCTAGACGTCTTCTGGGTTAAATCAATGCAGAATTACAGTAACATAGAAAAAATATATGCTGCATTATTTCTACAAATATACATTTGTTTGGTGGTATTGTAACCACCTCTGACCTGTTTTGACTTTATATGTGTTCCTAAGCCTTTCAGCCATATAACCACCAAAAATCAAATCAGGCCGACTAGTTTAACGTGCTGCTCTTTAGCCACTTTAGATTACTCCAAAGTGCCCGAGGTGACCACGCGGAGGCGGGCCCGCACGATACTACGGCGCGCATCAATACTTACTTCACGCATCAGTATCAGGTCAGCGTACTCAAATCGATGAAAAAAACAATTTGCCTGATACCTTATCAGCAGGGGGAAAAAGGGGGGGGGGGTTCATTGTACTCGACTCCCGTTGGTCACTGCGGGGAATGCAAGCACTCTTTTCATTTTTCCTATGTCATACACGTACTCGAGGAATGAGGCTCGGTATTTATCAATGAAGGCCTTTTTGTACGCACTTGCTACAAACATTCCCGTATCAAGCATGAACTTTCACCGTAGCAAGGAAAAACGCTCACATTCCTCGAGCACGTGCTTTACTGTCTCGGGGGCTGCTCCACACGGACTTGCAACTTTCTTGAATCTATGGAGGCATGAATTGAAGTCCCCATGGCCCGTGAGGATCTGAGCTAGCCAGTGGTTGACATGAACAGTCCCACGGGCACGGAGACGGTCCTCCACACGCCAGAAGAAATTTCTGGTCCATCTTCCAGTCTCCTCTGCTGCCCATCTCGCTTCCCAGAAACCCAGTGCCCAATTCTTCAAGTCCTCTAATCTCCCTTCCATTTCCCCATTAGTTCTTGGAGCCCACAAAAGGGGGAGTCCTTTTTTCACCCTATATCTTTCCACTTTCAGTTTGATGAGGATATCGATTGGCATTTGTCCCACTACTATTTGTAATGATAGGGCTGAGGCAGTCCGGTAGCTCTTGGCAACCTTTACAAGGGCCATCCTTTGCTTTGACAGCAGAAGTCTTATGTTACCGCTGTTCATGGAAGGTCCCCATAGGGTGCACCATAGCTAACAATGGCGTTAAAAACCGCATTATACAGGATGATCCATCGCTTTAGTCCTATCCCTCATGTTGGCCTGGATATCCTACTCACCGACGCAAACTGTCGAGGCCTTCGCCACAGCCTCCCTAATATGGGGACCAAATGATAGTCTTTCCTTGAGCAGGACTCCTAGATATTTAAATTGCTCGACTACTGGTATTCGTTGCCCCCTATATGTTATTTTAAGTCCACAGTTCCTTTTAAATCCTCCTTTTAGCATTAGAGTCGAGCACTTTCTAATGGAGAGGTTGACCTTGGCATAATGGCACCACTCAGAGACGATTTCCATTTCTAATTTGCCCTTCTCTTCCAACTGAGCCTTTGGCATTGCCGACACTGGTATAGTGTTATACATAACCACCTCTAACCACCTTTGTATTTTGGCTTTGCCTATTTTGGTACATTCATCTTCAGGGCTACATCAATACAGAATGAATTATAACATGAAAACAATTTTGTTACATTATTTATATAAATATGCATTAATAACTTGGTATTTATATCAAAACATTTTGTTGTTATTTTTTTTATGTTGTGGGAATTAATTGTGGATTGATATAGCCCTGAACGTGTCTAGAAATATAGACGAAACGTTGGCGAAGGTGTTTTTTTTTGAGAATTGCTTCGTGCTGGATTAAACCTCGATAAAAAAAATAAAAACATAGTGTAGGATATATGCCTTCGAGATAAGAAAACTTTTGATTTATATTATTTTATATAAATGCATCTGTAATACTTATATGGTTGTTTTACCATAGAAGTTAATGCATGAATGATTTTTATATTGCACTGTCATACCTAGTATTGGAGTTTTCTACCTTAACTTGTTGGTACCTCATCAAAGTTTGAGATACTGCTGCATGCTACAGTGTACTTAAGAACATCCTATTGGAGCTAAAATCGGGCCTAAAAATCCTGCCCGATCCGACCCAGGTCTGCGGGTATTAAAGTCCAACCCGGCCCGATCCCGATAAACCAGATATATATCAAATTTAAACCGTTTGTTTCATTTTTTTGTAATATTTTTCGTATATTAAAAATGTAATTATTTTATCATCTTATATTTTGTTTTTTCAATTCAATATTTTTATTTTTTTTAAATTTTTTATATTTTCTGATTTTTTCCCTTTTAATCATTTTTAAATTTCTTTCAATCTCGACTCCTTGGCTATTTGTTTTTTTATTTTCTCCTTCACGGCAGCACTGCTTTAGCCCTCAAACTAGATAGGTCTTTAGTTGACTGCCGTCCCTCCATCAATTCATTTCTTCTCGTGAAGACGATTGCCATAACGGTCGAAATATTGAAAAGTGAGTCCTATTGCTATGTTTCTTTGTTACAGTTTATTTTAAGTATATATATATTGATAATAATTGGACATTCTACTGTCGGCAACAGTGAGTTAATAAAATCAGATTATAGGTTGTATTGATTTAAAAGCATACTATATGACACATTGAACCTAAAATTATACTGTAGGTAACTTTGAAATTGACCCTACTACACAGGACCGTCCTTGGAAGGTGAGCGGTCTTAGGTAGCTCAACCATTGTGAAGACTCCCCCACCCACAATATATATATATATATATATATAAATATTGATACGTGTTCATTCAAACTACAGTTGTTGAAATCCACAGACTATTTTTCTTTGTAAAATAATTTGTAATGTAATACTTAGTTTTTCTGTTTCAAAATTTATACTTCCACCTATCAAAAAGGTTTTAAATAAAGACGGAAACGTTGGCAATGAGAGTTTAATTTGAACCTGAAGAACTGACCGAGTTCCGATAAACTTTAGTTTTGTTTGTATATATATATATATATATATATATATATATATTATATATATATATATAAGAACCTGTTATTTTGGTGATGGTGTGGAGGTATTAGAAATAAAAAGAGCTTAGTGATTTCAATCTTATTTTTATTTTTACAATCACTGTAAATTTTTTATTTTCATATTTACAGTTAGAGTCGCCCCAATTCTTTCGTAAGGTCCATGGACCTGTGGAACCTAGACGTGATGTAGGGTCGTGGAAGCTCGCCTCCTCGTGGTCCACCTCGGGCGTATCCCAGTGCCTTATCTCAACTCGTTGGGGGCATGGGGCCACTGGGATATGGCTAAAGAGCTTTCCACGTAAAAAATCATCTACCTGGTTTGTCATAATTTGGCGCTATGGCTGAAAAGGCCCAGGTACGCTATATTATACCAAAACAGTTGGAGTCGCCCCGCGGGGCTCCCATAAACGTAGGAAGGCCAGGGCGGTTGCCCCGGTTCGCCCTAGCTAAGAGACTGGTCTGCTACTACAGGTCTCAAGTAAAATCATTTAATTTATTTTTACCTAAGCCTGCTTTAGATACCTTGAACTACGCTGGTACTCTTCAGTATTATTCAAATGAATATTATGTAGTTTAACGTCTAAACGACAGTAAGAGATCAGAAAAATGAAACCAAAACAAGAGGTCGTTGTCAAAGCCCAACTAATACTGTAACAGTTTCATTCAGTGATAGTTGCGAAATCTTGATATTAAATAGGTTATATTGAAATTAAGTTGAACTTTAAAGCCTTCTGTAGGCTGTTTTGAACTTATGAAGTTATCGTATGTTATTTTCAAATTAACAACTTAAGGAGCCAGGTTAGCACAGTGATTAACGTACTCTCCTCTGAACTGGAAGGTCTGGCGTTCGATCCCCCACCTGACCCTCCACGTGGGAGGTGAATAAATCTGAGCATATTGTCCCTCGGAGAGGGCGTTAAATCGTCTGCCCCGACCCTGTACGATGTCAGGTACTCGTTATAAACTTGAGTTGTGCAAAATTTGGGACTCCCACTGTAGAATCAACAGATAATGTGGCTCTCCCATTACTAAAAATGAAGCAAAATAATAAATGAGCCACTATTTCCGCCCTTAGAACAGCAGTAAAAGGTGAAAGCCTTATAAGTGTGGGTGTTGGAACATTTTCAAATTTACAGTCTACTTTAGTCTACAGTAAAGATAATAGCTTACTTCAAGTATACTTAAAAATCCTCCTATAAGCTGTATTCGGCTCCTTTGATAAGTTTAAATCCTTTGGAAAGAAGTTGTTAGAAGATGTTGGGTGAATGACTCGAGTATAATAGGTATGGCAGTTCAATATGGTAATGCTCCATGGTTATAAACATTCTCAATTTTTTTTTAAACGATCTGAACCGATGTAAAATGCTTCACAATTGAAAACTTGTAAATCAAAAAAATCTAAGTACCAAATTTGTTTTTCGAGCTTGTTGTTTCAATAGGATCTACAAAGCACCTCCAGCAACAATCAAATGGGTCCATGTCAGGGATGGGGAACCTTTCTTGGAGTAAAGGTCATTTTAGCACCGTCCACTTACCTAAAAGGCCACCGCGATGGATAAGCAAATTCTTATATTATAATTGTATTGTAAAATCCTTGAATCTATCATTATGTTACTCGATCAGTGCATCTAAAACTGTTTCGCATCTTTCAAAGACTCAGCAGTGTTTCGTTTATTACATTTGTTAATTCAGGAAAATTATTTCCTAAAAGCTTAGACTTTTCAAGTAATGATTGATGAATAGTCTTCTTCCTAAATGCCAGCATTTTTTCACCTTTATTACCAGAATTGTATTTCTTTATATTTTGAAACATTTTTCTCAACAAACTGCAGAAGTCCGCATTTCATGGTTCAAAAGGCCATATGCGGCCTTAAGGACGCAGGTTCCCCATGCCTCGATCTATGTTAATAACTATTCGGGTTTAGTTGTTTCAGTAAGATTTTTGATATTAAAAAATTATTATCAATATGATTTTTGGTATTTAGACCTTTTGTTTTTCAAGATTTCAATTGTATTTTTCATTTCCAGAATTTATATTAAAATATAACAACGCTATTGTCACATTTATTTTTTTAATGTAAATTTAAAAAAAAAGTTATTTGGATATTTATTAGTATAAAATATTTTTGAAACGTAGAATCCATGAATTTGTTAGAATGCATTGTTTTTAAAGAGGGTGCTTGTCATGAATATAAGAGTGGTATTATATTTAAGTTGATAAACTCATGTCGATTTTGTGAGTTTCAGGTTGACTACATGTAGCTTCTTTTTGCAGCAAAGTCTGGCTACAATGTGAATAGTTTTTGTTATGATTATGCAGGAAAGCCATTCAATGTTTAGCTTTTGTCATCTGTGGTTATATGTTAACTCCATTATATATCTATATATAAAAAGATTTTATATAAATACGTGAAACAACAAATAATGACCAAACCACAATATGAAATGGAAAAATAAGACTAAGATCTTTCAATCCGTAACAAGCGGTCTTCGTCAGAGTTCAAAACTCCATTGAGTTGGGTTTTTGACTCTGACGAAGACAGCTTGTTACGGTTGAAAGATCTTAGTCTTGTTTTCCCATTTCATATTGTGGTTTGATCATATCTATACATGTAGATTGATTACTTTGGTATTATTCAGTTAATTTTTGCGTAAGTTAACTGCCTAATTCATACCACAATATTTACATGGTATTTTTTTTTTAATTTAGTTGTCCTGTTACCCTTATATTCGATACGAAATTAACTTGAAAGTTATGTCGAGTTTTTGTAATTGTCCTGAACTCATTTATGTAGGTGTGTTTATGTCCTGTTTGAAATTGTCCAGTTTTGTGGTGTCAGGCTGTTGGTGAGGTGGACCGTCACAGATTTGAGACTGTTTGGAAGGCCATTGTCAGTAACTTAATTATCCATTTTCACTGTTGTGCAGTTACGCTAATATTTCGGCTGAAATTGACCAGAATGCTATATTCAGGTTCAATTTCTCCTGAATTCAATATTAAGTACGATAATATCCTAAATGAAATTCATATAGCGGTAATATTTAGGATGAAATCTATATCCAGGTTGAAATTCTACTAAACTCAATGATATAAGTAGGATAATATCCTGAATGAAATTCGTATGGTTTCCTTGACAATGGAACTATATCGAGATTTGAACTTCGCCTAAACTCAATGGTGTAGGTACGCTCATATTTGGGATGAAATTGACCGCGATGTTATAACCAGTTTGAAATTCTTCTAAACTCAATAGTATAAGTACGATAATATCCTGAATGAAATTGATAGTGGTTTCCTTGACCAGGGAACTATATCGAGATTTGAACTTCGCCTAAACTCAATGGTGTAGGTACGCTCATATTTGGGATGAAATTGACCGTGATGTTATAACCAGTTTGAAATTCTTCTAAACTCAATAGTATAAGTACGATAATATCCTGAATGAAATTGATATGGTTTCCTTGACCAGGGAACTATATCGAGATTTGAAATTCGCCTAAACTCAGTGGTGTAGCTACGCTAATATTTGGCATTAAATTAACCGGGAACTGAAGTCACCACGATATAAATCTCCAGAGACACTAATGTCATGGAAGAAATTGTATAGCTTGGCAAATGTTCGATAGTCTACCGTTCGATTACCATCTAATTTGCCAAACAGTTTTAATACATCATTTATTTTTTATTTTTTGGTTTTAACAATGATTTTTCAGTACCTTGAAATACTCATTTTTTATTTTAAGATATCTGTCGATATTACCTATTAGCTTAGTAAAATTCGTTCGTAAGTAAGTAGCGCTTGATACGTGATAAGGTGAAGTAGTACTGTTAATTTGTAGTTTGTTGCTGACTTCACGCACAGTGGTCCTCTTTTTTTCTATTTTACTAGAACCTTTTATCTGAGTCTCTCTTTACTCAATACGCTTTTATATAGATTGATCAACATCAACATATTGATTTTGATTCGATATTTGATCATGATTTTCAAAAAGGATAGATTCTGATAAATATAATAGAACTTTACTACAAATTCAATATATTAAATTAATATCCTAAATTTCTTTATTTCAAAGTGTTGTGTACTTTATCTTCAGTGGTTTTTTTTTATCAAGACAGCTTCAGTGGCAGCATGTTGAGAAATACACTTGAATTGGGTTGAGGGTAGTCTAGTATCTGATTCTGAAGATAACAAGTTTGTAGTTCTATGTGGTAATAATTTTTTTTTTTGATTCAAGGACAAATCATATATATGCCTTTGCTTGTAGGGAACATAAAATGTTGGTCCTAATATTTCACGAAGACAGAAATGCGTTTCCTATTTGGGGGGAGTAGGTTAGCTTAGTGGTTAACGTGCTGGCCTCTGAACTGGTAGGTCTGGGGTTCTATTGTATACGGTTCTATAAATAACCTACGTATTTAGGTTATATTAAAATTAAGTTGAACATTAAAGCCTCCTGTATGCTGTTTAGAACTTAAGTTATCGTATGTTATTTTCTAATTAACAACTTAAGGGGCCAGGTTAGCACAGTAATTAACGTACTCTCCTCTGAACTGGTAGGTCTGGCGTTCGATCCCCCACCTGACCCTCCACGTGGAAAGTGAATAAATCTGAGCATGTCGTCCCTCGGAGAGGACGTTAAACCGTTGGTCCCGAGCCTGTACAATGTCAGGTCTCGTTAAAGGTTTCTACTGTAAATACACTTGAGTAAGAGCAAAATTTAGGAATCGCAGTGGAGAATCAACAGGTAATGTGGCTCGCTCTTTACTAAAATGGGTGTCAAGTAATAAATGAGCCACAATTTCCGCCCTTAGAAGAGCACTAAAAGGTGAAAGCCTTATAAGTGTAGGTGTTAGAAAACACACAAAAAACAACAGATTCTTATTTGCAAATAAATTTAAGAATTGAAAAATTGAGAGCTCCCCGTGGCGCATAGCAAGGAGGGAGGGGCTGCATTATTAGGGGTGAAAACAGAAAATGCAAAACAAATAAAATAATAAAAAGCTAACAAAAAATCTGAAATTTTATACCAACATGATTTTTTTAAGGTCGTAATTGTTTTTATGTTTTATGTGAGTAATACTGTTTTTCAACTGTAATATTTACAAATTAAAAATAAATATATTTTAATTTTTTCAGAACTAGTTTTTAAAAGGGGTTGAAAATCATTATATTTGTTTGCTTTGCCAGTTAATTTAATTTAACCATTTTTTTTTATGATTTGAATTATACGTTTTTTCGTTTTGAAAAAACCTTTGGTTTTCTTTGATGATGGCTTTATATGTTATCCGGAGCACTGTAATAAGATGAAAGTCTGGTACTAATAAAAGCAGTCTAAAGTCAAATCCTTGATTGTAATTCTGTGAAAATAAATATTTTGTGAATTTTTTGGAATTTTTAAGGTTAACGGAATATCAACGGCCAAGTACTACAATATCAACTACTATAGATAGTACTACTACTATAGTATAGTACTACTATAGATAGTATAGTACTACTATATCAACGGGGGGCGCCCTAATGTCCTACCGCTCCGGGAGGCAAATATTAATTGCTACGTCACTGAGAGCTACTGATGAGAGAATGATGGTATGAATATCCCCCTCCCTCCAAATAATACAATGACTTTAAAAGAAATATTTAATTCAACATAGAAAACACATATAGGCCGAATATTGATCCTTTTTGACAACACTCAATGAACATTATATATTGAGAGTTCTATATTTTGCTCTAACTTAATTATATTTGGAGTAGGAGATCTTTAAACGAGTTTTTGAGACTTTCTTAGCTTGAATCTCTGTAAAGTTTACGCATCTTGACACCAGGAGCACTGCAATGAAGTCTCAAGTTCCCGCATTCTTTGTTATTCACGAAATAATTGATATTAATATCTTTCGTATGATTTAATTAATTTAGATTTAATTTCACATTTATATTCTTAAGTTTTGCTGACTTTGTTTAATATTCGTGTCGAACAGAATCAAGAATCCTTAAAATCTTTTTTTTATCACTATTGCTAGAATACATTTTAGTCGAACACATGCTGATTCATATGAATCCAACAATTTCTACTAAGATATTGCTAATCTTGACACCAGGAGCGCTGCATTCTCAAAGTCTAAAAACAATTCGCCTTGAAAAAATTTCAGTTGAAATTTAAACAACTCTGAAAATAAGTACCTTTACATAATATTAACTAACAGAAAGCAATAATAAGCTAGCATACAAAAAAACAAGACAAAAGAACAATTCTTATTGTTACATTTATATGTTTTAAGTTTTGCTGACTTAGTTGATATATTCTGTGTCGACGGTAATAATTCAATCTTACAGAGTTCTTTGTTTAGTAACTATTCTAGAATCTGTTTTCAATAAATTGTTTTTTAGGCTTGAGAATGGCAAACAAATTTTGGCGTAATATCTGCTTGAAATCAGAAGCTTGATTCAGTATTAAGTGACTCGACAACTAAAGAATTTGTATTGAACTGAAGTGCAGTGCATTCGAAAACTATATCAAAACTAATTTTAATCTTATAACCCCTCCCCTCCCCAAATTATAATTGTTACCAGGAATGCTGTTTTGTCACAGGGCTAAGATAAGTTTAAATATTTTATTATTTAGAAAAACACAAGAATACAATTTTCATAATTATAATTTTTTTCAAAAAAATGCTTGTATTTTCAGAAAATTTGAAATTCGGTTATTTAGCTCTTTTGTATTTTCAGATATCCTATAGTTCACATACTCGTACATAGAAATACATACACATAACAGATCAATTTACGAAAGTTATTTTTTTTATTGAGTACTACCAGGTGTATTTTCTTTCAATAAATTGATATAAATTTAGGCTTGAGAATGCCAAATTCAATACTCTTGACTGTAACATCTGTACTTCATATACAGAAGCTTGTTAGTAAAGTTGACTTCGAAGCTAAAAAAAATATTCATTCTGAAGTAATTCCCCAACCTGATGAAAATATTGAAATTAAGGCCTAAATATTACAAGCCACAGAAGTTCTTCTTGATTCGATTTCTTGGTGTAATCTTTTTTTTTTGTTATTTTTTATTGCGCATTTAAGTGTTATAATTCTTCCATCTAGTTCCATTCAGCTTTATTCAATTTATCCTTCACATTCTAACTGTGAATACAGAAACATATTTTCTGTAGAACATACAGAAAATATACATATGTATTACAAGGAAATATACATATTTTCATATACAGGAAATATGTTTCTGTATTCAAGATAGTTCTATTCATGTATTGTCAAAGCAAAAACATTTTTCCTTAAATAATATGATTTCTTTTTGAGGGGTTATGTCAGTGGCGTAGCAAAGTGGAGGGGAGGGGGAGGCATTTTAAGGTGGTAAAAATAGGAAAAAAATTATAAAAATAAAAAGCTAACCAAAAAATTTCAAATTTTATACCAAAATGAGTTTTTAAGGTCCCAATTGTTTTTATGTTTTACTTAGCGAGCTGATCGACTCGGCGTTGCCCCGGAGGTAGATTATACCCCGACGTTAATGGTTATGGGTGGCAGATCCCCTAAAAAGGACCCTGATCAAAAATAAAAAAATCGATTCGAAACATGCAACTAAAAGTTCAATATAAAACCAGGTGTTGTCAATCTTTGTTTGATTGTGAACCCCTGGCAGCTATATTACAATCTTGCCCCCCTTCCCGGATACTTAAAAACCATAATGATGAATGATAAAACCATAATCTTACGATCACCCGTGGCATCAAAAAACTTGCTACGCCACTCAGTGAAATGGTTTTTTTAATAAATATATAGTGTAGTTACTGTCCCGTGATTTTTAATTAACCTTTTTTCAGTTCAAATAAGATACATCCAGAAACGTAATATCTCTTTAACTAGAGTAACAAATGTGCATCTTGAAAATTGTTGTCCATTAAACTATATTTTAACTAATATTCCTATTATATAACATTTTATCAAGTTATCTGAATTATAAAATTGTATAACTTAAGAATCAGTTTATTGTATTATATGAGCTTAATAATTATTTAACAGCTGAATTTTAGTAGACGATTTTAAACATGTATATCGATAATTAATACTTAGTTCCCTAGTAAAATTTACATGTGATATATTGTAAGATTAGGCCTTAAATGGTAATATTTTGAATAACAACGTTAAAATTTTTTCATGTCATTAATTATTATCATCGTAACATATAAATTCAGATTTAATACGTTTGTATTTTATATATACAGATGTATGTAATAATGTTTTTAAACGTTTTATTTTTTCAACTGTAAATTAGCGAATTAAAAATAAATTTATTTTAAATTCTTCAAAACTATTTTTTTTTTTGAAGTTGTTAAAAGTTTATAATATTTGGTTTGTGTAGCCAGTTAATTTAATTCAATCCAATTTTTCTTTTATGATTTGATTAATGCTTTTTTAGTTTTTTGAAAAAAATCTTTGGTTTTCTTTGATGGCAACTGAATATTTTGAGGGCTTTCGTGGAATTTTGAAAGTTAACGAATTATCAATGGCCAGAGGGGAGGATGGGGGGGGGGGGGGGGGCGCAAATCTTACGATCACCCTGGGCATCAAAAATACTTGCTACGCCACTCAGTGAAATGGTTTTTTTTTTTTTTTTTAGTGGTAGAGTTACTGTTCCGTGGATTTTTAATTAACCTTTTTTAGTCAAATAAGATACATCCAGAAACTAATATCTCTTTAACTAGAGTAAGAAATGTGCATTTGAAAATTGTTGTACCATTAAAACTATATTTTAACTTATATATTTCTATTATAATATAATTTTTAATTAATTAATTATAAAATTATATAACTTAAAATATTTATTGTATTCTGTGATCTTAATAATTATTTAACAGCTGAATTTTAGTAGACGAATTAAATGTATATCGATAACTTAATATTTTTCTAGTAAAATTTACATGTGATATTTTTTAAATTAGGCCTTAAATTAATATATTTGAATAAAAACTTTAAATATTTTTTCATGTCATTAATTATTATCATCGTAAAATAAATTCATTTTTAATAGTTGCGTTTTTTATTTATATATACATTTTTTTGTGATGTTATTCGTTTTCTCATTATAGAGTTAGCCATATGTTTTATTTCAGGCTGATCATCTATATTGGAAAAGGTCAGAGGTGAAATGTCATCCCTTTTGCAGTTGTTGGAGTGAGGAAGAACTTATAAGTCTTAGTGAAGTCCAAGTTTAAAAAAAAAACAAAGAGGAATTTGTTTGTGGTTTACGAAGAAAATGGGATTGTAGGAGGCTTAAAGGGTCTTCTTTTTTTTAAACAGAGTCCCATGTTTGATTGTTTGAGGGCCAGGTTAGCTCAGTGGTTAACGTACTCGGCTCTGAACTGGTAGGTCCTGTGTTCAATACCCACTGTGGCCCTCGATTTATTTTTTGTGGGAGGTGAATAAATTTGAGCACGTCGTCTCTCAGAGAGGACGTTAAACCGTCTGTCCCAATCCTGTACGATGTCAGGTATTCGTTAAAGATCCCTACTCGAAATACACTTGATTTAGGCAAAATTTAAGATTCTCAATGTAGAATGAACAGGTAATGTGGCTCACCAATTACTAAAATGGGATCAAATAATAAATGAGCCACAATTTCCGCCCTAGAACAACATTAAAAAGTAAATGCCTTAAATATATGTGTGTGTGTGTGTGTGTGTGTTTATAAATTATAAACAACAACAACAAAAACAACATGTTTAATCGTTTTACATGCTTTTAGACCTGGTTCAGTTTGTATGTATTATTTTTCGTGGCCCTGTTTTATGCAAGACTTTTTTTTTATCGATTACTTAGTCAGGGATTAAGCTCTGGGAAACTTTGTTTAACCACTTCACATGGATTTTTCTTTACTGTAAGTAAAGTATAGTTAGTGATCGTGAAAAAAATGACCTCAAAATTTTGACGGAATTATATGTTTTGAGGTTCCAAAAGTCGTTTTATGATGTTTTTGCGATGATGTGTGTGCGTGTGGGTGGGTGAGTATGTTAGCATTGCTTGTTACCACGCAAGATTGATGGATCAAGTTGATATTTTACACAAAATTGGGCTCATAGTGTAGATGATCCCTATTGTTTGGGAAGAATTATGCATGACTGGAAAGTCACTTTTTTTTTTAACTCGAATTGTGTTTATTCTTTTATAATGTTTTAACGTTTAAAATTGGTCCAAACAAACAACTAAAGTTTAAAGTTCAGTGTAAACCATGGGTTGTGAATCTCTGTTTGCTTGTGAACTCACTGAGAGCTATATTACCATCTGTAGACAACTCAACACCCCGCCAAGGGTACCAAAAGAACATTATAATGCCCGTGTAAAAACAAATATTTGTTTTTAGGTAAATAACATGGAAACTATGAAATAATTTCATTCATTTAGAATGTAATGTTATACAAAAACAAAATACAAAAACAATAACAAAGTATTCCTTTATTAATATTTTATAAAGTGTTCTGAAATTGTAAAAGAATCAGCTTTGAATATAGTACAAAAAAAATATAATAGAACATTTTAAAACATTGGAACATTATAACAAACTGAAGAAAATATTGGGCATTGTGTTTTAATTATTATGTTTGAATATTCTGATTGTCACTGGCTATGCTGTAATATATTTATGGTTATGCTTTCCTGATATAGGCATATAAACTTAACATGGAGTGCGCGCTAACAGCGTGCCATGGACTCTCAAAATACTAATTATCCTCGTGTTCCCCTGGGGGTCTATGTAGCCATGTTGAGAACCACTGAAATAGAGGGAAACATCAAATTCTTCATTTCTTTTTTATTAGCATATTGAACTTTAAATTACACAAAACACGACACAGAAAAAAAGATAAAACGCACATTTACTAAATTCTCGCTTAGTAATGACTCGCATTCCTTTCTTCGATATGGGGAGATCTCTCTCACTAATATCCTTTCTTCTAGACTTCTCCTGATGACGAACAACAGTTCGAAATATTGCAAAGTGTGCGTTTTATCTTTTTTCTGTATCATGTTTTCTGTAATTCAAAGTTTTATAGTCCTTGTGGACCGTTTCTTCAGTTTAGTATTAGCATATTTAAACATTCTATGACCTGGTAACAATCCAAAGCCATTATTTCATGAAGAAGCCATGATTAAACATCATTATTATTGAATTTTTTCTCATAAAAATTATTGAAAAAACTTATCACTTCCATATGATAGATTCTCTACCAAGTTATACATAGATTTGTATCATCGCATAGATCTATTATCGCTTAGTAATGACTCGCATTCCTTTCTTCGATATGGGGATATCTCTCTCACTAATGTCCTTTCTTCTAGAAGATCTATACTGTACTATCATACATAGATCAGTACAGTACAGTACCGTACCGTACCAGTACCTGCTGAGATTGGCTGAATAATGCACTAGAGTGGCCTTGTTACAACGAGCTCCATTACCTGCTGGGATTTGCTGAATAATACACTAGAGTGACTCCTAATGTAGAATATTCATTCTGTGTTATCACAAAGGGTAAGTGTTTGGTGTATGTGTGTTCTCTCGTCGGACTGCCTCTGTAACCTAACCTAGCTGTATAACAGCAACATATTAGGTTAAGTTAGCAATGTGATGAACAGCATTAGTTCTTGAATATGCTGGTTCATGAGTGGTTGAAAATTGCTTTAGAGTTATCAGTATTAAAAATGAAGAAATTAAAATAATTAAACATTAGGTATTAGAGTGAAGACTGTTTAGTTGAGAAGTTTGAAGGTAGGACACTAGTTAAAACAATCTGAAGTAGCAATACACTGGATATTGTCGTTATAATATTCAGAGGCGTACACGTTGCCACTGGCCTAACATGGCTTCCTTACAGATTGCATAAGGAAGAAACCTTACCACTGCATGCCGATTTTGTTGCAATTATAGATTAATTTTAGAACTGGGGTCCCGACAGGATTAATCCAGATTTTATTTGATTTACCTATAAATGGGACGCACATTATTTATTCTTATAAGAAGGTAGAGTTTGAATTAAAGTGGCATCTGTAACCTAGAATAACCTGCCAATATACATTTCACTAATGTACTATTGCAAATGTGTTGGTTAATGTTGGAGATTTTAGAACACAAGCAACAGTGATAGTAGATGCAGGGGTGATAATACCTAAGAGATAATATGTTAGATTCAGGGTCCCAACTATCATTATTACAAAAATTTGGAACAAGTAGTGGGTTAAAAACCTTTAGAGGAAGTTAAAATGGCGCGTGGTATTTTTGGAGATATCAAGAAATACATCATTGTTAATAGTATTGTAATTATCACTTGTCAAATACTACTCAGGTAGTAAGACAAAAATACATAGTCATCATTATTATTAGTTGGTAAGTATCAGAAATCAAATTCTAATAAGTGAGAAATACAGACTAATCGTTGTTATCAGTAATTTAGCAGTTGTTATAAAACTTGCTGGCTTCAAATTATGACTTCATTAGTATGGATGTATTAGTAGCAGCAAAAGTTCCTTTGATTGCAGAGATAGTGGGAAAGGACATTAGCTTAACTGACATTGTAAAGATCCTATATAGCTTTGATTGAGATCAATAAAGCATTATTCATTCCGATAAAGTTTTGATTGAGCCCGATATGTGTCCAGTTTTCACAATTCGTCACTGTTATATGCTTGGAATTATAGGCTAAATGACGCATATAAATAATTGAATCATCTCTTATCCTATTCAAGGTAGTCCTTGGTCTCCATAGTAACCATGGAGACTTTGGACTGCCATGGGTAAGGTTATAGAAGATACAATTATCTATTTGCATAATTTAATCTATAATGCCAAGAAGATAATAGTAAATAATCGTGAAAATTGGACACTTTGGATGTTTAAAATACAGCAAAAAAATGAATATCAATAAAAGTAAGCCAAAAGTCAGAAAATTATTTCTACGAACAATCAATATTTCAACAAAACATAGGAGACATGTGTGTAGTTTTTTCTCTGCATAGAAGGACCTTTTTTTTTTTTTTTAGATAATTCTTTCTGCAATTCGGCGTTCAGCGTTAAAAACACATATTCTGAAATCATGAAATGTACCATCATAACGCCTATTTCTGTCCATGTAATTTTAACAAAAAGTACTCTCTCCATCCTTATAAAGTATCTATTTTTGGGTATTATTTCAATATGTCTAAAGTGTAATCTGTATCGTGCCAAACTTTCAGAATGAATCATAAAATCATCAATTTTCCAGCATTTATGTGTTTACGTTTGTACGAACAAACTGTTGTTTGAATAAAAAAAAAGCCTTTTTTTTGAGATAATGTTAAAATAGTCTAAAAATTTCGACACTCTAGTGTTAGTTAAGGCGGAAAATGTCTAAAACCGCATTTTAGCTTAATAAGTGACTTGTCCGTGATAACATATTTTATTAGAATTTGTGATAATATAATTGATGGTAGTATTGGATATTTTTCTTGTCTTACATCTGTAAATAACCATTGGAATTACTGATTACCGTTAATATAGTTCGTAAATAAAATAACAAGAAATACTAGTCCTAAAACATTAGCAATAGTGGTTTATTTATTATTTGTACATTATTGTCGTATTTTTTTTTAAAAGCAAGATGGTTTTCTGTTCTTTTTGGTTAACCCTAATGCGTGTAAGAGTTATATTTTATAGGTTAAGAGAAGATATTTAACCTAGTATGAATGTCAATACGGTAATCACAGGGAAGTTTAAAGTCAATGCCAAACCTGTGTTACGAACGCTATCACCCAGTTAATGTTCAACGGTTACTGATAAGGCACCGATTTAAACAGTACCTTGTTCTGTTTCATTGTAATGATTATTCTAATCAGTTATGAGTGTTTCTCATCCATTAATTAAAGAATTAAAAGGTATGACAGACTGTAAAAGTATTATTTTTTTTTGTTTCGTTTGAATATTAATACTAGAATATTTTGAAGGATTTGTTTCGAAACTCCATTTATATCAACAAAACAAACAGAAATTGACTGATAGTATTGAAGAAGTAGCTTTGTTCTGTGATTGTTTTGAAAGGATTTTATATAAAGGATTATTACCTTCTCCAACATATATTTATATCTCAAAAACATTGGATTGTTGGAGTTGGATAAAGTCATTAGCTGATGAAAAATTTGGGTAAGTCATTTTAAATTATCTATTCTAATAAAAGGAGAAGTATTTATTTACCAGTTTGAATTTTTTTATTAGAGCTCCATATTCATATATCTCATGTGTTTCTTCCGTCCTGAAAAGCACGAAAGTGTCTACTACTACAGGGAGAGTTCGGCTTTTTATTAGATATGCTCTGATGAACAAATGCATCCATGTTCCTCTTCAAATTCTTGTAAGTTTTATATGTTTCTTAATGCTACCAACCAATTTTATATTTGTATTACTATTCATAATTTATATCTTGTTGAATATTCAATCTGGTTGAATCTACATAATACAGTACCTTAATGGTACAAAGTGGCCTTTTTATGATCTCAGACCTGTAAACGTCCGAAGTTTATATTTCCCTTTGCCACTGCTGAAAGAGATTTCACTGAAATCTTGATCAACATAATTATTAAAGATCAAGGTTCCACTTAAAGTTATGTTTGCCGAAGGTTTTTAATCTACCCTAAATTATTTAGTTTTTTATTTGGCTGGTAAACATAGTGTCTAAAAGTTTACTGTATTATACATGGTTATAAGTACTTTTAAGCATTGAAAATTTATACACTAATTAAAATAATTTGTATGACATGTAAAAAAATAATATTAAAATGGAAGCCTGAATGTTATCGGACTCGTGCTCACAGAAGCCATATCTGTCCTATTCAACTTCGTTTTGTCGTAATAAAGTCAGTTTTAGATTTCTTTTTTTAGTTTCAGTTTTTAGAAGTTCTTTAGTCAACTTCGTAATTGTCTTTTTAGAAGTATCTCCCACATATATTAGTTTTTGGTCTGCTTTACCAGAAACTATTTACCTTTTAAAGGCGATCGCCTCACTTCATTCACATAAAATATGTTCAAAGATTTTTGCTTTTTGCCGACAGAGTCTGTATTGTTCGTATACTATTAATTGCATCGTAAGAGGACAGTGTAAGGATAGATAGTCAACACACATTTTTAAATCCTTACTACCAAGATGTAATATATTCGTTACGAATTCAAATAGAATTTGAATGAGGTTATCAGGTAAACTGATCGGACCTGATCATTCTAGCCACCTTGTATCTGTTTCTTTGCTCATTCATTCATCAACTCTACCTTTGAGGAAGCTGGGATTTGTTGTGCATAATCTACCAGACTACACAAGGTTTGTTTCTATCCAACTTTTTCCACTCCCTCATTCACATGTGTTAAAATATATGGTATTAATCGACACATGAGATTTTTTTCTAAAAAGCTTTAGCTGTAGGCCATTAGGCATGGAAGATCACTTCCACTATCTCATGTAGAAGTATTTGTATGCCATTTATTGCCTTAAAGATTTGATTTAAATTGTTAAAAAATTGCCAAAATCGCTTAAGTACAGACAATTCTCGACATAGTTTTAGTTACATTCTGAACGGCCAAATATACGTCAGAAATGAACGTAAGTTGTTCTAGTAATGTAAGTTGTAAGTTGTTCTAGTAAGTTGTAACTATAATATACATCTATTAATTCAGTTCCCAGATCTTATAATAACACCCCTAAATGATGTATTATAAACATTGACATTATAAAATAATAACATAAATGTAATTTCAAATAGGGAAATTAAATTCAAGTAAAATACATGTATTAGTATTGTTATATCACGTGTTTATGTGAAATCTTGAAATTTGAAAGATGTATTACAAAAGCAATTTGTGAGATATCTTAATCAGAGTTGTTTTATTTTAATAAGTGTTTATTAAAGTTTTTTTCGTATAAAACTTTTGTGTTTCAGGTACTCTGTCGATGGAAGAAAACTGATTCACTGAATCCCCTTTAAAATGGCTACTCCTTAAGAAAAAGCGCAAAATGTTTCGTGGTTCACTGAAACAAAGTCGGATGTACAGACTCAAGGAAACTACATACAGAACATAGTATGGAAATGCTGGGACGCATTTCTCCAACAAACTCTCTTCGTTTTGGCTTGTCATTTAGCTCAAGAGCTGGTAACAGTTACACTTTGTAAGCATTGGAGTGTACGTTCTTGTGGAGGACCTTGTGCACTGTTGAAGGTGGTATTTGCAACTCGCTGGCAGCAGTGCCAATACTATCCCTGTCTCCATAAATGACTTGCGCCATGCACGAATGGAAGGATGGGAGAGTGGATCTCTTTCAAATCTAGTTCTCTAGTCTGAAAATCCGACTTTGTTTTAATAAACCACGATACATATTGCGCTTTTGACGCTCTTGAGAAGTAGCCATTTTATACTAACTAGTTCAGTGAATCAGTTTTCTTCCATCGACAGAGTATCTGAAAACACAAAAGTTGTATATAAAAAAAAATTAATAAACATTTATTAAAATAAAAAAAATCCGGTTAAGATATCTCATGAACTGCTTTTGTAATAAATTTTTTAAATTGTAAAGAGACTTTGTGGACACCCTGTATATATATATTATTTTATTTGCAAATTAATTTACCTTTCCTTGTTCTTTATTTATATATAACAAGATTTCACATAAACACGTGAAATAACAATACTAATACATATAATTTGTTGAATTTAATTTCTGTATTTGAAATTACATTTATGTTATTATTTTATAATGTCAATGTTTATAATACATCATTTAGGGGTGTTATTATAAGATCCGGGAACTGAATTAATGGATGTATAGTACAGTATGAACGGTACTCATTACTAGAACAACTTACGTTCATTTCTGACGTATATTTGGCCGTTCAGAATGTAACTAAAACTATGTCGACAATTGTCTGTACTTAAGCGATTTTGGCAAATTTTTGACAAAATCATGAGAAAATGAAAGTTATGAAAGAAATCCGATTAAGATATCTCATAAACTACTTTTGTAATAAATTTTTCAAATTGTAAAGAGACTTTGTGGACTCTCTGTATATATTAGAATAATTCTACTAAACAGTAGGATAAACAGCACAGATTGCATAAGGATTTCGTTTTATTGGGATAGGTGTATATTTGTCCCTGAATAGACTTGTTTCTTCTATTGCCTAGGTTACTGGCTATTACTAACATTTAACTACTTGATATTTCAGGTCAATTCGCAGAGACAAAGGTCTTTCTATTCGATCAACTCTCTTCTTGGTGACCCGATTCTCATAGAACTAACAATAGCTGTTCTTCTTTTCTGCTCAAAACTCCCTTTTGATCTTGAACTCAAGAATGCAAGATTTTTAGATGAAACATGGAGACTTCCTGCTTCAAGAAGAGTCACCTTCGTCCCCTGCAAGCAGCTTGGAATCCATATCATGTATTTTATTTATTTCTTTTGCTGATCTTTCTAGATAGATAAAATCTTTCTAGTTTTTGGCGAAAACATTTTTTGGTCCCTAAAGTTTCTAAGCTGATTTAGATTAATTTAGAGGTGCTGATTCCGAAAAGCATACTATTTTTTTCTCATTATAGGGTGAAAAGCTAAGGAAATGGACTCCACATTTAACAATTTAATGGTATAAACAACGCGTTTCGAACACGTAGTGTTCTTCCTCAGGCATTAACTAAAAAATACAATAACACCAGAGAGTTATCTTTAGTACAAAATAAAAATAAAATAAGGAAGCGAGTATTATTTTATTTTTATTTTGTACTGTATTTACTTTGTATTATAGATAACTCTCTGAAGACATTGTATATTTTAGTTAATGCCTGAGGAAGAACACTACGTGTTCGAAAAGCGTTGTTTATACGATTAAATTTTTATATGTGGAGACCATTTAATTAGCTTTTTACTTTGCAATGACTAAATACCACATAATAACTTATTGTTAAACTATTTCCTACTAGTTTTACCCTAAAATTGGCAATAGAAAATTTTGCATTGATCAACAATGTTTAACTTAACACACCTGAATAGTTTAAATAAAAGTACTATTTAAACTATTAACTTTTATAATTAACGGATGACAGCTAGACCCCCCGGACCCCTACCAGTGGGTAAGAAACACTTATTGGGCAGTGTTCTTGAAAACTGGTACTCACCTTCGGGTGAGGCCATGCCCGGGTCATAGGGTTCTTCCCCTTCAGAGGGGACGACCGAATACCATAGGATCCTGTGGTAGTCCTTAAACATTTGACCTATTAGATATCGGCCAGTCAATTAACGGACTGGTCCTTTCTAATATATAACATTTCCAGAGTTTTCCTTTTCTGTTCATCTATTTATTTGGTTATTATTTTTATTTTCATTAAAATAAAAATTATGTCTTTCATTAATACTGTGTACTGCTGACGCAGTATAATTACAATTGTGATTTGTTATTGTGATCAATGTTAAATGATTATAACATCACAAACTTAAAGTAAAAGTCATTATTTTAATTTCGTTGCAGATTTATTGGAGTAAAAAAAATAAATAAGCATGGCTACATCACTCCTAGGTGACTTTGCTTAAACAAACCAAGTGTGTTTGCTATATTTACAGGGAATGTACGTAAAATCCAAATGTATTGCATACATTTGGTGTGATTAATGAATATGTGTTTTAAAGTTAAATAAAAATATTGTTTATATTAGAAGTAGGGAAAAAACCGTCTTGGAGCCGTTGGAGCGCTTTCGGACGTTGTCCATCTTCGATCGCAACTCGGTTGTTATAGTATTCAACTAGAGTTGTGATCGAAGATGGACAACATCCGAAAACGCTCCAACGGCTCCAAGGACATCTTACAAGGTATGCCGGTTTTACTTATTTCTAATATAAATCATACTAACCTCAGTGGTAATAACAATATTCATGTATTTAAAAATATTGATATAGCTTCCCGACCACTGATTTTTCAAGTTCTCAGAAGGGGTTCTTCAGGATTTTGGTTTAAAATTCAACTCCTGATTATATGCCGATGTTTCGCCAAAAGTTGTTTGGAATTTTGAAAGGCTTGTTTTAGAGGAAACACTATTTAACCGTCTATGCTTTTATCTAGCTGTATCATAACAGCAGCTAGATAACGAGGATATGATATGTACTTCGGTAGCAGTCCTTCTTTTATACATGATTGGTTATACACGACTAAATATTGTCGGTCGATGATCTTCTTCTCCAACTTTTCGAGCTTGCGAAAAATTAATTTTTCTTTGAGAGAACAACGGTTCAGGAAGTGAGTTCTGCTTGTCACCGCGTTTCAACTGTCTGCTGCAGTCATTTTCAAGACACAAAACAGGTCAAGGGTCACCTAGCCATGCACAACAAGGTGCATGCCAAATTAGTGGACAGGCATCTAGGCCTTTTACCACTTCATTCGCTAAATTAATTTACATGGCGGGATTCAAGATAAAACTGGCGCTTTTACTTGTCCCTTGTATTGAAAAATAACAATTTCCTTGGCTAGTTTTGACCTTTGACCGGTGACCAGTACAAGGGTTTATACCAGTGAGGATTATTAGAAACAATATACATGTAACACTTAATAGAGAAACCATCACATGGAGCCCATCTGCGACCTAGTCATCGACAAGCACGCAGCCTGACAGCGGAGTTAAGAATTGTAAGCTGCATTCAAAAGACCATTTGTCAACCTCGCACCCATGCCTGCAGCATCAAGAACATGCCGCATCGTATGACTCCAATGGAACAATGATGGCATACTACTAGTTATCAGCTCTTAAGAATTCAAAAATATTAATTACCTCTTCGAGGTGAACTACCCTTTAAGGATGAATGCATGATTATAAATAGAATAATAGAGACAACCCTGGATTAGTTATAATGAAGATATAATTCTAAACATATGATAGTTAGCAGAGACAATCGAGACATTTACAGAGGGAGAACCATCCCGCAGAGCCCACACACAATCCATCCATCGATAAGCCGCATTCTAGAAGCAGGGCTACGAACTGCAAAACTGCATTCAGAAATTCATTGGCAACTCTGGATTCAACCGACTGCAGGTACCGAGAACAGCTGCATCCTGTAGCTCAGTGTGGCAGATAAACAATGATTATAGCTCAGTGTGGCAGATAAACAATGATTATAGCTCAGTGTGGCAGATAAACAATGATTATAAGTAATGAGCTAAAAATCATAAGATAAGACATAATCCTAACACCTCTGGGAACAAAACAGGTGGGGTACAGGTCTCCTTATATAGCCAAAAGTAAGGGTGGTGAGCGCTGATTGGCTGTTCTATTGCGGTTCTTCATTCTCATTGTTCGTTGGTCCCTAAAGTTTCTAAGCTGATTTAGATTAATTTAGAGGTGCTGATTCCGAAAAGCATACTAATTTTTTCTCATTGTAGGGTAAAAAGCTCATGAAATGGACTCCACATATAAAAATTTAATGGTATAAACAACGCGTTTCGAACACGTAGTGTTCTTCCTCAGGCATTTACTAAAAGATACAATAACACCAGAGAGTTATCTATAGTACAAAATAAAAATAAAATAAGGAAGAGAGTATTATTTTATTTTTAGTTTGTACTGTATTTACTTTGTACTATAGATAACTCTCTGATGACATTGTATTTTTTAGTTAATCCCTGAGGAAGAACACTACGTGTTCGAAACGTGTTGTTTATACCATTAAATGTTTTTATGTGGAGACCATTTAATTAGCCTTTTACCCTGCAATGACTAAATACCACATAATAACTGATTGCACTACGTTAGAACTAATTTGTTCTTATCAGGTCAAGTTATTAAGATGTTGTTAAACTATTTCCTACTAGTTTTACCCTAAAATTGGCAATAGAAAATTTTGCATTAATCAACAATGTTTAACTTAACACACCCGAATTGTTTAAATAAAAGTACTATTTAAAAATACTAACTTCTATAATTAACGGATGACAGCTAGACCCCCCGGACCCCTACCAGTGGGTAAGAAACACTTATTGGGCAGTGTTCTTGAAAACTGGTACTCACCTTCGGGTGAGGCCATGCCCGGGTCATAGGGTTCTTCCCCTTCAGAGGGGACGACCGAATACCATAGGATCCTGTGGTAGTCCTTAAACATTAGACCTATTAGATATCGGCCAGTCAATTAACGGACTGGTCCTTTCTAATATATAACATTTCCAGAGTTTTCCTTTTCTGTTCATCTATTTTTTTGGCCATTATTTTTATTTCATTAAAATCAAAAAAATAACTTTCATTAATACTGTGTACTGCTGACGCAGTATAATTACAATTGTGATTTGTTATTGTGATCAATGTTAAATGATTATAACATCACAAACTTAAAGTAAAAGTCATTATTTTAATTTCGTTGCAGATTTATTGGAGTAAAAAAATAAGCATGGCTACATCATCTCCTAGGTGACTTTGCTTAAACAAACCAAGTGTGTTTGCTATATTTACAGGGAATGTACGTAAAATCTAAATGTATTGCATACATTTGGTGTGATTAATGAATGTGTGTTTTAAAGTTAAATAAAAATATTGTTTATATTAGAAGTAGGGAAAAAACCGTCTTGGAGCCGTTGGAGCGCTTTCGGACGTTGTCCATCTTCGATCGCAACTCGGTTGTTACAGTATTGAACTAGAGTTGTGATCGAAGATGGACAACATCCGAAAACGCTCCAACGGCTCCAAGGACATCTTACAAAGTATACCGGTTTTACTTATTTCTAATATAAATCACACTAACCTCAGTGGTAATAACAATATTCATATATTTAAAAATATTGATATAGCTTCTCGACCACTGATTTTTCAAGTTCTCAGAAGGGGTTCTTCAGGATTTTGGTAATAAAAATTCAACTCCTGATTATATGCCGACGTTTCGCCAAAAATTGTTTGGAATTTTGAAAGGCTTGTTTTAGAGGAAACACTATTTAACCGTCCATGCTTTTATCCAGCAGCATCATAACAGCAGCTAGATAACGAGGATATGATATGTACTTCGGTAGCAGTCCTTCTTTTATACATGATTGGTTATACACGACTGAATATTGTCGGTCGATGATCTTCTTCTCCAACTTTTCGAGCTTGCGAAAAATTAATTTTTCTTTGAGAGAACAACGGTTCAGGAAGTGAGTTCTGCTTGTCACCGCGTTTCAACTGTCTGCTGCAGTCATTTTTAAGACACAAAACAGGTCAAGGGTCAGCTAGCCATGCACAGCAAGGTGAATGACAAATTAGTGGACAGGCATCTAGGCCTTTTACCACTTCATTCGCTAAATTAATTTACATGGCGGGATTTAAGATAAAACTGGCGCTGTTACTTGTCCCTTATATTGAAAAATAACAATTTCCTTGGCTAGTGTGAACCGTTGACCGGTGACCAGTACAAGGGTTTATACCAGTGAAGATTATCAGAAACAATATACATGTAACACAATATAGAAACCATCACATGGAGCCCATCTGCGACCCAGTCATCGACAAGCACGCAGCCCGACAGCGGAGTTAAGAATTGTAAGCTACATTCAAAAATGAATTTGTCAACCCCGCACCCATGCCTGCAGCATCAAGAAGAAGCTGCATCACCTGGGTCCAATGGAACAATGATGCAATACTACTGACTACATATCAGCTCTTAAGAATTCAATAATATTAATCCTAATACCTCTTCGAGGTGAACTGACCTTTAAGGGTGAATGCATGATTATAAATAGAATAATAGAGACAGCTCTTGATTAGTTATAATGAAGATATAATTCTAACCATATGATAACTAGAGAGACAATCGAGACATTTACAGAGGGAAAACCATCCCGCGGAGCCCATACACAATCCATCCATCGATAAGTCGCATTCTGGAAGCAGGGCTACGAACTGCAAAACTGCATTAAAAATTCATTTGGCAACCCTGGATTCAACCAACTGCAGGTACCGAGAACAGCTGCATCCTGTAGTTTAGTGTGGCAGATAAACAATGATTATAAGTAATGAGCTAAAAATCGTAAGATAAGACATAATCCCAACACCTCTGGGAACAAAACAGGTGGGGTACAGGTCTCCTTATGTAGCCAAAAGTAAGGGTGGTGAGCGCTGATTGGCTGTTCTATTGCGGTTCTACATTCTCATTGTTCGTTGCTTTGGCCTATTGCTGGGGCTTGTTCTCCGGGTAGTTAGGGCTATGTTTTAATAGTTCTATTGCTTCATCGGTTTGAAGTCTATTCAAAGAAGCAGAGGTGGTAATGCTTGAAAAGGGTAAGGGCAAGGACCCCTCCCAATTGTCTTCATATCGACCTATATCGTTACTACCGACTATGGGAAAGTGCTTCGAAGCTCTATTACTTCGGCCAATGAGGGAAAAGTTTGAAAGCACCTCCACCGGGTGCCAGTTTGGATCTCGGCCATCGATCTCTGCGGAGGACGCTCTTTGGAACTTCGGAAATTACGCCAGGGACGCTGAAACAAAGTACGTCACCGGCTTGTTTCTCGACATCAGGGGGGCCTTCGACCACGTCTGGAGGCCAGCTATAGTAAGAGAGTTGAGGGAGTCTGGGTTGAACCACAATATAGTCCGTTGCGTCGAATCCTTTTTTGAAGGGAGATACGTTTCGACTAGGATCGGTGCATTCTCAGCGACGAGGGAGGTGGAGAGAGGTTGCCCCCAGGGCTCAGTTTTGGGACCAATACTGTGGTCTTTTGCGTTAGAACCCCTGCTTTTGGAGCTTACCTTGGAGGAACTACAGGTTATTGCCTACGTAGATGACGTTTGCATAATCATCAAGGCTAATTCAAGAAGGGAAATCGAGGAAAAAGGTAATAAAGCCCTGGATATCGTGGCTAAGTGGTGTCATTACTCCAAGGTCGAACTGTCAATTGAGAAGTGCTCCGCCCTGATGTTAAGGGGCCGGTTCAATAGATGTAGCCTCCCTAGGCTATTTTACAAAGGTGTAAGATTCCGCATGGCCCAGGAGGTTAGATACCTAGGGGTCTTAGTGAGCGAGGGCATGAATTTCAGTGCACATATCAAGGAGGCAGCCGATAAAGCGTTGGATCGATTCTCGGTAGTATGTAGAATATCAAAACCAACGTGGGGAGTAAGCTTCAAGGATTGTCGGATTCTCTATTCCGCCATATTCAACTCTGTGTTGTGCTACGGTGCTCCTTTGTGGGGGTCGAGTCTAAATGCTACGCTTTGCAGGCTAATGGTATCAAGACAGAGGAAAGCCCTCCTTACAGTCACAAAAGGGTACAAGACCATATCAGCCTTGGCGGTACAGGTCATTGCCGGACAGCTCCCTATAGACTTGGAGGTAAAGACTAGGATAGAGAACTTCAGGCTCAAAAGAGGCCTCACGCCTTTGTGGGTGGATGCTAACTTTGATGACGACAGGGAAATAAACACCAAGAAGGTAAAGGATTGGGCAATGAGTATGTGGAGAGAGCGGTGGACGAATGGTTCGACAGGGAGGTGGACACACTGCTTCTTCCCAGGCGTTGATAATCATCTGAAAAAAGAACGCACCCTGATAGGTCATTGGATGACACAGATCCTCACAGGCCATGGGGACTTTCGAAGCTATTTACATCGCTTTAAATTGACAAATGATCCATTGTGCTCCTGTGGGATGGACAATGAAACAGCCCAACATGTACTCGAGTCGTGCCCCATATACTCGATGGAACGACTCAAGTTGGAGCTGAAAACTGGGATGAAGATAGAAGACCTTCGAACCAACGTCTTAAAAGGGCCACATAGAGTGGATTTTGAGAACTTTGTATACGAAGTGGGCAGGAAGAAGAGAACAATAACTCTCACAGACAGATAAAGAAGCCTTTGGACATATTAGGTTTTAGGTAGCCACCTTAACATACCAAGGTTTCTTAGTTATTCGTTAGTCTTTGCGAACTTTTGGTATGATTGCGCGATCCAATAATAAGTCTTATGCGCGACGTAGCATCGTGGTGCCCGCCTCCGCGAGGTCCACCTTGGACACCCTCCAGTTTTGTGGCGAAACTAGGGGTGACTAAAGGGGCAACACGTATAATGTCGGCCTGGTTTGATTTATTGGTGTAATGGCTGGAAAGCTAAGGTACACAACGATCAAAACAGGTCAGGCGTCTGGAAAGCGTAGTCTTCGTCATGACGATATACTTGGCGTTAGCCAGGAGCTCACACTCTCCTTTGTTACACTTAATATTCGTATATGATGTTGACTTTCTGCAGATCTTCGGTTGCAGTGATGGGGCTGTTTTTTATTACTAAATTCGTTGTGGTTCGGGGCTTATAATAGATATGTAGTTTTATCCTGTCATTGGACTGTTTGCACTTTACCTTTCTTCTTATAATATTTTAAGTGTAGCTTCGTCTGTTTTATATTCCCTCGTGAAGTGGTTCCTGTAGTACAGGTAGTGCACCGTTTCGTTTGAGTCATTATTGCTATTTTGTTCTTTATTGACTAGGTAGGAATTCAGGACTTTATCGAAGGCGTTATTTGTACAGCCATTATTCACAAAGGTTTGTCTGAGTTGGTTTATTCTTTCGTTGAATAGTTACCACGTAGATGAGGTTTTGTATTTACGAGTGCATGTATGGTGCCTTTCTTGTATCTCTCGGGGCATTCACTTCTGACATTTAGTATATGCCCTTATCTGTTTGCTTTTGGTATACTGATGTCACATAGTTCGTGCCTCGACCATCTATGTGCACATCCTGGTAGTTGATTTGACACTCTTTGCCTTCTTCCAGGATGAAGTTTAGTCCGGATGTTTCTTGCAGAGCAGCTTTAAGGGAAAGGAGTTCCTGGTTCGTTTTTGTAACTGCGAGACAGTCATCAACTTAACGGCAATATAGAGAGTTGGTTTGGTTTGTTGCAGTACTTAATTTTACACATGACACATGTAGAAGTTGCAAAGGTCACCCCTAGCGGTGAACCCATTGCAACGCCATCAACTTGGCGGTAGAGAGTTCCGTCAATATGCTTGACTTGTCGTTGCTTCTACAACATGTTTGGTCTCCCTCTCTCTTTTCTCTTGAAGACGGATTCCTCAAAAAGTTGAGTTTGTAAGTGTGTGTCTTTACTCGGTGTATCACTGTTCTTTGATTTTGAACTCGTGTGTGTATATATATACAAAACTAAAGTTTATCGGGACTCAGTCAGTTCTTCAGGTTTAAATTAAACTCTCATTGCCAACGTTTCTATTTTATTTAAAACCTTTTTCACAGGCCTACAAAACAGAGGAAATATAAGAAATAATTCAATCATTCAAAAATCAAACATACATATAAGTGCAATTAGTTACAATTAAGAAATTACAATAGACATTTTGACAATAGACTAGTGAGATAACTTACAGAAGTATAAATTTTGAAACAGAAAAACTAAGTATTAGATTAAAAATTATTTTACAAAGAAAAATAGTCTGTGAATTTCAACAACAACTGTAGTTTGTTTGAACTGAAATAAATAAGCAAGGTTACCAAATTTCACCAGACAACCAAAAAGTCACTAACATAATTTTTCATCTATCAACAATGTCTGGTGAAATTTGGTTACCTTGCAAAGTTTATTTCAGTTCAGTGTCACGTGTTCATTCAAATTACAGTTGTTGTTGAAATCCACAGACTATTTTTCTTTGTAAAATAATTTGTAATGTAATACTTAGTTTTTCTGTTTCAAAAGTTATACTTATGTAAGTTTTCTGACTAACCATTGTCAAACTTTTTATTGTAATTTCTTAATTGTAACTAATTGCACTTTTATGTATTTTTGATGTTTGAATGATTGAATTATTTCTCATATTTCCTCTATTTTGTAGGCCTATGAAAAAGGTTTTAAATAAAAACCGAAACGTTGGCAATGAGAGTTTAATTTGAACCTGAAGAACTGACCGAGTCCCGATAAACTTTAGTTTTGTTTCTATTCCACGGTCGATACTTTTATAAATAAATAAATATATATATAGATATCTCAATGATCAAACCACAATAAGAAATGGGAAAACAAGACTAAGATCTTTCAACCGCAACAAGCGGCCCTCGTCAGAGTCAGAAACCCAACTGAGTTTCAGTTGGATTCAGTTGGGTTTTTGACTCAGACGAGGACCGCTTCTTGAGGTTGAAAGATCTTAGTCTTTTTTTCCATTTCATATTGTGGTTTGATCATTGATTGTTTTTTCACGTATTTATGCAAGATATTGTGATTGTTATTTCACGTGTTTATTGTTAAATCTTATTTTATATATACATATATACACAAAATTAATGTTTATTAGAACTCTGTCAGTTCTTCGGGTTTAAATTGACACTCATTTCCAACGTTTCGGTTTTTATTTAAAACCTTTTCATTTGCCTATAAAGCATAGGAAATATAAGAAATAGTATAATCATTAAAAAATCAAAGATACATAAAAAGCGCAAAAAGTTACCAATAAGAAAATATAATAGAAACTTTAACAATTGTTTTTTGAATGATTGTATTATTTCTTACATTTTCTCTGAATTATTGGCCTATGAAAAAGGTTTTAAATAAAAACTGAAAGGTTGGCAATGAGAGTTTTTTGAACCTGAAGAACTGATGGAGTCCTGATAAACTTTTAAGATAATATTCTATTATTCTATTCTATTACCTGTGGCACACGTGCCAAACATGGTACGCCAGAAGTTTGTTTCTGGCCCGCAAAGCCTCTGGTATAGGTGCATCTCTGGTATGGTGCATTATAAAAGGCTATAGATAAATTAAAACAGGCTAAAGTTAATTATTATTTCTTTTGTAAATATCAAAAATTATCATTTAGTTAATGTAAAAGTTGATTTAATTGTTATTCTAATTATTTAACCATTGTAAAAGATAAATAGATTTGACTTTACAAAAAGTTTCAGTAAACATGAATATTTCGACAAATTTTAAAGGAAATAGGTTTAGGGTTTACTTATATAAATTTATTATATTTCAACTAATTAATTTCAATTATCTGAATGAAGGGGACTATTTGAAAATGAAATAATTGAGATGGCATTGATTTGAGTGACAGTGAAGCAACAGTCATTCTAAAATGGCGCTAATTACACTCCTAGTTTAGTCCTCCGCGTCATCTTTAAACTTGTTTATTGTGTACCAGTTAATTACTTAAATATTACTTCAAAGAGTAAGTAGAAATTCCTTCTTAAGTTATTTTTGTATTTTTAATGATTACATAATTAGTTTAATGTTAAATATTATTATTTTTATGATTAGGAATTAAAGAAAATGATTCCACAAACTAGATAAACTAAACCCACAGAAATAACATAAAAGATTTCACATAAATTTACTACTATTACCTGTCTCATCATCAGATAGAAGAATTGAAGTAGCTATGAAGAAAAGTGACCTTTATGTGTGTTGTTTATGTGGAATTATTGTCATAAAAATATATTATTAATTTCTAAATAATTACTAAGCATTTAATACAAATGCTAAAACTTTTATTAGATTTATTTTTAGTTATTTTAAACATTATAGACTAAATTTATTATAGCGATAACAATTTAATATACTTAATAGTAGATTACACTTTTTCGATGAAATAAAAAAAAGTTTGAGAATAATAAAGTTCAATGTACAGTCTCTGTAAGTAATTTAATTTCTCTATCTTTCTTAGCTACATTTAATAGTAGATTATTTACATTCATTTATCTATATTTATAAAAACCAAGGTATGTTTGTCTGTGCTTTCCTTTTACCTTTGAGAAATGTTCAAATGACATTGTTTACTTCACTTAGAAATTTTTTCAATCAGTCAGCTGAAATAAAATTCATATTTTAGAGGTTTAAACGGACAAAGTCGAAATGTTTTAATGACATAATATGGGGTGTAAGAAAAGTAAAATTCTTATGTGTAGAAAATAAATGCCAATCAAACATATAATTCTCATTTCTTGTGCAATCGGTAATTGTGTCGTATTTACTCATACTGGTGTAAATAGATAAATCAAAGTCTCCAAAAATAAAACATAAGCTTTTTTTTTATTCTACGCGTTTAGAACACTTTAAGTCTTGTGAAATAAAAATTAACGTCTAAACGACAGTAAACATTAGAAAAATGACTATAATCTTTCAAACGAAACAAGCGGTCTTCATCAGAGTCAAACTGATGACTCTGACGAAGACTGCTTGTTTCTGTTGAAAGATATTTTTTCTGATTTCTTACTGTGGTTAAGACGTTTTTATTTCTCTATAATGACTTATTTCTGATAAAGTGTAAAATACTAAATTTTAATAATAATAATAAAAGAGGAGAACTTTTTATATTATGAAAAAAACTTAAGCAATAATTGATGAATTGCAAGATGTTGATTTTTTTATAAGACGTTTTCATTAAATAGTTTATTTTGTTTCAGTTTTGTCTCCAAGGTCCCTGTTGTTGTTCATATAATTCCAAACAGTGTTGCTGACGATGAGGTGAGTAAAGGAATCATTTAATTTGGTTTGTTATCTTGTAGGTTAGGTTATGATAGAAGGTCAGTCTCACAAGAGAACACATATAGGCCGAACATTGGCTCTTTTTGATATCACACAATGAACATTCTACATTGGGAGTCGTAAATTTTACCTAATTGAAGTGTATTTAGGGATCTTTAACAAGTAGCTGACATCGTACCACCGGCTTAACGTCCTCTCCGAGGGACGACATTCACTTGAAATTAAATAAATCGAAGGCCAGGTGGGTATCGAATCCCTTGTCCTACCAGTTCAGAGGCGAGTACGTTAACCGCTGAGCTAACTTGGCCCATAGAAGAGAATTGCCAAATTTGTATACTGCATAGGTTAGGTTGCTGTGGCATTCCCACAAGAAAACACACCTAGGCCAAACATTGGCCCTTTGTGATACCACATAATGAATATTGATTTTATATTGGGAGTCCTAAATCTTGCCTAACTCAAATGTATTTAGAGTAGGGATCTTTAACGAGTACCTGACATCGTACCACCGGTATATCATTCCCTTCGAGGGTCGACGACATGCTCAGATTTATTCACCTTCCGCGTGCATAAATCGAGAACCATAGCGGATATTAAACCCCGAATCTATAAGTCCAGAGTCGAGCACGTTGCCAATAGGCTGCCCTGGCCTCTTTGATATCTAATAAGTAAAGTGACCTCTGTGTGATAAGACACGCCACTGGAGCGTGTCTTAGCTTCATTTATTTGTTTCCCTAGTGTTTGTACTGAGTAATTTACATATTAGTTGGACGTAACATCTTTTTGAGTTACTATATTAGTTTTACTTTTAACTTTTTTTTTATTGTTAAAACCGATTCCCTAGCGGGTTAAAAACGTCAGCCCTTTACGGTCTTTTTGCTAGATCAGTGATTCTACATTAGGAGTCCTGAATTTTTTCTAACTCTAGTGTATTTAGAGTAGGGATCTCTAACGAGTACCTTACATAGTATATTATGAGGTCTGGGGGCTTGGCATCCTCTCTGAGGAACGATGGACTCAGATTTATTCACCTCCCGCCTGAATAAATCGAGGGTCAGGTGGGGATCGAACCACGGACTACCAGCCCAGAGACGAATACGTTAATCACTGAGCTAACCTAGCCCCTTAATATTATTACTTACATACATAATTATTAATATATGCAAGTAATCTTGTAGGTTAGGTTAGGTTACAGTGGCAGTCCCAAAGGTAACACACATAGGCCCTTTGTGATACCAACACAATGGACATTCTACATTGGGAGTCGTAAATTTTACCTAATTGAAGTGTATTTAGGGATCTTTAACAAGTAGCTGACATCGTACCACCGGCTGAACACCCTCTCCGAGGGTCGAAATGCACAGATTTATTCACCTTCCCACGTGAATAAATCGAGGACCAAATAATTTCTGAAACTATATGTGTATGTGCAAGTACAATAATGTTGCTTAACAAATATACATATTACTAATATTTAAATATATTGTTTTAATATTGATATTAATATAAAAAATTATCAAGTAATTTAATGTATACATTTAAAATAAACTGTGACAAATAGACAGAAACATAAAAAAGACTCACTTTTCAATATTTCGGCCGTAATGGCGGTCGTCCTCAGGAGAAGAAGTGAATTGAAGAGGGACGACAGTCAACTAAAGAACTCACTGCTTTAGCCCTCACTCAGTGAGTTCTTTAGTTGACTGTCGTCCCTCCGTCAATTCACTTCTTCTCCTGAGGACGACTGCTATTACGGTCGAAATATTGAAAAGTGACTTTGTTATGTTTCTGTTTATGTGTCACAGTTTATTTTAAGTGTAATCTGTCCTGTCGGACCGATTATCATGGTATATATATATATATAAAGATTTCACATAAACACGTGAAATAACAATCAATGATCAAACCACAATAAGAAAATGGGAAAACAAGACTAAGATCTTTCAACCGTAACAAGCGGTCTTTGTCAGAGTCAACAACCCAGTTGGGTTTTTGACTCTGACGAAGATCGCTTGTTACGGTTGAAAGATCTTAGTCTTGTTTTCCCATTTTCTTATATATATATATATATATATATATATATATTATATATATATATATATAATATAGGTGTGTTCTTTAATCGGGGTTCGGTAAATTTTCCAGGATAAAAAATCAAACTCTCGTTGCCAACGTTTCGGTTTTATTTAAAACCTTTTTTCATAGGCCTACAAACAAAGGATAATAAGAAATCACTTATCAACATCAAACATATACACAATATGAAAATGGATAAAATAAATGATTTTTTTTACTTTTAAATGATATATTTTGCTACATATATTTACTGTGTATATATGTTGAATCACGTTAAGAATACTATATCAAAAGCTTGGGCCATATAAGAATCTGTTTCCGTGCCTTAATAACAAAAACAACACACACAACACAAAATCACATAAAAATGTGAAGTTTATGAGTGTTTGTATACAACAAACACCCAGTTTTATCTGCAATATGGACAAGTTTTAAAATAGATTAAAGAAGGGAATATATGAAACTAGACGACCCCGTGACCCCCTTGGGTTACTCAGTATTAAGAAATTATATGAACAGTTAATAATAGGCATTCACTGAATGTGATTGACAGGAATAATTGTTATTGTTATTTCTTGTTCTTAAGCTATGAATACAGATATTCCATATGGTCCAAACATTTGATTTAGTATTCTTAACCTGAATCAAGATATATACACAGTAAGTATATTTTTTTAAAATATAAAATCATTTACTTTATTACATACGTAAATGAAACATCAATTCAAGGTATATACTCATCAATTATATTTAATACTAATAAAACCTATAAATTGAAGTATTCCATTTATTTTCCCCCAACATGAAGTAACATTAATGACAGTAATGTGTCTTAATATTACCTTAGAACATTTGTATTTAAGCTGACATTTGTGTTCAAGTTTATATTAAAAAAAATATTCGTTTTAAACCTTTAATGTAATAGTTTATTTATATATACTTTCAGAATGTCATACATCTGTTTATTGCTTTATTTATATATACTTTCAGAATGTCATACATCTGTTTATTGCTTAAGTCCCTAGTACGATTGTTAAATCGAACCTTGGCTTTGAAAGTATGATTTGAACCTAGAAAAGTGACCGATTCCTGATAAATACAATTTATGTTATGTATATATATGACTAGAATTAACAGTAAATAGGTGAAATAAAAAAGAAACATCGTCTAAACATCAATAAGATTTCCAAAAATGGGACTGAGATCTTTCGTAGAAAAACTCGTCAGGTGTATTCTATAACATAAAGATATATCTGGAGTTATTAATTTTATTTGACTAACGTTGAGAGAATTTATTTGTCATTCCTCTTTCTTTTTAATGCTATTATTTGTAAAGAAATATATTACTCACTGTTTTTTTTAATATTTATTTCAATAATTTAAATATTAAATTATATTAAATATAAATAACATAGATAATATATGTTATTTATAGAATTATCGGCATTATTTAATTTAATTGGTTTGTATAAGTTTGTCTTGAACATAGTACAATTATGTTTCAGGGAAGCATTTCTGTGGGAGACGTACTGGATGAAGTAAATGAGCGTAGCCTTGTGTCTTCAGACCGAGGATACTTGTCTGACTTCCTCGCCTGCAAGTCAGGACCTGTTACTGCTCACGTTCTTAAGGTTTAATGAAACTATTATTAATTAATTAATTATTAATTAAAACTGACGACTTATTAGGAGTGGAAAATTTAGATTTAAATATCTATATAAGCCATTGGTAAACAGATTTCACTTAAACAGATGATAAAACCACAATATGAAATGGGAAAAAAAAGGACTAAGATCTTTCAACGTAACAAGCGGTCTTCGTCAGAGTCAAAAACCCAACTGAAACACTAGATGCCGAAGCATCATGGTGTGGGGTTCAAAGGAGTGGTATTTTAAAAGTAAATTTAGTTGGTAAATTTTTGCAATATCCATTAGATATTGTACTTCCCAGAATCCCTCAAGACGACTTAAGAGAAGATGGCCGAGAGATGTACTACCATGATGATCCAGAATCAGGAAACGAAGTGAAAACTTGAACTAGTGGGTTTAATTCTTTGCTCATGTTTGTCAAAGTTATTTGTATAACTCACACTACATATGCTTGTTACGCTACATATGCGTAGTTCTATATCTAAATAAATATGTTGAAAAGATATTGTAAATTTAAAAATTATTTTCTTTCTTTTAAAATAGTTAATAATAGATAATTAATATTTGTTGTTTAAAGTTAATGAAACTCTACTAAGATGATTTATTTGTTATTAAAAATAGATATAAATATTGTATGGACCATCTGATATAATAAAAGAAAAGATTCATCGGGTTTCAGTCAGTATTTCACGGTCAAATCATACTCACTATGCTTTTTTTAAATGTTCCGGTTTTACTTAATACTTTTTTCATTGGATTACAAAATAAAAAAGAATACACAAAATCATTCATCATTCAAGATATATATGTAGTAGGTGTGTCATCTAATCGGGATTCGGTCAAATTTTCTAGGTTCAAAAATCAAACTCTCATTGCCGACGTTTCGGTTTTATTTTATTTTCATAGGCTTACAAACAAAGGATAATAAGAAATCACATATCAACATCCAACATATAAACAATACGAAAATGAATTGTTACAACTTATGAATATTATAAGCAGAAGTATTTCAGAGAAATATAAAACTATATAACTTACAGAAGTAAGAATTTTTTGACTAAGAAAATGAAATTTACATTATTTAAAGGAACAACAATCTTAACCGAACAAAATCTTCGACTAGACTGTTTATATATATATATATATATGTTGTTAGTTTATAGCCCTCAGGATGTCTTAAAATAAAGACGAAACATTGACAAACAGGTGATTCCAAATATTAGCCCTGACCAAATTCCAAGAAGAAGAAAAAGTGTTTGTTAGTAATTTGTGATCAAGAAAACAGTACCGTATTATATATATATTTCACTCAAAATTGGAAAAAAATGATCCAAACTGGACGCAAATCAGCTCAAAAAAGTAAGAAAAGCAACACACAGAGAAAAAGATATACTTACAAACTCAAATTTTCGGATGATCCGTCTTCAGAGAGAAGTTTCCTGCCGTTGTGTTTCTGGCGTGCTTGGTCGCCCTTTCTATTTTCTCCTGATGACGGATCATCCGAAAATTTGAGTTTGTAAGTGTGTCTCTTTCTGTGTGTGTTGCTTTTCTTTGTTTTTGAGCTGATATATATATATATAATATATATATATATATATATATATATATATATACGATGCGATGTTGACCAATGGGAGTAGAGTTACAGGTCCAAGCGTAAGGTCCCAGTTGCCCGCTGCTCAGCAAAGAGCCTTTGCGTTCTGCCAATAGGTATAGAGGTTGCACAGTCCCTCTGTGTTAAATGATGTTTGGCAGAAAACATTAGCCTCACTTTACAGTGAACTCCTGTTCCCTTTCTATTTTTGATTTTTGTGGTGGTTGGGTGTTGCTGTTGTTTACTATTTTCTGTTACGGATATTGCTGGATATTTAAATGATACTCTCGGTTGTTTACTGCGAAAAGCCGCCTTCATCTTCATGCCAACAGGGGTAGAGGTTGCACAGTCCCTCTTGATTATTAAGAGATGTTGACACTGGAATCCAACTTCTTCTCGTAGAAACATCTTCAAGTTGTAGGTTTTGTATATTGTTCTCTTCGGTTTCTTATGTTCATGTTTTTTCTTCAGTTGAATGTTATTGCTGCTATTGATGGGTGGCTGGTAGGTGATGAAAAGTTCTGCACTGTTGACCTGGTGGTGGTATTTGCGACATGTTTCAACCATTCTCTGGTTATCTTCAGGCAAGGAAATGGCCCAGACGTTGGTCCTTATATACAGTTTTCTATGGGTTGTCCGGGGAAAGGAATATGATTCGATGCGATGTTGACCAATGGGAGTAGAGTTACAGGTCCAAGCGTAAGGTCCCAGTTGCCCGCTGCTCAGCAAAGAGCCTTTGCGTTCTGCCAATAGGTATAGGTTGCACAGTCCCTCTGTGTTAAATGATGTTTGGCAGAAAACATTAGCCTCACTTTACAGTGAACTCCTGTTCCCTTTCTATTTTTGATTTTTGTGGTGGTTGGGTGTTGCTGTTGTTTACTATTTTCTGTTACGGATATTGCTGGATATTTAAATGATACTCTCGGTTGTTTACTGCGAAAAGCCGCCTTCATCTTCATGCCAACAGGGGTAGAGGTTGCACAGTCCCTCTTGATTATTAAGAGATGTTGACACTGGAATCCAACTTCTTCTCGTAGAAACATCTTCAAGTTGTAGGTTTTGTATATTGTTCTCTTCGTAACAGTAATATTGTACGAATTCGTATATTGTTTCTTCGTATATTGTAATATCCGTAACAGAAAATAGTAAACAACAGCAACACCCAACCACCACAAAAATCAAAAATAGAAAGGGAACAGGAGTTCACTGTAAAGTGAGGCTAATGTTTTCTGCCAAACATCATTTAACACAGAGGGACTGTGCAACCTCTATACCTATTGGCAGAACGCAAAGGCTCTTTGCTGAGCAGCGGGCAACTGGGACCTTACGCTTGGACCTGTAACTCTACTCCCATTGGTCAACATCGCATCGAATCATATTCCTTTCCCCGACAACCCATAGAAAACTGTATATAAGGACCAACGTCTGGGCCATTTCCTTGCCTGAAGATAACCAGAGAATGGTTGAAACATGTCGCAAATACCACCACCAGGTCAACAGTGCAGAACTTTTCATCACCTACCAGCCACCCATCAATAGCAGCAATAACATTCAACTGAAGAAAAAACATGAACATAAGAACCGAAGAGAACAATATACAAAACCTACAACTTGAAGATGTTTCTACGAGAAGAAGTTGGATTCCAGTGTCAACATCTCTTAATAATCAAGAGGGACTGTGCAACCTCTACCCCTGTTGGCATGAAGATGAAGGCGGCTTTTCGCAGTAAACAACCGAGAGTATCATTTAAATATCCAGCAATATCCGTAACAGAAAATAGTAAACAACAGCAACACCCAACCACCACAAAAATCAAAAATAGAAAGGGAACAGGAGTTCACTGTAAAAGTGAGGCTAATGTTTTCTGCCAAACATCATTTAACACAGAGGGACTGTGCAACCTCTATACCTATTGGCAGAACGCAAAGGCTCTTTGCTGAGCAGCGGGCAACTGGGACCTACGCTTGGACCTGTAACTCTACTCCCATTGGTTCAACATCGCATCGAATCATATTCCTTTCCCCAGACAACCCATAGAAAACTGTATATAAGACCAACGTCTGGGTTGAAACATGTCGCAAATACCACCACCAGGTCAACAGTGCAGAACTTTTCATCACCTACCAGCCACCCATCAATAGCAGCAATAACATTCCAACTGAAGAAAAAACATGAACATAAGAAACCGAAGAGAACAATATACAAAACCTACAACTTGAAGATGTTTCTACGAGAAGAAGTTGGATTCCAGTGTCAACATCTCTTAATAATCAAGAGGGACTGTGCAACCTCTACCCTGTTGGCATGAAGATGAAGGCGGCTTTTCGCAGTAAACAACCGAGAGTATCATTTAAATATCCAGCAATATCCGTAACAGAAAATAGTAAACAACAGCAACACCCAACCACCACAAAAATCAAAAATAGAAAGGGAACAGGATTCACTGTAAAGTGAGGCTAATGTTTTCTGCCAAACATCATTTAACACAGAGGGACTGTGCAACCTCTATACCTATTGGCAGAACGCAAAGGCTCTTTGCTGAGCAGCGGGCAACTGGGACCTTACGCTTGGACCTGTAACTCTACTCCCATTGGTCAACATCGCATCGAATCATATTCCTTTCCCCGGACAACCCATAGAAAACTATATATATATATAATATACAAAACAGTAATGAATTGTCTACCGTGGGACAGATATGCAACATAAAAAGGATAAATCGGAATGCGGTCAGTTTCTTCCACTTTCAATCAAACTCTCATTGCCGACGTTTCGATTTTATTCAAAATCTTTTTCAAAGGGAAAAGTAGGAATATTTGAAAATGAACAAAGTATTACAAATTACATTACTAAAACAATATAGAAGGTTAAACTATTCAAATGACAATCATTAATGACTTATTAAATAGTTTAACATATATATTTAAATCTATAAATTTACGAGTTCGAGATTAACAAAGAGCAACACACAAAGTAGGGAAACACACTTACAGACTCAAATTTTCGGGTAATCCGTCTTCAGGAGAAAAGAGAATGGGAGACCAAGCACGTTGTAGGCGCAACGGCAAGTAACCCGTTACTCCTGAAGACGGATTACCCGAAAATTTGAGTGTAAGTGTGTTTCCCTACTTTGTGTGTTGCTCTTTGTTAATCTCGAACTCGTATTGTGTCCAGTTTGGATCGTATTTCGTTTTATCAGTGAATCTATAAATTTATATATACTATTTTTATTTTTTATCGAGGTTTGGTCTAGCTTCAAACAATACGACACCTTTAAGTTGATATTTCCTCTATATTTGTAGGCATTTTCAGGGCTACATCAATACAGAATTTATTCATGATAGCATGAAAAATTTTTTATAAGTTACTGTAACTTAATTTTAATTGTTCTATTTTTCTCTATCTACATTGAACTTTATATATATATATATATATATATATATACTCAAAAATTGTCTTTACCTCTTCTATTCAATTGTATTAGGTAGGTTTTGTTTTTGAGGGCTAGGTCTAATAAAAGAAAGTACTCCTTCCTAGGCCAACGTTTCGATGTATTTGTACATCATCTTCAGGGCTAATATTAGAGTAAGACTATAATACTTTTGACAGAACAATCTACATCTTACATTGCAATCTAAGAACTGAACTATTGCCAACAAAACATAAATACAATATGTTATTTTACATTTATTTATGAACCAAAACAAAAAAAATGAAATTTATTTTACCTTGGAATGTGTGCTATTGGTTATTTATGCATATCTTGATGTTCCATGTGAAATATTTATTTATTAGTATGAGAAAACACTACTTTGTTGCATTAATCTATCATTTTAAACAATGGAGGGTGTACATCTGAAGGTTGCAATATAAAGTAAGGTTGATTTACAATTTAAGGTTATAATCCATGTTACAATGATATACTATTGTTATTGTGACTGGGGATGCGAAAGAATGTTTGTATAAATAAGGGTGAACTTTTCAATATCAGATATGGAATTACAAGTGTTAGGAGTTTTTTTGTATGTGTATTATTTCTTTTATTATTCTTTTCACAGATACTGCATCCATGTCAATTATTTTTGAATTTTCAAGATCAAAGGAGTGATTCAAAGAGAGGGCAATTTCCTAAAGTACTGACTGGTTTCCTATATATGTCATGTTGCAATTAGTGCAGTTAATTTTGTATACTATATTGCTTTTATTTTGGTTAGGTATGGTGGATTTTAGTTTTGAAAAATCCGTATTTTTCAGTGTTTTTATATTTTTTACGCTATTTTGCGACTTATATTAGCTTTTATTGTTCTGCTCAATTGTTCTGATAGATCTTGTACAAACATATGTGAGGCTAGCATATTTGCAGTTTTCATGGGCTTGGTTGATAGACTTTGATTTATCTACTCGTATTTACCCCAGTATTAATATTTTGTGTATGTGAACATAAATCATATGCTATATACAACACAAAAAAAAATTTTTTTTCTATAAACAGAGTGGTGAAATTCAGAAAGTCCCCTTACTTTTTGATCAAACCTGGTATATGTTGGTAATAATTAATGTTTTGTGTATGACCTTCGTTATGGTTATCTTATAAAACTATAATATGTTGGCCGACATGGGGTATCAACGCTAAAGCCAGAGGAATTGTATATAGTACCATCAGTGAGTCCGTGACGGTGTATGGAACACCAGTTTGGGTCCCGGACCTGAACTCTTGGCTGTGTAGAGTGTTGATCTCTCATCAGAGCAGGGCACTTCTCACTGTTTCCAAAGGATATAAGACAACATCCGCCCTGGCGACGCAAGTCCTGGCTGATAACCATTGATATCAAGATCAAGTTGAAAGTCGAGTTGTTCCTTCACAGGCATGCCTGCGTCCTAGATGGGTGTATTTCGGTCTGGAGGAGATTGGGGACCGCGAGGAATAGCTGACTAGATGGTCATTTCGGCTCTGGCAAGCGAGATGGGATGAAGGAGATGTGGGCATCGATTCCTTCCGAATATTGAAATAAGATTGCGGTTGAGAGGCCTTCCAGTAGACCACTGGCTAGCTCAGATCTTAACCGGGCATGGAGACTTCGGGGCATACCTCATCAGGTTCAAGAAGAGAGAGGATGAACGCTGTGTTTGTGGGGCCCCCTCGATGAGCGTCTCTCGCATCCTGGAGGTATGCCCCAGATATGCCAGAGAACGCTTTGCATATGAGATTGACAGAGGCAAGTTTGTGGAGGACACTTATACGAGGTCAGCATTAACAAGCATAGGCAAGTTTGTCTATGCAATTGCAAGACGAAAAAAACAGCAGGAGTGCTCCTAATCTGACCTCCATATTGAAGGGATTTTATGTTTTGTTTACTTTTTCAAGCGTTTTCTATCAGTTATTTATTTACTTTTTCAAGGTCTAGTTTTAAGTTTTTATAAAGAGTTTTGTTTGATTTAGTTTTTTAGAACATAAGAATTTAACTATGTGATGCAGGGTCGTGGAAGCTCTCCTCCGCATGGTCCACCTCGGGCGTATCTCGGAGGTTTTGTTTGCCTCTATGCTAAGCTAGAGCCTGTAGTTCCCGAGATGCGGCGAAAGAGCTTTCACGTAAAAAAAAGGCATCAGCCTGTTCTGTTGTTATTATCAGCGATATTGCTGAAAAAGCTGGGTGCGCGAAATAATACCAAAACAGGTTATGTTATAGCTTTGGAAAAAGCTGTTAAATACTGGATGATGCTAAAGATGAGTCATATGCGACCTAAAGTGTTGTTTAGCTGTGCGTTTGTCTAGTTCAAGTTTTGTTTCTTTGCTTTGCAGGGCAGCAGTGGAGGAGCCGTATACCCCCCTCTCCTCTCCATGTTGCGCACTGCAGGGCTAGATTTGTCTCGGGTTGCTGCCGCATCATTACCATCTCCACACAATGCCCCACAGTCAGTAGTCAAGTCACTTTTTTTTTGGTCACTTCTTTCCAAAACAATTCAACTCCAGGTTCTATTTTTACTTTACTATAAGTAAAGTATAGTGATCGTGAAAAAATTCGATCTCGAGATTTTGACGGAATTACATGTTTTGAGGTCCCAGAAGTCGTTTTATGATGTTTTTACGATGATGTCTGTGTGTGTGTGTGTGTGGGTGGGTGTGTGTGTGGGTGGGTGCGTGGGTGGGTGCGTGGGTGGGTGCGTGGGTGGGTGGGTGCGTGTGTTAGCATTGCTTGTTACCACGCTACGGTCCAGAATCTTTGATGGGTCAAGTTGATATTTTACACAAAAATAGGCCTCATAAAGACGAAGATCCCTATTGTTTGGGAAGAATTATGCATGATGGGAAAGTCACTTTTTTTGCCAAAAACCGTTTTTTTTTAAACATTTATTTCTCCTAAACTGATAACCCTAGAGTTTTGAAATTTTGACATTATCTTTGAGGTTTCAAATGCAACAAACGAAAAATATATTCAGAATTTTAAAACAACAGGAAATTTTTTTTTTTCAATAAAATGTAAAAATTTTGACTTATAATTCAATTTCAAACCTTGTGAGAGCGATACAAGCCATACTGTTTGATGGATCAAAATGAAACTATGCCTAAAAATAGAACATTATGTGGAGAATGAGTTGAGATATTTTTTTCGAAAATTACATTCGCTAAAGGGGCGTTACAGTACGATTTGTGTTTTCAGAAAATGTTTTTTTGACGCTAAACGGCTCGTTAAAAAATAATGAAAATTTGACGAAAAATGGAAGAAAAAATTAACAATTCATAAAAAAAAATCACTAAGTTTCAATTACGGGAAAGAGCAATAACGATATAAAAACTCTTTGTTTATCCTAGACTAAGAGATCACCTGCTATACTTGTCGAATTTTTTGTATTTTTTTACATTGTTTACATTGACTTAGAAATTTTTTGAGCCAATCCACTGAGATAAAATTGATGATTCTAATGGAAAAATGAAAATATATTATTGACTTATAAGAGATGTAAGAGGAATAGTATTATTACATGTAAAAAATCACCCCCAACGAACATAAATTAATTTCCTCTGTCTTCCATGGTATGATGGATTTGTCTCATAAACTGCTTTAATAAATCTATATATTGCACTCTTGACCAAAACCTAATAACAGTTATAGTTTCTTCATCTTTGTGAATTGAAACCATTCATCTTACCATGATATTGAAATGTGAGGAATGGACTCTTTCCTCAAGAAAGAGGATTTATATTTGTTGACGAATATCCAGTTTTTTCACTATTCTAGTCTAATAGTTGATATTTATTATTTTCAAAAATTAGAAACTTCCAGTTATAAAAGCTTTATATTATACTGAATAGCCGATTTTGACTTTGAATGGAGTGTGGAAAACTTGATAATTACTATAATTTGTTTTCTCAATATACATTCAAAGCAACCTTATAACAGAGTACAGCAGCATGAAAAAGGTAACACTCGCTCAGAGTAAATTTGAATATACGTTTTTTGACAGATGAAAAGAAAAGCAATTTTTATTGAATAGATTTTTTAGACAATTCTTGTTATTTACATGTTTTGTGCAACTTTGTTTCCAAAAAAATTAATGTTTTCATTCTCCATTTAATCATATCCCATTTAGATGTTTACGTTATGTTTAAATGAGACGTTATGTTTTATATACTCAAGAAATTTGACATTAAGTTACTTATAGTAAAGTAGAGTGTAGGCCACTCCAGATTTTTTTTATTGTTTAAACCGGTCCCCTAGCTTATAAATACGTTAGCCGTTTACGGGGCTTTTTATTTGATCGGTGATTCTGCAGATTCTACATTGTGATGTCCTAAATTTTGCCTAAGGTTAGATTGCAGTGGTAGTCCCACAAGGGAACACACGTAGGCCGACGGTTTAACGTCCTCTGCTCAGATTTTCTCACTTCCCGCGTGTATAAATCGAGGGACAGTTGGGATTAGGTGAATAAACCCTGGACTACTAGCCCAGAGTCGAGTACGTTTACCACTGAGCTAACCTGGCTCCCAGGCTCTATTTTACTAAATAAAAAAATTGTTTGTTTCAAGGATCCTATTTCCCAATTTTAGCAACAGTATATTCCCAAATAGTCTTCTTTTTTCTTAAGGTTATTTAGTTTTGTAAATTGTACCTGTGGGTGATCTTCGATATGTACTAGTATCTTTAAACATCAACTCTGACCAGATTGTTCTAATAATATAGCTTAATGCTTTGCTTAATTTATTTTCTTTCTCCTTGTATTTTGTTTTGTTTATTGATTTATTATTGTTTATTCTATTTATATTTTATCTATTTATTTAATCGAATGTTTTCCTTATCTCGACTACATATATTTAACACTGTTTTTCTTTTTTATCGAGGTTTGGTCTAGCTTCAGTAATACAACACCTTTAAGCCGACGTTTCGTCTATATTTGTAGACATCTTCAGGGCATCTACCAAGCCTGAAGATGTCTACAAATATAGACGAAATGTCGGCTTAAAAGTGTTGTATTATTGAAGCTAGACCAAACCTCGATAAAAAAGAAAAATAGTGTTATTTTTATTTATACATTCATAATATATTTTACATCTATATAATATATATATATATATATATATATATATATATATATATATATATAATTATATTGATAGAGATTTCGACCAGTGATTCTTAAAGTTCAAAGATGGGTTTCTCGAGGATTTTTGATCTAAAGAAATAACACTCCTGTTTATACGCCGATATTTTGTCAAAAATTGTTTGAATTTTTTCAAAGCTAAAAACAATTTATTGACGACTTAAGTAGTGAAAACAAATACATTTACGGAATATCAAACAACCAAACAAATACGGTTCAAGACCAAAAATGGTAGCTTACTTAAAAAGCAACTAATAGAACACACATAAAAAAATAGTGAACTACATACAAGAAATTACATCACATACTAGTGTATAGAACTATTGAAGGACATTGGAATGAATAAGACTAAGGCTATACCATATATATCAGATCTTTTTTGTGTGTATCTTTTCAGTTTCTTTTTATGTAATCTACCTTTTTTGGTCTTAAACCGTATTAGACTGTAGTTAAGTTGAAATTGGAGGGGCGGACTGCTTTTGTTTTCTGGTTATGTATCCTCCCATTGTCTTCGTATCTGATATGATGCTGGTAGATAAAGGTATGGAAACGTAAATGGTTTCTCCCCCCCCCCCCCCCCCCCCAAAAAAAAACAAGGTAATAATTTTGTAGTTTTTCCCTTTGAGTCGTTTATATTTTCCGTATTTGTATTGTTTTGTAGTTTTCTTGCTTACTCTGTTTTTGTTGTTTGTTTGTTCCTTGAATGCTCAGTTAGTGGTATCCTCCCATATTGTTTTACAATATTACTTATCTGTTTAATAAAATTATTGGCCTTAATAATTAATAAAAGGTAATTATGTTCTTGAGTTTGAGTCCGTTCTTGAGTTGCATGTGTTTGTGGTTCTTTCTACATGGATTATTTCTTTTAATAGTCTTTTTCGCATGTTTTTCTTTGTCTATTACAACGGGATTTTGAATATCGGAATTGTGTTTTAGGATGTTTGCGTGTTTTACTAGAGCGCATGTTATTTTGTGTCCTATGGTGTCTGATTTATTTTGTGATATCCTGCTTAATAAGTATTGGCTGGTTTGGCCAATACTTATTTTGAGTCACAGTCGTTACAATTAATTTGATAGACTAGTTTTGTAATGTTGGAATGGTGGATTTTACATTAGAGTAAACTAAACTGTTTAGTGCTTTCTGGGTAGCCATAAAAACCATATAATATATATATATATTGAAAAAGACGAGCCAATCCCTGTTACATATTACTTTGGGCACTTCTTATTGGTTGTGGGTGTTTTTTCGTTAAACACGTTTCTCCTTAGCACACTCCGTCTGCTCGGCCGCCTCAGCCTTCACTCCAGGAGAGGGCTTGCAGTCCCTACTTAATTTTCCAATAGCGAGCCCTCTGCTGGAGTGAAGGCTGAGGCGGCCGAGCAGACGGAGTGTACTAAGGAGAAACGTGTTTAACGAAAAAACACCCACAACCAATAAGAAGTGCCCAAAGTAATACGTAACAGGGATTGGCTCGTCTTTTTCAATATCTAATCTGGCATTCAACAATATATATATATATATGATCAAACCACAATAAGAAATGGGAAAACAAGACTAAGATCTTTCAACCGTAACATGCGGTCTTCGTCAGAGTCAAAAACCCAACTCTGACGAAGACCGCTTGTTACGGTTGAAAGATCTTAGTCTTGTTTTCCCATTTCTTATTGTGGTTTGATCATTGATTGTTGTTTCACGTGTTTATGTGAAATCTTTTTATATATATATATATATTAATGATCAAACTACTATATGAAATGGGAAAACAAGAACTAAAATGTTTCAACCGGTCTTCGTCAGAGTCAAAAACCTAACTGACGTCTGTCAGTTGAAGTCTTGTTTTCCCATTTCATAATGTGGTTTTTTGATCATTGATTGTTATTTCACGTGTTTATGTGACATCTTTTTATAAGTATAATATATCGAGTATATGTATTAAAAGTCTATACAAGTAGAGTGAGTCTAGTTGATTTGACTATTTTGTGTTTAGAGAAGAGGAAGGAGACTGCAGTGTGGACTATGTCGGCGTGGAAGGCACTGGGCAGCGCGGAGACGTCAGACAGATTCACTTGGCTATCAGCAGACTGCTCGAGAAGATCGGAGACGGTCCACACAGCCAGGTCATCTTCTCTTTCTACGACTTGGGACTTAGAATCCGCCTCGCTGACCAAGATAATTCACAGGTTGGCATTATATCGTATCTTATGTAACCTTTTAGAAAACTAACGAAGGTGGGATAGAGTGCAACTCCCAAGAGCTTTAAGAGAGCACAGTAGTCGACATATTGTAACTTATGCTAGTAGAATCGAGTTACACGCCCGATCGTGGATCCGACTGATGCAGGATTGAAGACATGGGACCGCTAAAGAGCAACTCATTAGTTTCAGCCTGACTTGATGTATCAGGGTCGTAAAGGCACATGATCACTTTAGATCAGAGTTTTTCAAACTTTTTTCGACGTGGAACCCTTTTTGCTTCAGTAACTTTCCCAGGAACCCCAGATTCTAATGATTTTATACAATCATAATATAAATATTTTCATATGCTTTTATAAATAGTATGTATTTTTAAAAACAATTAAAAAGTAATATTACTGCAGTGCGTATTTGTCGAAGAAAAATTCAAAACTAAAAGATTTTAGTTTTCATATCTTCCACAAGTACATAACACATGAAACAGAATTATTAGCAACTTTAACACAAGTTTTATTTTGTAATCATTTTTGGTTTTATAGTTGAAAGTTTGACTCTCAAGTCAGACCGAGCATTAAGTCTACTTTGGTATTTGGTTTTTATGGTAGTATAAAAGGAAAATCCGGTTTTACATAATTAGGTAGTGGGAAGTGGCAACAGTGTGTGAACTGCTATTTTTACAATCGAAGGAAATTCGGGAATCAGATAGCTCCAAAAACTGACTAGTGATTCATCCTAAATATGAATAAAATTTTTGCCACTTGTACTTATGTGTATAAGTATTATTCGGTTTCATAGTTCACAAGAAACACAGAATAAATCCATACCCACTAAAGAAATAAAATTTAGAAAAATGTTTTTTCTAAATGTTTTTCTCTGAACCCCAGACAGTTCGTTAAAGAATCCACTTTGGGAATCTCTGTTCAATACCATTTCATCTGTTTTTTTTAAAAGGGTTTCTTTAAAATGGATTCCACGGAACCCACTTTGGGAATCTCTGCTTTAGATTAACACAGGTTAGGTTGTTGTGGGGACAGCCTTGGGGCTCAGGAACACTTATAGGTCAACACAGTTTAGGTTGTTGTGGGGACAGCCTTGGGGCTCAGGAACACTTATAGGTCAACAAAGTTTAGGTTGTTGCATGGACGGCCTTGGGGCTCAGGAACACTTATAGGTCAACACAGTTTAAGTTGTTGCGTGGACGGCCTTGGGGCTCAGGAACACTTATAGGTCAACAAAGTTTAGGTTGTTCCGTGGACGGCCTTGGGGCTCAGGAACACTTATAGGTCAACACAGTTTAGGTTGTTGCAGGGACTACATTTGGCGTCAATATGCAAGTCATGCTGCTTTTTCATCGTCATTGGTAACAACTCGTTTTATTACCCATTACACAATGTTTTACAACAAAATTTTTAAAAAGCAAATAAATATTTATCATATAATTAAATTTTTATTTTATCATCTGATAAAATACAAATATACAGCAGCCTCTGCATTCAGGACTTTTTGCTGATTGCCTAGAATTTCCTCGCAATTGTGCGTTTTTCTGGAGGTAATTTGCATAAATAATAAGCCAGAGACTTGTAAACAAAACTACTAAGAAATCTAATATGAAACAACTTTATTAAAACAGTAATACACAAAAAAAACCTTTTTTTAGTGTGTTAGTGTTTTTATTATAGTTGTTTCATTTTAATTTTCATAGTAGTTTTGTTTACATGTCTCTAGCTTATTATTTATGCAAATAACCTCCAGACCAACGAAAAATAGCGAGGAAATTGTATGACTGTTGTACCTTTATAGTTGTAAAAATGTGATATTTTTGTATTTCTGTAAATGTTATTTGTGTTTCTATAAATTTTCTCTGTCTGTTTTACAATTCTCTATTTTTTTTTGTATTTGTATGTATTAGGTTTACATAAAAGATGTTACGGAGAACTAATCGTTTGTAACATGTGCTCTGTCAATAACAAACAAAATAGAATTCTTGCCTGCTTTACTAGAAAATTATACTAGAAAATTATACTATTTGTTGAAAATTTGCTGTTTTTATAAATATTTGATGAACTTTGTTTTTCTGATTAACAATTTTTAAAATTGTTTTTGATAATAATGAATTACTTAGAAGATATGCTCAGTAATAGTTTGATCGTTTCAGGTAATGCTGGAGCACTGTTTTATGGAAATATCTTGCTGTGGATCAACTACGTCAGTGCCTCAATATTTCGCCTACATCGCGGGGTGAGTATCACTTCTTGACATACAATAAAGTAATTTTAATTCTAAGGTAGTGCAATCAGTTATTATGTGGTATTTATTTACTATAGGGTAAAAAAGTTAATGAAATAGTCTCCACATGTAGAACTTTAATAATCTAAGAAACGCGTTTTGAACGAGTGTGTTCTACAGGAATGAACTAAAAAAAGTAATGACATCAGAGTATTTTTATCTATAGTATAAAATAAATAGTTCATTAACTATGCAATCTGTGATAGTGTGGTATTTACTAATGTTAGGAAAGTATTAAGTCTCCACACAAAAAAGTTTATTACAAGAAACTAAACAACACGTTTCGAACACTTCATGTTCTTCTTCAGGTTACATCTGCTCTGCTGGGGTGGTTGTTCGGGAGGTGAGACCCAAGGACTCACCTCCCGAACAACCACCCAGCAGAGCAGATGTAACCTGAAGAACATCAAATGTTCGAAACGTGTTGTTTAGTTTCTTGTAATAAACTTTTTTGTGCGGAGACTTAATACTTTTCCTAACATAAAATAAATAGTACAAAATAAAATAAACAAACAGAGATGTACATACCCAAGATTCAGTCTGTGGTACAACTAACTGTTATAAGATTTTTATTTTTTTCTGATGTAGGGTCGTGGAAGCTCGCCTCCGCGTGGTCCACCTCGGGCGTATCTCGGAGGTTTTGTTTGCCTCTATCCTAGGCTAGAGCTTGCAGCTCCCGAGATGCGGCAAAAGAGCTTTCACGTAAAAAAGGCATCAGTCTGTTTTGTTGTTGTTTCCAGGGATATGGCTGAATAAGCTGGGAGCGCTAAATAATACTAAAACAGGTACAACTAACTGGAAATATGATGGAGGTGGATGTGGGTGGGGGATGGAGTGTGCATCTGTTTCATATTGAAAAAGAGTTTTTTTTTTTATTGTTTAAACCGATCCCCTAGCGGGTTATAACCCGCCTACTATTCATCAACCGTTTACTGACTTTTTGTTTCATCGGTGATTCTTCAGAATCTACACTGGGAGTCCTAAATTTTGCCTAACTTCGAGTAGGGCTCTTAAACAAGTACCTGACATCGAGACCGACGGCTTAACGTCCTCTTCGAGGGACGACATACTTAGATTTATTGATCTCTCGCGTGAATAAATCGAGGGCCAGGTGGGGATCATCCACGGACTACCGGCCCAAAGGCGAGTACGTAAGCCACTCAGCTAACCTGACCCCTAACTGCTATGTTACTTTTTTCCATTGGTTAGGCAAAGACCTTTGCATTCGCTCTAAGACTTAAGTACAGAAAATATAACAGAAAACTATAACGAAAGACGAAAGAAAAATTATAAAAGTAAAAAAAATAGAGCTTTTTTTTTCTTTATTATAAGAATAATTTAAGAAAAGTTGTGCAGTTAGGGATTTGCACTAATTAGGCATATGCTCATTGAGGTAAACGAAAGAAATATCACACACTGATTTGTTAATTTCATGAGTTTCTAGAATAGGTATTTCGCGGAATTTATTGTTTCTATGTTTTGACCTGAATCAAATTGATGCTTATTTGCGACTAAATGTTTCCTTATTTTATTTTGTACCATTTATTTTATACTACAAATAGCTCTCTGATGTCATTATATTTTTTAGTTTTATGTCTGAAGAAGATCACAACGTGTTCGAAACGCGTTGTTTATATTACTAAAATTTTTATATGTGGAGACCTTTACATTAACTTTTTTACCCTACAAAAAGTAATGTTCGGTTAGGGAGAACACACAATAATATGTCAGTGATTGGCCATACAATGAACTTACTGCATTGGTCCTCAAGGGTACCAGGCGACACCCTTGAGTAAATAGCCTTACTCCGGTATGCGGTGCTCTGCCGGAGCGGACAAAATACTACCGATTTTCCCCTATATGATGCTCATACTAAGGAGAAGGAAGTCCGGAGACCATCCTCCGGAAGCGCAGAGGGTCCAAAAGCGCTAACTAGTGGAAGCCAACCTCCCACAAGTGCACCTAAGGACCCGAAGAAGACCCTCCCGATGAAGGAGAAAGGAAGTCGCTTTTTCCTGAAACGTAGGGAGCCTGAATGGGCATTATCGATGATGGTTTAGGCAGATTCTGCAAAAAAGAGGAAGAAACACTGTTGCACCTGCTGACTGACTGTAAGGCAACTTTGCTGCACAGAGGTAGGTTCTGCGGGACACTCAACAAGCCGTAGAAAAACTTTTACCGCTGGAACCAGCAAAAGTGCTGAGCTTCGTTGCATTGAAGCTAACTGCTGGGGTACTTTAGTACAGAAGAGGGGAAGTACAATAGTTTCTTTTTTAAGACACAGTGCTATTGTCACTCTCAAATAATAATAATAATACATTGGTAGTCCTAAATTTTGCCTAACTCAAATATATTTAGAGTGGGGTTGTTTAATGAGTACCTGACATCGTGCAAGATCAGGATTAGTAGCGACCTCTACGAGGTTTAACATGCTCAGCTTTTTTGTCACCTCCTGCGTAAATAAATTGCGGAGTAGATCGGTAGGTTAGGTTTCAGTGGCAGGAGTCAGGTTAGCTAAGTGGTTAATGTACTCACCTCTGAACTGTAGGTCCGGGGTTCGATGCCCACCTGGCCCTCGATTTATTCACGTGGGAGGTGAATAAATTTGAGTATGTCGTCCTTCAAGGACGTTAAACCGTCGGTCCCGAGACTGTACGATGTCAGGTACTCGTTAAAAATCCCTACTCTGAATACACTTGAGTTAGGCAAAAACATAGAACTCCCAATGTAGATTTTACAGATAGTGTGACTCGCCAATTACTAAAAATGGGACCCAAATAATAAATGAGCTACAATTTCCACCCCTATTACCAGGGATGTGGAGTCGGAGTCGGGCATATTTTCGACCTTGAGTCGGAATCGGAGTCGGGAGAAATCAGCCGACTCCGACTCCTCACCTATTTAAATTACTTGTGTACATGAAAAAGGGAAAATAATATGGTACATGATTAATTAGACCAAGTAGGAATTTTTCCCTTCGGAGAAAGACATTGGACATTTGATGGTACAACACAAAAAGTTTAGTTTAATAAAATATCTGTCCTTACCTGTTCAGTGTTTCAGATGATTAATAATTAAATATCTGGAGTTACCTATACTCAACTTTTCTATAAGTAAATATAAAATCAAATCCTTGGTTATATAATGTCCTATTTAGATATAATATAAATGCCTAAATAGGAGATGTTAGTCTTTCATTCCTGTCGGTAGTACAGATAGTGATTGAACCGGTTATACATATAAACGGTTATTTTGGTGTATCACAGAACTGAAACATATAATATCCTTCGTATTACCACAGCAATAAAAACGCCAAAGTTTTCGTTTGGAGACCAAATATTTCAATTTTGTTTACTTTAAAAAACCATAATTATGTAAATTTTCAAACATTTGTTTTTAGGTATATGAAAAGTAAATGAGTATAATAATACACATATAAACATATCAAGGAGCGCTAACTGCGTGCCATGGACCATCAAAATACCCTTTTTCCTCCTCCCACTGTAGTTCTCTATGAACCCCTGGGGACCCATGTGGAACACGTTGTGAACTATTGATTTAAACCAATAATAAAACTAAATAGGCGATTTGACGGACATATCAATAAAAAGTACATTTTAAAAGAATGAACTCAAATAATAAGTAAATAAAGTAATATTAATAATAAAAAAAATTATGCATATCTTGGTATCACTTGCTCAATAGGCATTTATTCCCAGTACCATTGATCTTTAGCAGTCTCTTTTGAAGAGGCACAACATACGGTTGGGTGACTATATCCAAGTTTCACGAGGTAAGACGTGCTTATAGGATAATATTAAAGTTCATTATTTGATTCAAATATCTTCTTGATTTTCTAGTTTCTATTTCTATTTTTCTTTTTTCAGGGATAAAGATTATGTCAACTGCAAGAATTATAAATGTTACGTTTTCTTCAGTTCAAATAAACCACTGGTAAATTATCTTTTAAAGTTTCAATTATTTATTACTTTGCTTCATCTATAGAATTATTTACTTTTATGTAGTCATGCTGATTTTATATATATATAGTTCACAAAGGAAAGAGAAAAACAGATAAAAACAAACACAAAAAAGACTCACAACGAATTTCGAAATTCGTCGTCATCGGGCAGAAGTAGTTGCCTTAAATAGCTGAAGTTAACTGAAAGGGACTCAAACTTACTCAAGGGACTAAAGCTACTCAGCTACTCAAAGGGACTACTTCTTCCCGATGACGACGAATGTCGAAATTCGTTGTGAGTCTTTTTTGTGTTTGTTTTTATCTGTTTTTCTCTTTCCTTTGTGAACTAGTAGTCCTGTTGGAGCGTTATATATATATATATAAAGATTTCACATAAACACGTGAAATAACAATCAATGATCAAACCACAATAAGAAATGGAAAAACAAGACTAAGATCTTTTAACCGTAACAAGCGGTCTTCGTCAGAGTCAAAAACCCAACCTCAACCCCTCACCAGATGTTTTCTGCATCTAGTGTTTCAGTTGGATTTTTGACTCTGACGAAGACCGCTTGTTACGTTTGATCTTAGTCTTGTTTTCCCATTTCATATTGTGGTTTGATCATTGATTGCTATTTCACGTGTTTATGTAAAATAGCAATCAATGATCAAACCACAATATGAAATGGGGAAACAAGACTAAGATCTTTCAACCGTAACAAGCGGTCATCGTCAGAGTCAAAAACCCAACTGTGACTCTTGTTATTAATCTTGTTGTCAGAGGACCGCTTGTTACGGTTGAAAGATCTTAGTCTCGTTTTACCATTTCATATTGTGGTTTGATCATTGATTATATATGTATATATATAATATCTTCTCTATTTTTTTTACTGAGTTTTGGTCCAGAGTGAAACAATTCTCAAAAAAAAAAACACCTTCGGTCAATATTTAGTCTGTAGTTTTAGACATCTTCAGGGCTACATCAAATTTTTTACCTTAGGCACTTCACGAGGATTGTTTCGTTTTTCTCATTTGTGGAGAAACGTTGGTTTTTCGTGAAGTAATGAAAGGGTTCCACGTTTAAAAACATAACCTATTTTGCTTTATCATGGTAAATAAATCAATCAAGGGAGGAGGGGCGGGGCAAATCTTACGACCGCCCGTCTGTAAATATAATTGATACGCCATTGGCTGTAGGATATATAATTAATATTTGTTGTATTTTAAGTACTAATCATAATGTTACTTGTTTCAGGTAGAAAAAATATTACGCAGTATAGGTAAGATATTTTTATAAGTTAATAATGAACAATTGTATAATTATTAAATATGTAAATTGAAAATGGACTCGGAACAGTTTATAAGAAAATATTAGTATATTCATGTTTTATTTTATTGTTTTTTTATATATATATATATTTTATGAGCTGTCCGGGAAAAGGAATATGATTCGTTACGATGGTGACCAATAGGAGAGTAGAGTTTGTAGGTCCATGTGCGGTTCTTAGAAAGCTCCAGTTGCCGCCTTTATTCCGCCGGATATATATATATATATAATGGTATACTTTGGGAGCAGACCTTCTTTTAAACATACCTCATTAAAGATCTTGCCAACATTAAGTTTAGTATGTTTCCTACATACCTTTTCAAGGTTTCGAATGCTTCTTTTCCATCTTTGTGGTATCATATAAATTAACTCACCGATTTTTTTATCTTTAAATATATTTTTCATTTTACATGTCCGACGTTTCAGTCTACGTTGACCATTCTCAAGGATTCTATATACAAGGTTTTTTTAACAATTCTAAGAAATACTTATTTACAATAACAATTACATCACTTCTATCAAACATAACTAATAATACAATATTCTTTTAAAAAAACACTACCTTAATAAAATTGAGTAACAGGTTTGCTACAAAATTCCCTACATGAACTTTTTCACAACATTATTTAAATCACTAAATAGTTATTTTTTACGAATGTAACTTTAAAATTCTGGAAAAACAACAGGACTGATCATTAAGGTTCGGCTTCTTTTCCTTTATGCATAATGATTCAATTATATGCAGCCTCGTGTTTTTTAACTACAAAAAACCAATGTAGTGTACAGATATAATTGCACTATAGGAGACTGTGAGCTCCTAAAATCGAGCTATATTGGTTCTACGACGACAACACTTTCACGCAGACTTACGATGCATCTCGCAGCCGGAGGACCAAAAGAACACACAATGAACATACATAAAAGCAGGCTAAGTAGAAAAATGCTGGAAGACAACATTGAAGTATTATATGCAGACAATAATCACACGAGGCTGCATATAATTGAATCATTATGCATAAAGGAAAAGAAGCCGAACCTTAATGATCAGTCCTGTTGTTTTTCCAGAATTTTAAAGTTACATTCGTAAAAAATAACTATTTAGTGATTTAAATAATGTTGTGAAAAAGTTCATGTAGGGAATTTTGTAGCAAACCTGTTACTCAATTTTATTAAGGTAGTGTTTTTTTAAAAGAATATTGTATTATTAGTTATGTTTGATAGAAGTGATGTAATTGTTATTGTAAATAAGTATTTCTTAGAATTGTTAAAAAAACCTTGTATATAGAATCCTTGAGAATGGTCAACGTAGACTGAAACGTCGGACATGTAAAATGAAAAATATATTTAAAGATAAAAAAATCGGTGAGTTAATTTATATGATACCACAAAGATGGAAAAGAAGCATTCGAAACCTTGAAAAGGTATGTAGGAAACATACTAAACTTAATGTTGGCAAGATCTTTAACGAGGTATATATATATAAATGTATATATAAACTAGAATTTTCAAAAGAACACATATAAAAGAAATCACTGAACTCATTACTATATTTCGATGTTCTCGTCGTCAGGAATAGATGTGAATCGCTCCAAAGGCTGATAACGACTGGCTTGGCGTTTGAACCGAAGCACTCAAACAGTGTAGCTAACTTTCGGAGGAAAGGTAGATAAGGAAGATAATGAGATAAAAGCCAAATAAAAATGAAAAGAATGAAAACAATTAACTAAAATAAAATGAAAAGCTGATAACAACTTATAGAAGAAGAAAAAAAAAAACAACGATTGAGGTTAAGCCCAGGAGCCGATCTACCGCCCAGAAGACTAATGAGTGCTTCTTCTGAAGCTCTCAGAGTGACTTTCGAATTAATTCAAAAATTAATTACACATTGCGTTGTATATATTATATATATACATATAGTATTACATATAATTTACAAATAATATTATTCACAGTATATGTATTCACAAATCATATATAATCATATTATGCATAAAGTGTACATAATATTATATAATTAGTCGAAATCTAGAATTTATCGTTTTAATTGATGAAGAGTTATTGCTAGGGAAATAGATAAGTAAAAATGAAAACGTTGAAAATGGTGTATATTTAAAAAGTTGAGTCATCCCTTAACTATTGATGTGATATTGCAAAGTTAAATAGTATCTTTTCGAGTGCTTTAAGTTCATTAAAGATGTTCGCTTTTCTGTAGATGTTAGTATCATTTTATATTGCATAGTAAATACAGTTTTCTTGGCTTTTGTCAGTCTCTTTCTAGGCTGTTTATTCAAACTATCTAGACTGTATTTAAACCATCCACATATGGAAATACTCACTTGAAACCTCTAATAATATAGGTTCATAATTTTTTTCACTTTTAAAGTACATACTCTAATCGGATAATTCAAATACCACTTCTTTTTTTACAAAATAATGGCATTTCTAAAAGCGTTAATACTTTAGTAACAGGATATGTTATTTAATTATTGCTTAGATTATAAAATTAGTCAGTGAAACATGGAAGATGTACATGTTTCACTAATTGTTGAAATTTGTCTTCTTAATTGAAGTTATTACAGGCAGTTATAAAATATGTTGTTTACATTTTGAATTTCTTCCTTGGAACTAGATCTAGAATTCAGACCTAGAAGTGATGATCTAGTGGAATTTTATGCAGATATTCTCGTATTTTTCTATGGGCTGCCAAAGTCTTGAATGCTCTATGTATAAGTGCCTTGATTGATCCGTCTTTATATCTTTCAGAGCATTCACTTTGTGCATTTAAGTAAACACCTGCATGTGTTGGTTTAACATAAGTGATGTTTCATATTTTCTATTATTCTGGTTGATGCTTACATCCAGAAAGTTCATTTTATTGTTGAATTCTTTAGTGAATTTTAATACTGTTACTTAGTGAGTTTAATCCAGAAATTTTTTTAAACACTCATTCTCTTGTTCATTATTCACCACGAAGAAGCAGTCGTCAACATAACGATTTGCAAAAGTTACTACCAGGGGAGAACCCATAGCAACACCATCTATTTGATAATATAAACTCTCATCAATGTGCATAAAAGGATTTTCGGTAGTACAGCTTCGAAATAGATCTTCCATAACAACTCGTGCAAAAGGTGGAGGGGTTAGAGTTGGGTGTTTATACGCTAAGTCACAAGTGATTTCAATAGTTTCATCCGACTGGCCTCTCTTCCACCGAGCAGTTGAAATAATAAAACATTTCAATTGTGATTTGATCATTGATTGTTATTTCACGTGTTTATGTGAAATCTTGTTATATATATATATATATATATATATATATCAATGATCAAACCACAATAAGAAATGGGAAAACAAGACTAAGATCTTTCAACCGTAACAAGCGGTCTTCGTCAGAGTCAAAAACCCAACTGAACACTAGATGCAGAAAACATCTGGTGAGGAGTTGAGAAGAGTGGGAGGGAAGAGTGGTATTTTAAAAGGGTGAAAGCACAGGAAAGGACTAATGTCCAGAAAGAGATGTTTGGGGAAACAAAGGAGTACAGTAAGAAAAAGTACTAATGTCCCAAACATCCCTTTCTGGACATTAGTCCTTTCCTGTGCTTTCACCCTTTTAAAATACCACTCTTCCCTCCCACTCTTCTCAATTCCTCACCAGATGTTTTCTGCATCTAGTGTTCAGTTGGGTTTTTGACTCTGACGAAGACCGCTTGTTACGGTTGAAAGATCTTAGTCTTGTTTTCCCATTTCTTATTGTGGTTTGATCATTGATTGTTGTTTCACGTGTTTATGTGAAATCTTTATATATATATATATATATATATATATATATATATATATATATATATATTACTTTTTCTTCTTCTCGGAATTTCGGTCAGGGTTAGTATATGGAATCACCTTTTTGCCAACGTTTCGTCTTTATTTTAAGACATCCTCAGGGCTATAAATCAAGGTTAGCTTCTAATACCTAACCAACAAAACCGACAGACCCGACAAAAAACGGTTTTGTTGGTTCGGTATTAGAAGCTAGCCTTGATTTATAGTCCTGAGGATGTTTTAAAATAAAGACGAAACGTCTTTAGGAAAATAGGTGATATATGGAAAATAGGTGATTCCATATATTAACCCTGACCAAAATTCCGAGAAGAAGAAAAAAGTGTTTATTAGTAATTGTGGTCAAGAAAACAATACATTATTATACGAGTATATACATATATATAAATTGGTCATTTGTCCGAGGTCACTACCGTCGTCCTCCGCCCAGGGTGGTTGCCCCGGTTCACCCTAGTTAAGGGGCAGGCCTAGGTTTAGCACTGAATCATGCACACTTGTTACATTTTCACATTTACAAAATTTGCCTAATTTTTGTTTAAAAAAATGAATAATTTTTGTTTCAGCTCAGGGTTTTAGAAGAACAATGTGCACTGTCTAAAGTTGGCAGACCTGGTTTTGTTGATTGATATATCATGGCAGAGAAATTAAAAGATCAATTAATACCAAAAAAAATCTATATTCGATTCATATCTAGCCTTTAAGTATAATATATATTGTGTAAAATATTTGATTTGTGTTAAATAATGATTATTTTATTTGCAAATGTTTTAAGTTTAATAGAGAGAGAGAGCAATTGTAGAAAATTATTAAGTGTGAACTTTGTTTTAGTTTGTTGTTTGAGAATTGAGTGTTGTTTTTTGTTTTGCATTCAGGTTATCAGTACGACCGTGATCATTGGGTAATTTTGAAGTTTTCCCAGTAGTCAACCATTCCTTCTCTCTAATATTATTATGAATATATGTATAATAAGGTATAAACTACAGTAACAAATCAGAAAAATAACTAAGATATTTCAGCTATAGGTAAGAGAACTTCGAAAGAAAAATTGGGTCCGTAGTTGAAAGATTTCAGTTATTTTTCTCATTCTTACTGTGGTTTTTATTTTTATTCAAGCGTTTTTTTTTGTGAAATCTTGTTATAAATATACAAGATCGGTTTACAAGGAACTTTCCTAATCGAGGTACCACTGTGTTAGTATCTGTTTGAAGTACTAGGACTTACGAACTTATTTCGTTCCGGGATTGATTTCGTATATCGATATGGTCATATCTCGAGACTAATTTTTATTATAAAAAAAATACGTTATAATTCGATTAATCTGTTTTATATCCCAAAATAACCTTTATAATTACAACAATAAATATATCAAACGATTAGAATAAAATAACACGGAGAAACAACACATAACTCACTTCAATATTTGAAGTTATATATTTATATATTTTCTCATCAAGAGAAGGAGAAGAAGATGAGTTCTGCTCAAACAGAGTTGTTTACCAGCTGAGCAGAACTCATCTCCTCCTTCTCCTGATGACGACGAGGTCGAAATATTAAAGTGAGTTGTGTGTTGTTTCTACGTGCTCTTTCATTTTAATCGTTTGATATTTTGGCCTAAGGACCTAAGTTTCATTTTTTAATTGCTGCAGTAAATATAGGTATAAATAACAATTACATATGCATATAATTAAAAATTAGTAAAATTAATCAGATTTAAAACTAGTGAATTATAAATAAATCAGAAATAAAGAATAAAACATCGCTTTATCGTAGAGCAGGCACGGCAACCTGCGACCCAGCACGTGTTTTTGTGCAACCCTCGGAGATTAGTTGAAATTCTATCTTAATATTATAAATTCCTTTGCTTTCTGTTTATTAACAAAAGCTCACCGAAAGTTTTAGAATCAAATTATAACATGAAAAGAGAGAGAAAGTGTGTTTAACAGCAACAAATGCTTATTTTTGTCTTTTTATGACGCTGGTAATCTTTTAGGGATTGCGTTATGATAATTGCTTTATTAGCATTGTGAAATAATGAGGCATTAATAATACTTTTCATTACAGGAATAATATAAAGTTAAATAATTATTGAAACCATACTACAGTACAAAGTATGAATTTTTATTTATGTATATATTCATACATGCATATTGTTAGTGCCGCAGAGGTTAGTAAATAAGATATCATTATGAACCGTCATACCTCGTCTATCGCTGGTCCAACGACCAACGACTAACGATTCTTTCCGCGCACTGTTGTGCACGTTGTATTAGCAGTTCCAGGTCACGGACCTACTACTGCTGAATTATTGTCCTGCTGTGGTTGTGGGGTCAGTAAGTAAATGTCTGTACTTTTTTGTTTTTTATTATGTGGTTCGTCCGTTTACGTCATTTCGTGGTCGTTTGGTCTCATTGTGTCGTGTCTTGTCAGTCTTTTTCAAGGGTTTGGCCTTCTATTTTAATAACAGCTTCTAATGTGGATGTGTTTGGGGAATTATTTTGGATAGGCTTTGGATAAGGGGGTTTGGATGGGTTGGAATTTTCGTGTCCTCATTGGTCACCAGTCTATTATTCTGGTTGATGCTTACATCCAGAAAGTTCATTTTATTGTTGAATTCTTTAGTGAATTTTAATACTGTTACTTAGTGAGTTTAATCCAGAAATTTTTTTAAACACTCATTCTCTTGTTCATTATTCACCACGAAGAAGCAGTCGTCAACATAACGATTTGCAAAAGTTACTACCAGGGGAGAACCCATAGCAACACCATCTATTTGATAATATAAACTCTCATCAATGTGCATAAAAGGATTTTCGGTAGTACAGCTTCGAAATAGATCTTCCATAACAACTCGTGCAAAAGGTGGAGGGGTTAGAGTTGGGTGTTTATACGCTAAGTCACAAGTGATTTCAATAGTTTCATCCGACTGGCCTCTCTTCCACCGAGCAGTTGAAATAATAAAACATTTCAATTGTGATTTGATCATTGATTGTTATTTCACGTGTTTATGTGAAATCTTGTATATATATATATATATATATATATATATATCAATGATCAAACCACAATAAGAAATGGGAAAACAAGACTAAGATCTTTCAACCGTAACAAGCGGTCTTCGTCAGAGTCAAAAACCCAACTGAACACTAGATGCAGAAAACATCTGGTGAGGAGTTGAGAAGAGTGGGAGGGAAGAGTGGTATTTTAAAAGGGTGAAAGCACAGGAAAGGACTAATGTCCAGAAAGAGATGTTTGGGGAAACAAAGGAGTACAGTAAGAAAAAGTACTAATGTCCCAAACATCCCTTTCTGGACATTAGTCCTTTCCTGTGCTTTCACCCTTTTAAAATACCACTCTTCCCTCCCACTCTTCTCAATTCCTCACCAGATGTTTTCTGCATCTAGTGTTCAGTTGGGTTTTTGACTCTGACGAAGACCGCTTGTTACGGTTGAAAGATCTTAGTCTTGTTTTCCCATTTCTTATTGTGGTTTGATCATTGATTGTTGTTTCACGTGTTTATGTGAAATCTTTATATATATATATATATATATATACTTTTTTCTTCTTCTCGGAATTTCGGTCAGGGTTAGTATATGGAATCACCTTTTTGCCAACGTTTCGTCTTTATTTTAAGACATCCTCAGGGCTATAAATCAAGGTTAGCTTCTAATACCTAACCAACAAAACCGACAGACCCGACAAAAAACGGTTTTGTTGGTTCGGTATTAGAAGCTAGCCTTGATTTATAGTCCTGAGGATGTTTTAAAATAAAGACGAAACGTCTTTAGGAAAATAGGTGATATATGGAAAATAGGTGATTCCATATATTAACCCTGACCAAAATTCCGAGAAGAAGAAAAAAGTGTTTATTAGTAATTGTGGTCAAGAAAACAATACATTATTATACGAGTATATACATATATATAAATTGGTCATTTGTCCGAGGTCACTACCGTCGTCCTCCGCCCAGGGTGGTTGCCCCGGTTCACCCTAGTTAAGGGGCAGGCCTAGGTTTAGCACTGAATCATGCACACTTGTTACATTTTCACATTTACAAAATTTGCCTAATTTTTGTTTAAAAAAATGAATAATTTTTGTTTCAGCTCAGGGTTTTAGAAGAACAATGTGCACTGTCTAAAGTTGGCAGACCTGGTTTTGTTGATTGATATATCATGGCAGAGAAATTAAAAGATCAATTAATACCAAAAAAAATCTATATTCGATTCATATCTAGCCTTTAAGTATAATATATATTGTGTAAAATATTTGATTTGTGTTAAATAATGATTATTTTATTTGCAAATGTTTTAAGTTTAATAGAGAGAGAGAGCAATTGTAGAAAATTATTAAGTGTGAACTTTGTTTTAGTTTGTTGTTTGAGAATTGAGTGTTGTTTTTTGTTTTGCATTCAGGTTATCAGTACGACCGTGATCATTGGGTAATTTTGAAGTTTTCCCAGTAGTCAACCATTCCTTCTCTCTAATATTATTATGAATATATGTATAATAAGGTATAAACTACAGTAACAAATCAGAAAAATAACTAAGATATTTCAGCTATAGGTAAGAGAACTTCGAAAGAAAAATTGGGTCCGTAGTTGAAAGATTTCAGTTATTTTTCTCATTCTTACTGTGGTTTTTATTTTTATTCAAGCGTTTTTTTTTGTGAAATCTTGTTATAAATATACAAGATCGGTTTACAAGGAACTTTCCTAATCGAGGTACCACTGTGTTAGTATCTGTTTGAAGTACTAGGACTTACGAACTTATTTCGTTCCGGGATTGATTTCGTATATCGATATGGTCATATCTCGAGACTAATTTTTATTATAAAAAAAATACGTTATAATTCGATTAATCTGTTTTATATCCCAAAATAACCTTTATAATTACAACAATAAATATATCAAACGATTAGAATAAAATAACACGGAGAAACAACACATAACTCACTTCAATATTTGAAGTTATATATTTATATATTTTCTCATCAAGAGAAGGAGAAGAAGATGAGTTCTGCTCAAACAGAGTTGTTTACCAGCTGAGCAGAACTCATCTCCTCCTTCTCCTGATGACGACGAGGTCGAAATATTAAAGTGAGTTGTGTGTTGTTTCTACGTGCTCTTTCATTTTAATCGTTTGATATTTTGGCCTAAGGACCTAAGTTTCATTTTTTAATTGCTGCAGTAAATATAGGTATAAATAACAATTACATATGCATATAATTAAAAATTAGTAAAATTAATCAGATTTAAAACTAGTGAATTATAAATAAATCAGAAATAAAGAATAAAACATCGCTTTATCGTAGAGCAGGCACGGCAACCTGCGACCCAGCACGTGTTTTTGTGCAACCCTCGGAGATTAGTTGAAATTCTATCTTAATATTATAAATTCCTTTGCTTTCTGTTTATTAACAAAAGCTCACCGAAAGTTTTAGAATCAAATTATAACATGAAAAGAGAGAGAAAGTGTGTTTAACAGCAACAAATGCTTATTTTTGTCTTTTTATGACGCTGGTAATCTTTTAGGGATTGCGTTATGATAATTGCTTTATTAGCATTGTGAAATAATGAGGCATTAATAATACTTTTCATTACAGGAATAATATAAAGTTAAATAATTATTGAAACCATACTACAGTACAAAGTATGAATTTTTATTTATGTATATATTCATACATGCATATTGTTAGTGCCGCAGAGGTTAGTAAATAAGATATCATTATGAACCGTCATACCTCGTCTATCGCTGGTCCAACGACCAACGACTAACGATTCTTTCCGCGCACTGTTGTGCACGTTGTATTAGCAGTTCCAGGTCACGGACCTACTACTGCTGAATTATTGTCCTGCTGTGGTTGTGGGGTCAGTAAGTAAATGTCTGTACTTTTTTGTTTTTTATTATGTGGTTCGTCCGTTTACGTCATTTCGTGGTCGTTTGGTCTCATTGTGTCGTGTCTTGTCAGTCTTTTTCAAGGGTTTGGCCTTCTATTTTAATAACAGCTTCTAATGTGGATGTGTTTGGGGAATTATTTTGGATAGGCTTTGGATAAGGGGGTTTGGATGGGTTGGAATTTTCGTGTCCTCATTGGTCACCAGTCTACTCGTGAATTGGTCAATTGTTTCTAACCTGAGGTCTCTTTGAATATCCACATTTCTGGCATACAAAGGTGCCCCAGCCATAAGATGTGCGCATTTATTCTGAACTATCTGTATAAGTGTTTTATTAGTTCTTGCAGCTTGTAACCAGGTCGAGCATCCATAAGTCATGCTAGCCCTAATTACCACCTTATAAATGAGGTCCTTTACTACCTGTGGAGTATTCTTCGACTTCAGGATAGGATACAATTTTGACATTAGTGCCAGACCCAATTTATATCTATTTTTCAGATGATGTTTGAACGTGAGCCTGCTGTCAATTATTATTCGTAGGTATTTGGCCTGGGATCTGTAAGGTATTAACTGGCAACTAATAAAGACGGGAGGAGGTTGCTTGGGTGTCCCTTTACTGAATTGTATGTGGTTGCTTTTTGCTGGATTGACTTCAAGTTTCCAGCTACTGAACCAGTGAGAAATTTGATCAAGGTAGATTTGTAACTGTCATGTGGCATACTCCACACTGGCACATCTAAAGGCCACTGAAATGTCATCAGCAAAGAGACCCAGAAACGACTCAGTTTTTCTGGGAGAATTGTCTGACCAGCACCTACAGCTGACAGTTTAAGGACTACCCTGATCCTTGAGGATTTGGTCGTCCCCCTCCTTAGAGGGAAGTACCCTTTTCCCTGGAATGTGATGACCTGGAATAAGATAAGAGAAAAGAAATGACTGATTAGGAGAAGAGGAGAGAAACTAAAATCACCCATGGGCTTGGAGCCTCGTCCCCGTGGTACCGATAGTATTTTAAGAGCACTCGGGTGGTACTCCGGACCAAGGTCCTACTGAACCTGCTATTGGGGGCAGGTATAGGTCAGTGGCCTATCAGATAGTAAGGAATGAGGAAATGAAAGGATAAGAACTTTGGGAGAAAAAAAAAAAACTCGGTTTTATCAGGACGGGAGCCATTCTAATATCTCCGGTAAAATCTACCCCATGCCCGGAAGCCCACCGGGCCGGCGGGAGCCGGAGGGGAAGGTCATTCCCCCCCCCCCCCCCCGGCGTCCCCCGCCCACCCCACCAGCGAGACCTCCAGCAGCCCAGGCAGCTGGGAGGGGCTCAGCCGCACCAAGACCAGAGAACACGGCAGGAGCAGGGAGAACAACCCCCCCCCCCCCCCCCGCCCCCACGGCCAAGGACCGCCCCAGCCCCCCCACACATAACAAAACCCAGGTAGCAAACGAATCCGTCACCGGTGACTCACCGTCCTCCAGACGCCATGACATGCAAAAATAGCCTCGATAAGTATGCCTGGAGCTGTCTCTATTATTTATTAGTCGGATGACTGGTCTGAATCCAGGGGAACCAGGAAGGGGATGTTCTCCACATATGATCTCCCACTAGCGTAATCAGTCTTTAATCTCGCCAGAACCAATGCAGTAATGAATTTTTTGAAAATTGGAAAAGTATCTTTATTACGAATAAGGCTAGAGACGTTTGGGGGCCAACTCACTCCTTGGGATTGTATCTGGAACATAAAATTCAGTCTTTTGCCTGTGTATTTCCTGCAATAAAAAACCAAATGAGCCGGGGTGTCTTTTTCGTTACCTCTACAGTCACTGCAATATGGGTTTGAAGCTTTACCGATCCTGTAGAGGAAGTCTCTGAATGGGCCATGTCCCGTTAGAATTTGAGCCATTGCAAAATTAACCTTAAAGTAGCTTTATCTTCATAAATGAGTGTAAATCCCCAATACTATTGAAAATATGCTTATTTCGGACATCCATCCTTGCCTTCTTCGCCCAGACTCTAACAATGTAGCTTCTAACAGCCTTTTTAATTTCATTCAAGCTGGTGTTTTCTGGGGAGGGGATAGTTTTTTGGAGGAATCTAATTGGACAAGGAGTGTGGTTTTGAAAGTCTTGAATTAAGTTTATTTCTAGTAGTCGGTATGCAGGTGGAAGAACTTGAATCAAGATGCATAAAGAATCTGTAGAGACTGATTTATACGCATGGGAGACCAGCAGGAGGCTTGAGCGTGAGACACGATTCAAAGCACTATGATAGCATAGCGGAACTCTTAAACCAAGCAGTCGCACCATATATCATAATTCCCTCCGCCACTGCTTGGTACGCTATTTTCAGTTGGTTGTAGCGAAGACCCCATCTGTAGCCTGCACGAGATCTAAAAATGTTAAATTTCTTGGCAACACTTGCTCTCAAGTTTTTGATATGCTCAGTGAAATTAAGTGATTTATTTATAGTTAGACCAAAAATTTTCAGATTTTTGTGGAATTTAATTGAAGTGCTATTGATTTTAATTATAGGTAGTCTTTTTAGATGTCCTTTCAACATGATGGTATTTGATTTTTTTGGCTCAATTTCCAGACCAACCGAATCCGTCCAGCCTTTAATTATTTTTATTATGTTCTCAGCGGTGGCTTCCAAGTTCCTTCTAGACACTCCCTCTATTATCAGAAAAATGTCATCAGCGAAAGCAATAAATTTAATGTGATTGTTTGTGATGGTATTAAGTAGGTCATTAGCATAAATATTCCAAAAAACAGGTGACAGAACCGAGCCCTGGGGGCAACCTCTGAGTAATCGGTGTTTGATGACTGAATGTTTTCCAGAGTAGACCAGAAAGCGGTTGTTAAAGTAGCTATTGAATATATTTAATAGGTTATTATTGCACTTTAATTTTTTAAGGGATTGAATTAATGTTTGGTGTTTAATGGAGTTGAAAGCGTCTTTGATGTCTATGGAAATGCCGGTGATGACTTTTGCTGTAGAGTGTTCAACGTATTGGAGTAGAGTTTCTAGCGCTGTTGAGGTGGATGAGTTTTTCCTGAAGCCAAATTGCTGAGGATGTAAAATATCTTTGTATTTGATGCAGTGCTCTAATTTCATTTTAATAAAAATTTCAAAGATTTTTGCCATTGATGACAAAAGTGAGATTGGTCTAAATTTGTTAGAACTTTTTTCGGGGATGAGTATGATTCTGGCAATTTTCCAACAATCAGGGAAATATCCAAGCTGGAGACAAGAGTGGAATATCATAATTAAATGCGGCGCTAGAATTTCTCCTCCATATTTGAGCATTTTATTAGAAATTTGATCTATTCCCGGGGCACTGTTCCCTCTTCTGGAGTTAATGATTTCTATAATTAGATCTTGTTGTGATAAGTCGTCTTCTAGTTCTGTAGTTAATAACTCCTGAAATCGGTGGTCCTCTCTAACTGGAAATAATTTGGTGATTATTTCCTCAGCCGTTTCTGACCATGTTAAACAATTGTCAGTGACTAGAGGAGAATGCGGTGGTCGCTTTAAAACTTTCCAAAATTTATTCCACGGGGTCTTTTTATTTCCCTGTTTAACAAACTTATTCCATGCTTTCATCTTAGCCGCTTTAATGGAATTGTGGTAATCTTTAAAGGATGCTTTATATTCCTGGATGACTGAGGATGATGTATTATTATGAAGACGACGTTTTAATTTTTGAACTATTGCTTTTTTATTCGCTAAATCCTTGGACCACCAGTGGGGACGGCCAGGTCTATTCTTACTTGAGGTTTTCTTGCATTATTGAATAATTGAATCTGTAATGAGTTGTATGTTCTTGTCAATATCAGTGTATGTTGATAGTTGCTTAGGCAAAAAGTCTAAACTATTTTTCAATAACTGAGTGTATTTCTTCACATCTTGGATGTAAAATCTTGTTTGCCGTTGTAACTTGGGGTTATGGTCCAAGGACCATACGAAAGTGATGATGTTATGATCTCAGGGGATTAATCTGTTGTTAATTTTCCCAATTCTCTATTTTCCCTGAGTTTATGTTTTTGACTAGTGAAATGTCTATGTTGCTATTACTTGTTGATTTGATACATTTTCCTGAGAAAGTCAGATGGTGAGTTTAACAAGATTAGTCCGTTGGATGATATAAATAGTTCGGTTAAAAGCCCCCTGGAATCAGTTCCGGCGTTGAGCCATTCTTTGGATTTACTATTAAAATCCCCACAGATAAATATGGGATATCCCCGGCATTTATACAAAATTTCTTCCAACCGACGTAAACTATTTTTGATTGGGTCATTTGAATGACAATATACTGATATTAGGTAGAATGTGGAGTGAGCCATACTAATTGAGCAAGTTGTAATAAATTTGAAGGAGAGTTGTTCTAGGACGCAAACATCAAACAGATCAACTTTAACCGCTATTGCGGAGTAGGACTTTTCTTGGGGAACTACACACTGGTAAGCTGGACCCAATTTTAACTGTGTTTGTCTGTATAAGTTTGGTTCCTGTATTAGTAGAATGTGGGGGTCTAATTTGGGTAGCCAAAGTTGTAGCTCCAGACGGGCTTTCTGGCTTCGCATCAAATTTATCTGGAGAAATTTGATTTTCTTGGCCGGATGATCAGTCATATTTTGTTCTAGAAACTATGTTAGCCTTATATGTGATGTATTTTGGGCAGGTAGAGTCAGTGGTAGTGTGGGCACTCTTGCAGTTGGCACATGATGGGGATAGAGCCTTTGATTTGCATTCAGCGAACCTATGACCCCTCCTCCCACAGTGGCTGCAGACATCCTTTTTTTCCGTGCATTTATTGGGTTGGTGGCCAAAGGTCTGGCATTTGTAAACCCATAGAAAATTCTGTCTACTGTGTTCATTATTATATTCCTTAAATCTGGGGAAACTTCGAATACCATATTTCTAAGATGTTTGTTATTTTTAGCTTCTAAGGAGATAATGTGCTTGAAGTTGTCCTTGAAGTTTTGCCGATCAGTGACTTCCTCAAAATTTGTAACAAAAATTTTCTCTATAATCTTGTCTATTTTCTCTTCGGAGGGGAGACCGTGTATGATAATTCTTGGTAATCTTTTAGGGCACTCTGAGGCAATTAATCCCTTCTTTGCCAGCTTTGGATTCTCAACTATTTTAGCGATTTCTTTCTTATCTGTATGGATTAAGAGTTCGTTGTTCTGTTTTTTAACTCTGGATATCTTAAAATTGAATTGCTCAAGTATACTTGGATCCACCTCTTCTGATTCTTTAGTAGTTTTGATTTTTACTATTGTAGGCTCATTACTTGGGACCTTGATGTTGTTTTTATGGCCCTTGAGAGTATTTGCATATGATCTCTGTTGCCTGAGGACCTCTGTTTCTCTCTTAGTGGCCGAGTTGGTTACCTTGGTTAATGTGTCGCATGTTGTATTTAGTGTAGATTTTAATTCTGCGATTTGTGACAGATCCTTTGAAACAACTTGCTGAGTACCTTTGATTGCGCTAGTTATATATCTTATGGCTTGCATCTCCGATTTCATGATGTTGAATTCTTCCATCAGACTATTGAGTTTGTGATTTTGTTGATTTTCAAAGTCCACAATGGAGTTTTGTCCTAGAAGTATCTCTTGATTAGATTTTAGAATGCTCAATTCTTTTTTAAGTTCTTCATGTGAGTTTTTGGACCTTGGGTCCATTAAAGCTGACTCGTATAAAGCCTCCAGAGTGTCTGTGGCCTCTTTTATTTCGTTCTTTGTCTTAACAGAGACTTTATGATTTGCTATATGTCTGTCAATGATGTCATGTATGGTTTTTATTGATCGAGAGAAAAGACTGAGGTTAGATGTATCAGTAGTACTTTCATTCTTCGAAGATTGGGTTTCTTTTTTCTTTTTTTTGCTGCTAGTCGGGGTGTTATGTTTGGTCTTAAGGTATTCTTTTGGAAAAGGGATGTCACAAGAATCCGAAGAATCCTCCGAGGACTGAGACTCTAGGAGATTAAAGCTTTTGGAACGTTAACTATCCATGCTCCAACCGATATAAGGCAGTTAGAGGTTACAGAAAACTGTGCGTCAAAAATTATTATTTTATAATAAAAAATAATAAATATCAATATTATAAATTATAATGGAAAATATAAGTAATAATAATGATCAAAGGTGTGTATAAATAAAAATAAAATGAAGTAGAAAAATAAAATTGAATAAAAATAAAATAATCCTTATAGAGGAGTGTTTAAAATAAAATACTTGTGAAAAACAAGAGTCAAAAACAAGCTTATCTTTTGAGCGCAGCGAAGAGCCGGGATACCGATAGGCAAAGCAGCGATCCTTCCTCCTTGAAGTCTAGAACGCAACTGTTCTGGGAGAATTCGGGAATAGAACTGCGGGAGGATTTGGGAAGTCATACGTATATAGGGAGTAAAGGATTGGCCCTAACACACTTCCCTGAGGTACGCCTCTCAGCATCTGTCCTATAGGAGAATGTTGGTCATTAATGGCAACAAAAAATCTTCTATTAAAAAGGAATGATTTTATAATGTCAGTAAACCAGTCAGGTAGGCTGAAACATTTCAGTTTGAAGAGAAGCGCTTTATGCCAGACCGAGTCGCATGCACGCCTCAAGTCCAAGAACACAGCTAGGGTTCTTTGAGAGGACGGAGCCGGACCATGTGACAGCCCTTGGGTTACAAATTGTAGAAGCCTTCAAATCTGTAGAGTAGTTCCGTGTTGAGCTCGAAACCCAAATTGCTCGGGTCGAAAGGGAAGGACATTTTTAACCTTTAATAGTATTAACCTCTCATAGACTTTGCCAAGACAGGGGAGGAGGCTTATCGGTCTATAGTCTGTGGTACAACGTCCCGATTTTTGGGATTTGGGTATCATTAAAATCTTTGCCATTTTCCAGGCAGCAGGAAAGTACCTCATTCTCAAGCAGGAGTTAAAGAGGGCAGTGAGGGAGGCAATCACTTTGGCAGGTAATTTTGTGAGCATCCTGTTAGTGATGTCCTGATAGCCAGGTGAGCTCTTTTTCTTGAGGGTGGTGCTTATGTGATTAACTTCATGAGGGGTAAAAAATATTGAATATTCAGGGACAGTTTTAGTAACAACGCAAGATATAGAAGGGATATTAGTGTTAGGGTGGGGTTTGTAGAGGTCAGTGAGGTGATGGAAGAAGGTGAGTGCCTTCTTTGCATCGTCTATGAGAGGTTTACCGTTCTCCCTTAAGGGGTGACTAGAACTAGTACTTCTGGGTCCTTTCTTCAAGGCTCTAACTATTTTCCAGGCTGTAACATGGTTCGGATCTTCATCCCTGTCAAGGAGTTGAGTCCAATGCCTGCTATTGTGAGCCCTAACAAGACTACGCACTTCCCACTGCGCCCTGTTTAAATGTTTTCTGTCTCTGGGGCTCCTCGTGACTTCATACAACTTCCTCAGTTTGTTTTTTTCTTTAATTTTATGTAGTATGGATGGAGGAAGTGGGTTGCAAAGGGACGGTACTACTATCAGGGTGGAAGCTACGTTTAGGGAGTTTTTTAAGTGACCAGTAATTTCTTCTACAAAGGAATCGATTTTCTGAGGGGTGGTTAGGTTTTGCAAGAAGGGACAGTTTTTCGTAACAGTATTTTGAAATAAGGGCCAGTTAGTCTTTTGATGGAGGTTATTTGGTCTATATCTAATTTTGAATTTTTGAAGAGTAAACAAAACTGGTAGGTGAGTTGAATCAAGCCCTTCTAGCACTTCAGCAGTGACGACATGATTAACATTTGACGACAGTGAGATATCAAGTATGTCAGGTCGCCCAACAACAGGACTAGGGATATGAGTGGGAGTGGAGGGAGCGTGAATCATAGTGTTGGTTTGGGTTATATGGCTTAGTAGGATTCGTCCTGACCTATTGTCACTATTACAAGTGCTTTTCGCATTCAGGTCTCCTCCTACTAAGGAAGGTCTACCTGAATGGAGCAGTCGCTGAAGGTGATGTATATTCAGGGCAACATGAGGTGGTTTGTATACGGCTGAAATAAAGAGGGGTAGGCTTGAGTTTGGGAACAGGATTTGGATTGTCGTGTGCTCTATGGAAGTGGACGGGCTCTCAACTCTGGCATAAGAGATGCCGTGGCGCACGAGGATGGCCGTACCACCACCTGGTGTGAGGCGGTCAGTTCTTTCAATCCTGTAGCCATGCATAGAGAAGCGCATGTTGGGTTTCAGAAATGTTTCAGCCAAAAGTACTAGATCGGGTTTCACTAATTGTAACAGGTTTTCCAGTTCTGTTTTTCCTCGTCTAATTCCACCCGGGTTAAAGACGAGGTATGTCAGTGAGTCAGGATCTGTCTTAGTTTGTTGTACTGCCATTAGTCAGGTCAGTGTCATTTTCAGATCACAGAAGAGACGCTATCAAGTCAAAGGCCTCAGAGGGACACAAAGTGGAGTCTTTAACTGACTGGCTAAGTCTATTAAAAATACCCGCCTCCTGGAGACCTTGAATGACTACTTCTTCAACAGAAATTTTGGGTTGACTCAGTTTGTTTACTGCCTCACTATATGATAAAGTTTGTGGAGGAGGAGGGGGAGCCGGGACATAGGAAGGTTTGTTAGAGGGAGTGGGAGTTGTGGAGAAGGCCGGACATCCCCGGTAGTTGGCGGGATGGGGTCCTGCGCAGTTTACACAGGCAGGTTGCGTCCCCTTTGGGTTAGGACAGGAAGAATAGTGGTGAGCTCCTGGGCACCTAACACAGCGAGGAGTCTCCCTACACCAGGTCTGGGTGTGCCCCAGACGTTGACATCTGAAACACTGGGTGGGGCCAGGTCTCCGATGAGACTCCTCAACTGTCACTTTTATGCCTAGGATGCTTGCCAAGGATAATATATCTTTATGATTAGGGTCAGGTTCCAGTGAAATTACAAAAAGCGATAGGGGATGAGGAACAGTGTCTCCTGGGAAGCGGGGCCGCCTAGACACGAGCTGTCTAGCTTTTGCTCTGATGCCCTTGGAAAGTAGATCACTTTCAATGTCTGGGGCCTCTGTGTCAACCGGTAAATACTTGACCATGTATTTTACCATTTTTTTCTCCCAAGGAGGTCGAAAAGAATGAAAGTCAATGTAAAGTTCCCGGAGACGTTTGGTAAGTTCTCTGTAACTGTCCGGAGTCTTGGTCATAATTCTGATTGACTTTCCTCTCGAGGTAATAGTCAAGTCTGTCATTAAGTCGCCATTTATATTTTTTCTTAGTTTTTGATAACCCTCCATGGTCCTAACCATTGCCGGTGGAGGGGAACGTGAGTCAGTTTGGGATTTGCCAGAGCCGTTTGAAGTGTCAGTAGTGTCGGTACAAGTATCAGTAGTAGTTTCAGTCCGGGTTTCGAGCGCTGAAGGGCTCTCAGAGTTGGTCTATAGGGGAGTGAAGGGGTTTGTGGTTGCTAAGGACTGGAAAGAGGGAGGTAATGGAATCATTGATTTTCTGCTCTTTGACCTTGTTACAGGTCTAGGAGGTGAGAGGTTTTTTTAGGAGGGGTAGAAGAGTTTCTAGTTGCTGATTTTTTAGGTTTTTTAGGTTTTATTTTGGGTGCAGGGTTGGTGGATGTTGAAGGAGAGGTTAGGCTGGCCATTTCTCTTGCTAGTACAGGTAGTATGTCCAGCCCACGCGCCTTCAGCTCAAGATGCTGCTTTAAAATAGACTGCACAATACTATCCACTGAGTCAGTCATTGTAAAAAAGAATTTAGCTACAGGTCAGTCAGTCAATGAACCAGGTACTTCTAATGTTGGTGCCTTACCTAGTTGCTCATAAATCCCTTATTTTTTACAATAACTATTTAACACTTGGTTTGTTAAATTACTTACTGTGTATGAAATTAAAACTACACTTTTAAATCTACACAGGACACTAGAAGGTCTAGTTGTACTCTTCTTGTAGTTGAATTTGATGTGAAGAAGTAACCTCAGTCTTGATGACAGGTGCTTTAAAATATTCTTCTTATAACGCAGATATACCGGATTGTAGTTACTCACTCAGGTTCCAATGTCTTAGAATCGTACAGAGACCGTACAGATGTAGGCGCAGGTGTGCGGTGTGGAATCAATTGATAGAAGAAGAACTTGGGATAAAAAGTGAAAGTTCAATTTAAATTTTGAAAAGTCTAGTTTTGAGTTGGTGGGTTAGTACACGCTGGGAGCACAGCAGGTAGCCGAGCAGGCACAGAGGTCAAGTTCCATGGGTTGAGTGACTGCAATATACCTTACCCCACATAAACCGAGTCCAACTCAACTATGCTTTTGAAAGGATCCAGGTACAGTCGGAGCACTAAAAGTAGACCAAAGGTACTCAACCACCGAAAGACCAGGATACACGAAGGGCAGCAACAAGGATCCACACAACAACAACCGACCCTTCACTCCAGCCAACTGTCAATCGCTGGTGAAGTCGCCCGACCGGTTTCGCAATGGCTCCATCATCAATGGGTTCATAATGATATCTTATATATTTATACATTATGTACATGAGTTGCGTGTATCAAAATATCACAGAAATTACCATATGGCCCGTGGTGACTTGAAAATTATATAATGGGGACCCCCAGTTCACCTGGTAGAAAAAGTTCGTAGGAGACGTATGTGCCGATAAAACTACGAGAGCTTTGACCGTAACAGATACTCCGATTTACACTAAGTAACTTATTTGTTTTTATTGTTAGAAATTGTATGCTTCACTTAATTTAAAACAAAACCTAGTTTATATGTTTGTACAGAGAGAGATTTGTTTTTATTTTTTTTTTTTTTAGTTTTCTTTCTAAATTTGAAATTGACTTTCCCTCACTTCAGGCTTTTATTTATTTTTTTTATTTATAGTATATATATATACTTTTTTGATAAAAAAAAACGATCCGAAATAGACAAATACAGTTCAATGTATATAAAGAAACATCGAGAAATTAAAAGCTTGGGGCTCCAACCGTCTCTGTACCAGTGCGCTTGGTTTCCCTCTCTTATCTCTCCTGAAGACGGTTCAACCGAAAATTAGAGACTGTAAATGTGTGCTTTTAATTTCTCTCTATGTTTCTTTTTTGTACATTGAACTATATATATATATATATATATATATATATATATAAATCTTGATAAAAAAGATCGACCATGAAATAGTATCAAAATAAAATATATAAGGAATCTTATCAGTTCTTCAGATTCTAATTAAACTCTCAAGGCCGATGTTTCGGTTTTTATTTAAAACCTTTTACATTAGGCAGAAGATTAAAGTATATCAATAAAATGCCTATGAAAAAGATTTTAAATAAAAACCGAAACGTCAGCATTGAGAGTTTAATTTGAGCCTAAAGAACTGACCGAGTCCTGATAAATTTTATATATATATTTATATCAATGATCAAACCACAATATGAAATGGGAAAACAAGACAAATCTTTCAACCATAACAAGCGGTCTTCGTGAGAGTCTAAAACCCAATTGTTTTTTCAGATCTTAGTCTTCTTTTCCTATTTCATATTGTGGTTTGATCATTGATTGTTATGCGAAATCTTTATATATATATATATATATATATATATATATATATATATATATATTATATATATGGACTATGTTTAAAATAATATATTAGTAAGTGAATGCTAATAAAAATAAAAATGCTATTAAAAATAATTAAATTTTAAAATATTATTGTTAAGAGGTCGAAACCTACGATGGCTTTCCTCTGTATGTAAACTTAAAGTGGTTATAATTCACCCCCTGAAAACACCAAATTACCCCTTGGAGTGAATTCCACCCGTCATTTAGAACTTATTTATTAAAAATTTGTATGTGAAAGGTTTTTCAAAAGTGACTAAATGTTGTTTTTATAACTGATTACATAACTTCTTAATTGCTTTTATGTAATATTTATTACATAATGTTTAGTAATTAAATAATATGTAATATAAGGATGTAACAAATGATGTCAGGACATTTTTAACCGTGCTGCTTATTGCATTGTGGTTAATAGTAGGATGAGTTAGCACATTTGTAGCCATGCTGGTCATTGCATTATGTTTAAATTATGGTATAATAATGCCTCCACTTTCCCACTTACAAGCAAGTAATAGGAGTAAAAGAACTGTAACATGGTCTGAACTGAAATTTCAGCTTAAACTGCTGTTTAAACAAACCCATGTTTGTTTATCTTCAGACATGATAGGACGAGTGTCATGTAAACGTATGGATCTCTTAAAAAGAAATTAATCAAATCCCAAAGAATTTGTCTTTCATTCCACATTCTATTTATAACTGTATCTGAGTTGTTATTATTGTTATATTTCCATCCTGCTTTGTTATCAATAAATATAATATAATAATAAATTACTCTCTATTTTCCTATTTCTTCTTACATTCTTATTATAAAATACAATATTATTATTTTATATATATATATATATATATATATATATATATATATAATATAACTTTAAATTACACAAAGCATGACACAGAAAAGAGACTAAAAAGAACACTTACAGAATTCAATATTTCGAACTGTTGTTCGTCATCAGGAGAGTAGACTAGAAGAGAGGACGAAGTGAGAGAGATCTCCCCACGTCGAAGAACGGAGCGCGAATATATATATATATATATATATATACACTTTTTCGTTGGAAGTACGATCCGAAACGGACAAGTATAGTTCAATGTAGAAAAATAAACATAGAGAAATCAAAAGCACACACTTACAGTCTCTAATTTTCGGCTTGAACCGACTTCAGGAGAGATAAGAGAGGGAATTCAACGGTTGGGGATTCCAACCGTCTCTGAACGTGTGGGTGGTTTCCCTCTCTTATCTCTCCTGAAGACTGATCATACCGAAAATTAGAGACTGTAATGTAATGTATGTGTGTGCTTTTGATTTTTCTATGTTTCTTTTTCTACATTGAACTATATATATATATATATAATATATATATATATATATATATATATATATATCACATTTTGACTCATCTCATTTAGTTGTGCAATTCGTAATTGTGTTTATTTACTCATGCTGGGGTAAATATATAAATCAAAGTTGAATGCTCGACTCTGGTCGGTCCTCTGGTCCTTCATTTCGAAATTTCGAACTTGACGATGAACACTAAGTGTTCGAAACGGGTTTTCATAGTTATACCTTGAGGTGAAGACAATGTATTTTGATCCTCACTAATGAAATGTAAATACAACATAATAACTGCTCATGTGTTAACATTTATGAACAAATTAAATAATGTGTAAATAAAATTCAATAACAAAAAAAAAGTCATTGTAATTATGTTAATGTATTGAACTTGGTTTTTATTGAACTCGGAGTAAATGTTTCCTTAAGGGGCCAATTAGTTCAGTGGTTAACGTACTCACCTTTGGGCTGGTAGTCCGGTGTTCAATCCCCATGTGGCATTCGATTTTTATTCACACGGGAGGTGAATAAATGTAGTCCCTCGGAGAGAACATTAAGCCTTCGGTCCCGAGCCTGTACGATGTCAGGGACTCTTTGAAGATCCCTACTCGAAATGCACTTGAGTTAGGCAAAATTTAGGACTCCCAATGTAGAACCTGTAGAATCACCGATCAAACAAAAAGCCGGTAAACGGCTGTCGTTATCACTCGCTAGACAATCGGTTTAAACAATAAAAAAATGTTTTATTTGACCTTTCAGAATGAGCAAATACCACATGATGTTAAAGTATGCAACTATAAATTTTAATTCTTATAAATTTTTTTTGTTAATACTCTCAAAAATATTTATATTTAGTTCATCATTAATTAAAGCTAGTTAAAATGGATGAAAATAATAATATTAATGATTAAGTGACACAAAAAATCGCTAATTTGATGAAGTGCATTAAAGAAGTTCTCTGTAAGCATTACAATAATAATGGAATAATTATTATTATCTCCAGAAGAGAGGAAAGTAACTATTTCTTCTAGTTTTCAGGTAATAATGTAGAACATGTAATCTCTGTGCTTAAAACTGGGCAATTATGGAAAAAGGGGTGGGGGGGAGATCATGAAAAAAAAACAGGGATATTCAGGTTTCCAACCTAATTATTTTGTTGATGTCTATTTTTAGGTATAAAGTGAATTAAGATCGCGAAGAGTTGGGTGTTAACCCTGATGTTTAAATCCCAACAGTATTGCTAATTATTCTACTATGTTTTGTTTACATACTTTTATTTAGCTTTCTTAAACTTTTGCTTTTTTTATTTTGGATTATAAAGAGATTAGTACAATTTTTATATTTGTAAAATAATCTCTATTGCAATACTTGGTTTTTCAGTTTTAAATTTGTATACATTTGCCTATGAAAAATGTTCTAAATAAAAACCGAAACGTTGGTAATGAAAGTTTAATTTGAACCCGAAGAACTATCGAGTCCTGATAAAATTTTATTTTGTATATGTAATATATATAAATATATAACATATTATAGGTGTATTATTCGGTCAATTTTCTAGGTTCAAAAATCAAACTCACATTGCCGACGTTTTGGCTTTATTTTAAAACCTTTTCCGTAGGCCTGCAAACAAAGGATAATAGAAATCACATATCAGCATCCAACATATAAACAATATGAAAATTGTTACAACTTATGAATATTACAATCAAAAGTACTTCAGAGAGTCTTTTCAGAACTAAATAAACAGTGTTGTGGTTACTTGTAATGTTAGTCTGGTCAAAGGTTTTGACCAGTTAAGATTTTTAGTTTCTTTTATAATATAAATTTTATTTTCTTATTAAAAAAACTCTTATTTCTGTAAATTATATTATTTTATTTATCTCTGAAATACTTCTGCTTGTAATAAGTTGTAACAATTGTTACAATTTTCATTTTGGTTATATGTTGGATGTTTTAGACCCTAGATTAACTTTTAAGCAACACCTACATAACAAATCCAAGCTTGGAATTTACTTAATGTGTAATCTTTATTCTCTTTTCAAATCAAGGAATTCTCCCGATTCCGTCGATGACCTTGTCTATAAGGGGGTTGTTCATTCAGTCTGGTTTAGAGCAGCACCAACGAACAAGGCTTGTATCAAAATTGTTGTTCAAAATAAGTGTGTCCGCCTTATAGCCAGGACCCTTGGTACGCCCGTAATGTTGATATTCACCATGATTTGAAAATGGAATCCATAAATAGTTACATCACCGATTTACTATCACTGAAGACAACAAACTAGCTACTCATCCCAACTTCGTTGTATAAGCTCTTAATCCTGCCACCAACCTTTCTCAACCTCACTGAACAATTACTTCATCCACTGACCACTTTTCCAACTCATGACTAAAAACATTGAAAACTGTGACTAACAAGAGCACATGACCGAGAATACGACACCATTACTGTACAGACTAACTTAACATCTGACATGAATTACTGATTTTCCAAGTTATAAAAGCACAGTAATCAAGCAGTAGAAGGCCTCTGGTCTGGAACTGCTAGTTACGACGTGCACTATATTTCGCGGATATATTCATCGGTCGTTGGATGTTGACATGTTATTTCTTATTATCCGTTGTTTGTAGGGCTATGAAGAAGGTTTTAAAATAAAATCGAAACGTCCGCAATGTGAGTTTGATTTTTGAATCCAAGAAGACAGACCGAATCCTGATTAAATAATACACCTTCATAAATATTGAAACAAATTAATAATTAATTGAAACAAAAAAAGAAACAAAATTAAGTTACCATGACTCGGTCAGTTTTTCACGTTCAAGTAAAAGTCTCTTTGCCAATGTTTCAGTTTTTAGTTAAAACCTGATTGATGCATTATTTGAATTGTTATAAAATATTACATATTATATAAATAACAAAAAGTAATAATTTTTCATTTGTAGATTCTAGGATTGTTATTTTGCATAAGGAAGTGATTTTTTTTTTGTTTTGGTTTAATAACTGTCTTTAAATTAATCTCCTCGCGTTAACTGATAAATGCCAACGATGTCAATAAATTTTAAAACTGGTCCATTTTTTCATATAAAGTAAACTGCTTTATATAAAACATGTATTTGAAAAGTATACAATACAATTTACAGTGCAATAAATTTTCGTTTATTTTTCTTCTTCAGACAAGCATAAAAGAAAAAAACAACAAATGACACAAATTTGTATCAATAATTACATAGATTACATTTTCATTTTACGTATGTACATGACATTTTTAACATATCATTTGAGCAACATTTATTATTATTTATCGATAACAAGAATTCACATAAACATGTCAAAAACAATGAATGATCAAAACACAATATGAAATGGGGAAAAAGGGCTAAGATCTTTAAACCACAACAAGCGGTCTTCGTCAGAGTCAAAAGCCCAACTGACTTTTAGGTTAAATTGGGTTTTTGACTCTAACGAAGACCGTTTGTTGTGGTTGAAAGATCTTAGTCTTTTTTTCCCCTTTTCATATTGTTTGATAATTTATTATTATTTATTACATTTAAAACAATACACATACTTACAAAGTATAACATAAATTTTATCAAATTTTTATAAAGATCGTTTTTTTTTATAAGTTACACATTATGATAGTAGAAGCAGGCCAACCTTTGATTTAAGTTACGAAAAAAATAGCCTATTTCTAATTTAGTTTGAAATTCACCGACAGAATGCGTTGTAAGAAGATTGACTCCTGTAGCGGTTTAGTCTTACATTTTAATTTAATTAAATAAATAAGGTTTACAATATTATAAGTAAATCACAGTTTATGATATTCAAAAATCTATTTTTAATTTAACTTTTTTTCCCCCTGTTATATATTTATTTTATTATTGATTCTAATAAATTTACTTTTTAATGATTGGAAATATAAAAATTATTTTTTTTTTGTCACATTCTAGTGTGAATAATGAATCTTATTTAGATAATTATAAGACATTTTTATAATCCAAAAAAGACATCTACATACAAAATAAGATATTTAATATTCTTTATCAAAACACTTAATTAATTTACTTATTTTATTATTTTTGTTGGTTAAATTCGTTCTTGTTAAAAATAGTGACATTTCTGAAATAGTAATCGTATCAAATTAGAATTTTCCAATTAAGACTAATTAGAGTAATTAGGTAATGATATGATCCCATTTTTTTTATAAATAAAATTTGTTACTTTCTTAGTACTTATAAGTAAACTATAGTGACATGATAAAATTTGATCTTGAGATTTTAAGAGATTTACATGTTTTGAGGTTAAAGTCCTTTTAAGATGTTTTTACGATGTTGTCTCTGAGTGGGTGTGTACAGTGACCTAACAACTATTCTTGCCACCCCAGGTGGTCGTAATATTTGCCCCCCCCCCCCCTCCCTCTTCTGGCTGTTAATATATATTCTGAAAGTCCTCAAAATATTTATTTTCATAGAATTACAATCAAGAATTAATTGCTGTTATTAGTACCAGACTTTCATCTTATTACAGTACTCGCATACATATATGTATAAACAGTCATTACAATATTTTTACAAAACATTTTTACCTATTAAAAATGAATGCTAACATTAAGTTGTGTAATATAAGTAGGCCAGTACCTAAATAGTATTATATTAGATTAAAATTAAACTAAAAAATTTTCTGTCAACAAAACTAGAACTGATTGAAAATATAATAAAATTTAAACAAATGCAAGGTAACTATAACTAGAAACATTAAGAAAATATCTAATAATTAACTCCGTAGAGATGGAAAAATAATTTAAAAAATCCATGTAGAAGAGTTGTCGAAACGATTTCTCTCTAGGATATATATATATATATATATATATATATATATATATAATATGTATTTTGGGAGCAGACCTTCATTAAAACATGTTTTGTTAAAAATTATGCCAATTTTCATTTTTGTCCTTTTGCAAATTTCCGGTAAGATATAATGCAATTGACCAAATGATTTATTCTTCATATGCATTTTTATGGCTTTTTAAAAATTCACAATAAATACAAATTTTAGGATTCCAACGTTTCGGTCAGATTTGACCATCATCAGGGAGTATTTAGGGACTAATAACATTAAAAATTGGCATAATTATTAACAAAACATGTTTGACTGAAGGTCTGCTCCCAAATTTTGTTATTAGTCCTTAAGACTCCTTGATGATGGTCAAAGCTGACCGAAACGTTGGAATCCTACAATTTGTATTTATTATGAATTTTTAAAAAGCCATAAAAATGCATATGAAGAATAAATTATTTGGTCAATTGCTTTATATCTTACCGGAAAGGTGGAAGGCCGTAGTCAGAAAGTTAGAAAAATTTCGTTAGTTAGAAAAATTAAATATATATATCAATATATATATATATATATATATATATATATATATGATTAAACCACAATAAGAATGGGAAACAAGACTAAGATCTTTCAACCGTAACAAGCGGTCTTCGTCAGAGTCAAAAACCCAACTGACAGTTGGGTTTTTGACTCTGACGAAGACCGCTTGTTACGGTTGAAAGATCTTAGTCTTGTTTCCCATTCTTATTGTCGTTTAATGATTGATTGTTGTTTCACGTGTTTATGTGAAATCTTTATATATATATATATATATATATTGACAAGTAGTTAGAGTCAAAAACTCAATTGAAATTTTTTGTATATATATTTAACATGTTAAAAATAGGTACTCCTTATTTTCTTATTTAAAGCGAAACAAAAAAATATATATTTACACTTTTGCATAAAAAAATAATAAAAAACCCTGTGTGCCAAAGTTGCATGATAAGGTTTTTTTGATAAATCCAACCCTGTTTGACACTGTGATCTGATTCCCTTGTTCAGTCATAGAGATGCCGCTTATCTCTCTTACTGGAGGTCGCCTTTTGTCAAAAAACTTGACTACTTTTTTCTCTGATTTCCAATTGATGATCACTTTCTTCTAGTTTTTCAGCATTTTGTCTCCAACTGTAAATGAACAAAAGTATATATATACATATATAGTAATTAAATGTAACGGTCCAGCGGACTTTTCAATAAAAACAAATTAAAACAAAGGTAACACACAAATAGACAAAGGAATAATTCATATATTTCGACGATCATTAGGATGCAAAGGCGCCACCCTGTCTTACTACGGGACTCTTCTCCTCCTGATGACGACGATGGTCGATATATAGAAGTGAGTTATCCTTTGTATATCTGTGTGCTAACATTGTTTTAATACGTATATATATAAATTAATGGGTCTTAGTGCAATATTTTTCTCACCTAACTGTTTTCTTCGGAAAAGGATAGAGTTCTATGTCACCGCACCCTAAAACATAAACAGCCTTTTAATTTGCACTAGCTGATCTACCCAGCGTTGTTCTGGAAACAATTAAATTCCAACTCTAATAAAAAAATTACATATAATGAAAACAATTTAAATTTTTTATAGCTCCACTACACTTATTTTTTTTTTCAAATAAAGGAAATTAATACAGAATTCAAATTATAGATTACGCAAAAAAAAAGATATAATTTAAAACTTATTATAAATTTGCACATATTTTTTTTTCAAAATTAAAACGAAAGTATAGGAAAGTATAAAGTGAACTCTATGATTGAACCATCAAAATCAAAATTACATCTTTAACTTTATCGAGAAAATTTGAATAAGTTTCAGTTTTTTTAACTGAAAGTTTTTTCTTATTCTTTAACTTCTTCAAGCAAAGGAAAGAGAAACATTAGGTTCATAAGTATGTAAGAGTACATATACATACACACAGACACTGAGTTGTACATATATAAATATATTGGTATTAGATATATAGGCAGTAGATCTTCTTTCAAGCATGTATCATTAAAGTGAACCGGTGTTCAGGACCTTCAGACTGAGATATTCGATTTCTGGAATTCGATTATATGATATATAACCGAATATCTCAGTATGAAGATGGCGAATGCCGAGACTACGGTTCACTTTAATGATATAAATATAGGTGTGTTATCTAATCGGGATTTGGTCAAATTTTGTAGCTTCAAAAATCAAACTCTCATTGCCGACGGTTTCGGTTTTATTTTAAAACCTTTTTCATAGGCCAACAATGAACCTACGTTTTAAAAATGAGTGACCTCAAAGTTGAGCAGCGGTGTGCAATCAAATTTTGCTTCAGACTTGGACATAATGCAACCGAAACTTTTGAAAAACTTCAGGAGGCCTATGGAGAACGTGTTTTATCAAGGGCACAGGTTTTTCGGTGGTTTAAGGAATTTTCAGAAGGAAGAGAGTCGATTGAAGATGAACCACGAAGCGGAAGGCCTTCAAGTGCAAACACCGATGAAAATGTCAACAGAGTACGGAACCTTGTGCGTTCAGATCGACGCTTGACAGTCAGAATGATCGGGGAACAGTTGAATTTGAATCATCATCAAATCAACATCAAAGACAAGTGGGTGTTGCATCACGACAACGCGCCCTGTCACACTGCCATCTCAATAAACGAGTTTTTGGCTAGTAAAAACATTCCTGTTGCTCCTCAGCCTCCTTATTCACCAGACTTGAGTCCTTGTGACTTTTTCCTCTTCCCGAGATTGAAAAATCACCTCAAGGGAACTCATTTCGGGAGACTACAAAACATACAAACTGCTGTAACCGACCAGCTGAAGGCCATTCCAGAATCCGAGTTCCAGCAATGCTACAATGATTGGAAGGACCGTCTCCAGCGCTGTGTGGCTTCCGAAGGGAACTATTTTGAAGGTGACAATATCACATTGTAATTATATTTGAATAGAAAATTTAAAAAAAATCAGTCTCACTACTTTATTTACATACCTCGTACATAGTCGGCAAAGAGGGTTTGATTTTTGAACCTAGGAAAATTTGACCGAATTCCGATTAGATAGCACACCTATTCTATCAAACGGTCGATATATTATTGAATCTGTTATAGATATAAATACGAGGTGTATAAATAAAGTAGTGAGACTGATTTTTTTTAAATTTTCTATTCAAATATAATTACAATGTGATATTGTCACCTTCAAAATAGTTCCCTTCGGAAGCCACACAGCGCTGGAGACGGTCCTTCCAATCATTGTAGCATTGCTGGAACTCGGATTCTGGAATGGCCTTCAGCTGGTCGGTTACAACAGTTTGTATGTTTTGTAGTGTCCCGAAATGAGTTCCCTTGAGGTGATTTTTCAATCTCGGGAAGAGGAAAAAGTCACAAGGACTCAAGTCTGGTGAATAAGGAGGCTGAGGAACAACAGGAATGTTTTACTGGCCAAAAACTCATTTATTGAGATGGCAGTGTGACAGGGCGCGTTGTCGTTATGCAACACCCATTTTTCTCATTTCCAATTCATTGGTCAAAATGTGATGAACGGAGGTGTGATTCAAATTCAACTGTTCCCCGATCATTCTGACTGTCAAGCGTCGATCTGAACGCACAAGGTTCCGTACTCTGTTGACATTTTCATCGGTGTTTGCACTTGAAGGCCTTCCGCTTCGTGGTTCATCTTCAATCGACTCTCTTCCTTCTGAAAATTCCTTAAACCACCGAAAAACCTGTGCCCTTGATAAAACACGTTCTCCATAGGCCTCCTGAAGTTTTTCAAAAGTTTCGGTTGCATTATCTGAAGCAAAATTTGATTGCACACCGCTGCTCAACTTTGAGGTCACTCATTTTTAAAACGCTCAAGAAAAAACCATTTCACGAAAACCAACGCTACGGACAAACAAATGACTGTGGCGAGTTCAGATTCATACTGGAGGCGCATCACACGTGCACCTGACGCTACTCAAGGCTACGCGTCTCCAGCGTTGCCAGATCGAAAGCGACGTTGCCAGTCTCACTACTTTATTTACACACCTTGTATATATGTATTTATAGTCAATTTAAGTGTATAGATTTAATGAATAAATAAAGTGAACTCTATGATTGTTATAAACCCTATTTAAGGTGATTCTAAGCTGTTTGGAGAGAATTGTCTAAATAATGATGGTGGATCCCAAAAAAAAAAGACCCTGATCATAATCAAAATACCGTAGTTAGTTATTCATAGGACTGCCATTGCAACCTATCTTAACCTTCGCTAAAGCTTTAAAAAAAAAACATATATAAAATTAAAGTTTATATAATGAATTATGAAGCTTATTAGCTTGGTAGATTGATTTAAGACTAATTAAAGCTTTGTTATGTTTGATATACCAGTGCCTGTATAGTTTGGCATTGTCGTGACATTGGTTCGACGATGGTCGTAAGACAGCTTGCAGGAGCGACGAAAGCTGTGAAGTCTTCGACGAGCTGGTGTTCGAAAAGGAGCAGTACTGAGAGTATAAAGGACTGGATTAACTGCAGCGTTGAGAGGTAAGATGAAAACAGCCACCCAGGCGAATACTTGAGGAGGCACTGTGAAGCCTGCTAAGGAGAACATGCCTAGCAGTATGATAGGGACCTACAAAAAAAATCAATGAGAGTGTTAATTCATACCTGAAGAACTGACATATATATATATATATATATATCATGCTGTTCGTTTCTTGATAACACTATATTCAAAGGTTTTGAGATTTTTTCGAGGGTTTTTGGTTAAGACATTAAAAAAAATTCTTTTTCAACGTTTCGGCAAATGTTTACCACCTTTTTCCAAAAATAAGACACTGTCTTACTTTATTTTTGGGCCAAAATCCGTACTAGGGCTTATTCTCAGGGGAGGGCTTCAAGTACATTAAGTAGATTTATATATTTTTGTTAAATATTTATTTTTATACAGAAATTTAAATTTATTCGATTACAGTCATGTAATCCATCCATCTTCTGGAAAATCGTCATAAATTATCAAAATTTTAAATTCCGTTCTGATTTTCCTCCAAATCTATTTCCTGTAGAATCATTGGTCTGAATCTTTCATGCCTTGCAATATAGCTGCGATTAAATTAATACTTCTTGACTAAGTTGCCTCCTTGAAACGGAATTTAGAGATAAACAAGGAATTTGTTGGAATAATATGTTCCAAAGAATTCTCTGAAATATTACGACAGCTAGAGATACTCGTACCTACTAGATTCAACAGCAATTTTTTAACGAATTATATTATACTTTTGGCATTATCTTAACTAGGGTCTATTTTAAGGAGAAGGCTAATAGTCCAAAACGCCCGAAAATCACGTTAGGACTTATTTTCGGAAAAAGACGGTATGTAATCTTCAGGGCTAAAACATTGATACATTCAGCACTATTATAACAGTCTAAATTAGGTCTTTTTTTTAATCCATTTATTTAGCATGCTCCATATATTTATAACATGCTATCGAATCTTTTTAACATTGAAATACAATACATTAAGATAACATTAAACCTTTCACAACATTAAATGTATTTATTACAAGTTTTTGAAAAAAGCCATCAAACTAGGAAGTTTACTATTCCTCATGAACAATTTTTATCATAAATTCATTTTTAAAATTGTTGAAAAAATCAATCAAACTACCTTTGATAAATACGTTGTATCATAGGTCGATTTATAGAAATTGTTCAAACAATCAATCAAACTCAAAAGGCTACTACACCCCATGAATAAATTATACAATAAGTTGATTTATAGAAATTGTCTAAAAATTTGATCAAACATGGAACACTCACTACTACCCCTCATGAACCATTTCTATCATACGTCGATTTTTACAAATTGTTGAAAAAATCAATCAAACTAGGAAAACTACTACTCCTCAATAAAAATTAAATCATAAGTCGATTTATACTAATTATTAAAAAAATCATTGAAACTCCTGATTACTACTCCACATGCACAAAATGAATCATTAGTCGATTTATAGAAATAGTTCACAAATTCAATCAAACTTGGAACACTGCTTCCTCTGATGAACTATTTCTACCCTAAATCTATTTATGGAAATTGTTGAAAAAATGAATCAAACTCGAAGGACAACTACCTCTCATGAACAATTTGTGTCATAAATCGATTGTTACAAACTAATCATGAACAAAAACTATCATAACTCAATATAGACAAATCGTTGACAAAAAACTAGATAGAAATAACTCCTCATGAACAAATTGTAACGTAAGTGGATTTATAAAAATTTTTGAAAAGTTTCAGTCAAACTTGACCCTACTACTCCTCATGAATAATTTGAATCATAAGTCGATTTTTGAAAACTGTTGACAAAATTAATCAAACTAGGAAGACTACTACTTCTCATGAACAAATTGTATCATAAATTGATTGTTAGAAATATTTCAAAAATTTCCATCTAACTTGGAACAGAAAGTTGATTAATGCAAATTGATGAAATATTCAATCAAACTTAGAACACTACTACCCCTCATGAGTCATAATTCGAGAATACAGAAATTGTTGAAAAAATCAGTGCTTTTATAAAAATTGTTGAAAAATTATATCAAACTTGCAACATTACTACCCCTCATGAACAATTTGTGTCATACGCCGATTTATACAAATTGTTGAAAATTTCGATCAAACTGGGAATGTTATTATACTTTATTGAAAAATTTGTGTCATAAGTCAATTTTTACTTATGATTACTTATAATTACTTATTAATTGCTGAAAAAATTAATCAAACTAGGAAGACTACTACACTTCGTCAACAAATTGCATCATAAATTGATTGTTAGAAATATTTCAAAAATTCTATCTAACTTGGAAAGGTAGTGCTCGTCATGAACAAATTCTATAATAAGTCGACTTATAGAAATATTTGGAAAAATCCATCTAATTTGGAACAGAAGTTGATTAATACAAATTGCTGAAATATTCAATCAAACTTAGAAAACTACTACCACGTATGAGCCATAATTATCATTGTTATGAATTGTTGAAAAAATCAATGGAACTATGGAGACGACCAATCCATATAAACAAATTGTATCCTAAGTCGATTTAAAGAAACTGTTGAGAAATTTAATTAAACATTGAACACTATAAACCCTCGTGAATAATTTGTATTATAAATCGATTTTTACAAATTGTTGAAAAAATCAATTAAACTAGGAAGGCTACTAATTGAATATACTAAGCATATTCCTCACGAACAAATTGTATGACAGCCCAATTATAGAAATTTTGAAAAATCAATCAAACTAGGAAGACTAGAAATTCTCATTGACAAATTTTACCATTTTCATAGTTATTTGTGTGACAATACAGGAAAGGTAATACTGGAAAAATGGAAAATTTGTAATTTTTTTTTATTTTCATAGCAGCCGTATCGTAGTCAAAATGACATGTTGAATACGATAAGTTTGCTAAATTTGATAATTTTTTTCATTTTCATAGTATTCATGTGAAAATACTCGAAAAGTGTACAGTAATGTAGTAATTTTCGAAATTTTATATTTTTTTTATTTTCACAGAAGTTTCACGAGAATTTTGAAAATGTGATTACTAATATGGAAAGTTTTGGTTAATTTGATAAATTGTTCCATTTTGATAGCATTCGTCTGAGAAGTCAAAATGTGTTCAGTAATACAATAGGTTTTAAGAATTTGATAAATTTTTACATATTCATAGTATTCGTGTGAGAATAGCGGAAAGGTGAAGAGTACCATAATACTGGAAGTTTTCAAAAATTTGAAATTTTTTTAATTTTCATAGAATTGGTGTGTGAAGAGTAATAATGTTAACACATATACGGTAAGTTTGCTTATCTTGATAAATTATTGCATTTCCTTACAATTTGTGTGAGAGTAGTCAAAGAGTGAACAGAAGCTGAATTTGTTATTTTTTTTCTTTTTCATAGTATTCGTATGAGGAAGTCAAAGCCTGAACATCAATATGGTACGAGTAGGTATGCTGAATTTGTTAATTTTTTTCATTTTCATAGTTGTCGTGTTAGAATAGTCAAAGCGACAAGACGAATACGATAAGTTTACTAAATTTGATAAAATTTTTCATTTTCATATTTTTTGAGGGAAAATAGTCGAAAGTAAAGAGTAATGCAGTAACTTTTCAAAATTTTATATTTTTTTTATTTTTATAGATGTTGTTTGAGAATAGTCAATAGGTGATGACTTAATATGATAAATTATTCCACTTTCATAGTATTCATTTGAGAGTAGGCTAAACGTGAACAGGAATATAGTAGGTATGAAGAATTTCATTAATTTTTCCATTTCCATAGTATTTGTGTTGGAATAGTGAAAAGTTGAAGAGTAATATTTGAAATTTGCAAAAATTGATTTTTTTTTTATTTTCATGGAATTCGTGTGAGAATAGCAATATTGTTAATGGAAAGAAGGTAAGTTTGCTTAACTTGATAAATTATTCCATTCTCGTACTACAGGTGTGGGAGTAGTCAAAGCATGAACATTAATATCAAAATGTGATTACTAATATGGAAAGTTTTGGTTAATTTGATAAATTGTTCCATTTTGATAGCATTTGCCTGAGAAGTCGTGTTCAGTAATACAATAGGTTTGAAGAATTGAAATCAACTTATTGAAGAAGTTGATTTATAGAAATAATTAAAAAAATCTTTCAAACTCGATTTCTAAATGTCGATAAATGTCGATTTATAGAAATAGTGAACAAACTCAATCAAACTTTGAACACGACTACTCCTCATGACAATTTGTATCATAAGTAGACTTTTACAAATTGTTGAAGAAATCAAACAAACTAGGAAGTCTTGAACCCTCATGAACAAATTATATCAAAGTCGATTTATAGATTTTTCTGAAAATTTCGTTCAAACGTGGAATACGGCTACCCTCATGAAAAAATTGTGTCATAAGTCCAGTGTTACAAATTATTGATGAAATAAAACTACCTAGGATAACTAATACTTCATAATATGATAGGTCCATTTATAGAAATTCTTGAAAAAAACTATACAACTCAATTGACAACTACCTAACTTACTAACTATTAACTTAACCTAACTTATTAATTAACTACCTAACCTAATTTATAACTATAAATGAACAAGTTATAAAAAAAGTCGATTTAATAGAAATTATTGAAAAATTCAATCAAACTTGGAACACTACTTCAGCTCGTGAACAATTTGTAACATAAGTCGATTTTTACAAATTAAACCATGAACAAAAAGTATCATTACTGAATATACAAAAATTGTTGAAAAAATGTATCAAACTAGGAAGACTACTGCACCTCATGAACAAATTGTATTATAAGTCCACTTATAGAAATCGTGGAAAAATTCAATCAACCTTGGAACACTACTACCTTTCATGAACAATTTGTATCATAAGTCGATTTTAACAAATTTTTGAAAAAATCAAACAAACTACGAAGACTACTTACTACTCCTCATGAAAAAATTTATAATAACTAGATATATAGAAATTGTTGCAACACGCAATCAAACATCGGACAATACAACGTCTCATAAAATTCAATAGTACACTACTGCCATTGATGAACAATTTGTATCATAAGTGATTTTTACAAATTGTTGAAAAATTCGTTCATTCTTTGAACACTACTACCTTTCTTGAGATATTTTATATCATAAACCATTTTTACAAATTGTTGAAAAAATCGATCAAACATGGAATACTACTAACTTTCATGAGGAATTTATATCATAACTAGCAAACGTACCCGTCTTTGACGGAATCAAAAATTCTAGTATACTTGGTATTCAAAAATATCAATTATAGTATTATACTAATACTATAATTAGAAATTATAGAATAGTAGAAAATACCATTATTAGTACAGTGTTAAACAAATGCCTCTGTATACACCACATTAGCTGTCTGTCCTTCAGGTTCACGGAAGAACAAACAGTTGGAACCTCTGTCTCTTGAGCAAGTAAACTATAGTTGACCATGTGAGAAAAACTTGGTTTCGCTAACTTGAATTCCTGCGTTAGATAAAGTCTCCCTATGCGACTTAGTTAACGTCATTGCGAAATAGACTCTGAGGGGACTTTGCAATCATTTCAACGGAAACAGACAGTGGCTCGGAATCAATGGTATGCGTGGTATACACACAGACTCACTAATACCACATCCAGTCATTATGTCCGCCTCTATGGCATATCTGTGTAGAGCACGAACTCAGAGTCGTGTCCCGTTGCACAGTTTTGGGGCACTCATGATTCGTAACATGAAATTTGTTACTGCTACTAAATCGCAACATGATTGGTGCTCCTACTTTAAGTTTTTAATCATGAGCAGGCAGTCCAGGAGAAATAAATTAAGAGTTAAGAAATTCAATTAGATAATGAACTGCTTCTTCATCACTAATCCAATCTCTTTACTGACTTGTAAGTTCTTTCCTCGGTATGATATAGCGTAAGAACTTGTTTGTTGATTTTTCCTGCCTGTTCATATTAAGAGTTGAGAATTGCTCGTTTACAAAACTATTTATTCGTAATAGATAGTACATCCTCAACTCTGGAAACACCTTTTCAAAGATGTCAAATACGCAATATATTCATATGCTCTAATGAAATTAAAATCAACTAACAATACCTACTTGCCACACCTGTGTATTTTCAAAACATACTTGTCTGTGAAGTTAGGAAAATACGCTTAAAGCCCTATAACTTCGCTTCTGTACTGAATTATGAATGTATTTAGAGCCCGTATTTTAGGTTAGGCATACACAAATTCAGTGTCAAAGTTTCAGCTCGCCATGTCTTATGGTGGCTGAGTTTACTTGTGACAAACGTTTTTGCGTTAAACGTCCATAACTTCACTTCTACGTTGAATTTCCAATCAATTCAGAGCCTATATTTTAAGTTAGACCTATTCAAATTTAGTGTAAAAGTTTCAGCTTTATATGTCTTATGGTAGCTGAGTTTACTTGTGACAAAGTTTTGCGGACAAACAGACAAACCGACAAACTGACAAACCGACAAACCGACAGAAATTTTTCTAAGGGTGGATTCGGTTTCTCCAATGAATGAAACGTAAAGAAAACTTGAAATGAGTCACTTCTAAGCAATGTACCGACAAAATCATTATTTTATTTATAAAGATTCGATTTTAACAAATTTTTGAAAAAATCAAACAAACTTGGAAGACTTTTTACTACTCCTCGATAAATGTATAACTCGATATATAGAAATTGTTGAATAATGCAATCAAAAATCGGACAATATAACACCTCATTAACAATTTGCATCATATGTCGATACTACTTGGTAGACAACCTCCATCTGTGAACAATTTGTATCATATGTCGATTTTTACAATTTGTTGTAAAATACCTTTAAACTTTGAACTCAACTACCATTCAGGAAAATTTGTATCATAAGTCGATTTTAACAAATTTTTGAAAAAATCAGACTATCTCGGTTCTCATGAACAAATTGTATCATAAGTCTATTTATAGAAATTGTTGAAAAATGCAATCAAACATTGGGTAATAAAACTCTTCATGAACAATTGGCATCGTATGTCGAGTTTTGCAAATTGTTGAAAAATTCGATGAAACTTGGTACACCACTACGGCCATTGATGAACAATTTGTATCACAAGAACATTTTTTGAAATTCTTGAAAAATACCTTTCAAACTTTGAACACAGCTACCTTTCGAGAGAAATTTGTATCATAAGTCTATTTTTACATATTCTTGAAAAATTCGTTCATTCTTTGAACACTAGTACCTTTCAGGAGAAATTTGTATCATAATCCAATTTTTACAAATTGGATGAAACATGGAACACTACTAACATTAATGAGAAATTTATATCATAACTTGATTTTAACAAATTTTTGAAATAAATCAAAGAAACGTGGAATGGTATTCCTCCTCATGAACGAATTGTATAATAAGTCAATACATACAAATTGTTGAAAAATCCTATCAAACATCCGACAATACAACCCCTCATTTACAATTTGCATCATATATATGGAGTTTTCTAAATTGTTGAAAAATCGATGAAACTTAGAACGCTACTGCCATTGATGAAAAATTTGTATAAGTCCCGTTTTCCAAATTGTTGAAAAATTCGTTCAAACTTTGAACACTTATACCTTTCATCAGAAATTTTTATTATAAGTCTATTTTAACAAATTTTTGAAGAAATCAATCTACTTAGGAAGACTACAACTCATCATCAACAAATTGTATCATAAGTTGATTTATAGAAATTGCTGAAAACTGCTATCAAACGTCGGACAATAGAACCCCAGATTAACATATTGCATTATATAGCGACTTTTGCATGTTGTTGAAAAATTCCATGAAAATGGGGATATTCTTTGTATATTGCCATTGCACTATTGCCATTGACGAACAATTTGTATCATAAGGCCATTATTACAAATTGTTGAAACATTCGAATAAAGCATGGAACACCACTACCCTTTTTTAGAAATTTGTATCATAATGCTATTTTAACAAATTTTTGAAAAAAAACAAACAATTAGGAAGGTTACTTGCTACTATTCATTAACAAATTTTATAACAACTCGATATATTGAAATTGTTGAAAAATGCAATCAAACATCGTACAATAGAACCCCTCATGAACAATTTGTATCATATGCCGATTTTTGCAAATTGTTGAAAAATTCGATGAAACTTGGTACACTACTGCCATTGATGAACAATATAAATCATAAGTCCATTTAATGAAATTGTTGAAAAATACCCTTCAAACTTTGAACACAACTATATTCAAGAGAAATTTGTATGATAAGTCATTTTTTACAGATTGTTGAAAAAATGAATTAACCTAGGAAGACAACAACTCATCATGAACAAAATTGTATCACAAGTGGATTTAATGAAATTGTTGAAAAATGCCATAAAACATCGGATAATGCAACCCCTCATGAACAAATTGCAACATATGTCAATTTTTGCAAATTGTTGAAAAATTCGATGAAACTTGGAACACTACTACTTTTGATGTGAAATTTTATCATAAGTAGAGATATCTACAAATTTTTGAAAAATTCAATCAATCTTCGGACCATACAAGCCCTCATTAATACAATTTGTATCAATAGTAGATTTATAGAAATAGTTGAAAACTTCAATCAAAGATGACATTTCTACAAATGATTAATAATTGGAATCATAAATGTATTCCATATTCAGAGCCCGTATTCGATACTTGGAATACGACTACTTTCGAATACAATGCACTCATTCGGCTATCCAGTAACATGCATATCGAATCGTTTTACCTGATAACTTGACGCTCTCATTATTTATCCCATTATATACTTATATTAAATTACAGCTTTTACAATGTAAAATTATTGTAAGCCAGAAATTTACTTTTGAAATCGTATAATAAGAGGCCGACCGAATACGTATCGAAGTATTGGAAAGTAGTCGTGTTGGTATTGGAACTACGTATTCGACTACATCGATACTTGGCTTTATTCGAATACTTCGTATTCTATACGCCCATCTCTACTACCGCTTACCAGTGTTACCAATTTCCGGACTTTTCTGTTTCCGGACCTGTCTCGGTCTCTATTAGTACGGAAATTCGAGGGTCGAGTGTATTATTTTTACTAATCTCTGTGGTATTAACAATAGCACATATTATGTATGAACATAAGTGTCAAACAACTGAATCATTCATGGTACAGCTTACAGTTAAACTTGAAAAACAGTTAAGCTGTTCAATGACGTAGCAAGGGAGGTCAGCACTTTGAGAGGGTAAAAATAGAAAATAAAAAAAAATTAAAATAATAAAAAACTATAAAAAATTCTGTAATTTTGCACCAATTAAGATCGTAATTGTTTTTTTTTGGTTTTAGATGTGTAATACTGTTTTCAAACGGATTTTCCATTGTAATATTTGCAAATTAAAAATAAATTTATTTTTAAATTTTTCCAAAACTATTTTTTTTAATGGGGTTGAAATAGATTTTCTTTCTTTTGCGTAGCCAGTTAATTTAATTTAACAATTTTTTTTATGACTTGAATACATGATTCATTTGAATATATGATATTTATGTCTGTTTAGGGTATATGAGTATGTACTGTAATAAGATGTAAATCTGGAACTAATGTAACAGTCTAAAGTTAGATCTCTTGATTGTAAATATTTTCAGAATATTTTTTTGTAGTTTTTAATGTTAAGGGATTATCAATGGTAAAATGGGGGGGGGGGGGGGGAATATTGGACTGCCCCGCGCGGCTAAAATACTTGCTACGCCAGTACAGCTGTCAAGGCAGTTACCCAGCAAGCGGCGTCAGTGACCACCAACAAAGTCATCCTCCAAGCCATGGCTGCCTCCGAGGTTCTACGGTCTTTTTTGACAGCATGCTGCGTTGTACGAGCCACAAGGAACATCCATAAATATCCCACTGCGATTATCGTAAACGATAGGAGATTCAGAACTACAACAATAACAATCATACTGTAAACATAACTTCCATTAATATATATATAACTTAGTAATTCCATAAAGGTATATATATTAATTAATAATATATTATCAAACCACAATATGAAATGGGAAAACAAGACTAAGACCTTTCAACCGTAACAAGCGGTCATTGTCAGAGTCAAAAACCCAATTGACTCTGTTTTGTTTTTTCTTGTTTTGTTTTGGGTTTTTGACTCTGATGGAGACAGCTTGTTTCGGTTGAAAGATCTTAGATTTTTTTCCCCATTTCTTATTTTTGTGTGAACATTTATTTATTTACGTACGGAATGAAATAAATTCACAATATAAGGTCTCTTTTCTTTTACTGTTTAGCATTAAATAATTCATTAACATAGCATTAATAATAATAATAAAATGTTATTTTAATATTAATAACATTAAATAGTTTAACATACTAAACTAACAAACAATGGTAATTGCGTATTGCGTAAAAGCGGGTATTGGGGCGCAAAGTTGCTCTAGGAAAAACAGAAAAAAAAATTGGCAGTACCCACTAGGATGAGTACCAAAGGTGTAACGGATAATATTTTTATCGTACTTATTGTTTGTAAAGTAAAAAGCTAATGAAATGGTCTCCACATATAAAAATTTAATCGTATAAACAACGTGTTTCGAACACGTAGTGTTCTTCTCCAGGAATTAACTACGGGTGAGTGTCTGTGGTACAACTGAGTTCATGACATTAGTCCTTTCCTGCGCTTTCACCCTTTTAAAATACCACTCTTCCCTCCCAATCTTCTCAACCCCTCACCAGATATTTCTGGATCTAGTGTTTCAGTTGGATTTTGACTCTGACGAAGGCCGCTGACACTGACGAAAACAAGACGAAGTCTTGTTTTCCTATTTCGTATTGTGGTTTGATCATTGATATATATATTTATGCAGATTTCACATAAACACGTGAAATAACAATCAATGATCAAACCACAATATGAAATGGGGAAATAAAGATTTTAGTTTCCCACCCCCATTTTTTATCGTTTTGATAATTTATTTTGTTTCACATGTTTATTGTGAAACTTTTTTTACATATACATATAATTAAATGAAACGGTACAGCGGACTTTTAAATGAAAACCAATTAAACAGAAGGTAGCACACAGATAGACAAAGGAATAAATCACATTTATATTTCGACCGTCGTCGTCATCATGAGGCGAAGAGTCCCACAAGAATGTAGAGCGGTGGCTTTACCTTCTTGCAGGACTGTTTGCCTTCTGATAACGACGATGGTAGAAATATAAAACTGAGTTATTCTTTTGTCTATCTGTGTGCTACCTTCTTTTTAACTGGTTTATATATATATATAAACTAGTAAAACTGCTGTAGTAAAACAAAAGTTACTGAAGGTAGTTAATGTGTAACATATGCAAAAAAAGGGTTACTGTGTTAAAATAGTTAATGTGTAGCATATGCAAAAAAAAGAAGGGTGGTACTGACAAAGAAAGACAAAGACGGAATACTCCCAGCCATTGGGCTTGTCTGGGGTGATATGCAAAGCGAGGCAGACTCCAGATCTTCCGTAGAAGTTCCTAGAAAAATTAAAATTATCTGTTTTAAAAAAACAATTTTCTAACGTTAAGTAAGGTAGTTGAAGATAGATAAAGTTACAACTTTGACTCCCTTTGTTGGTTAAAAATAGCAACTATTTCTGTTTTTTTTTTATTTATCGGATTTTTGGGTACAATCACTCAAGATCAGTGTCTAGAACTGTTGCCCCGAGTTCCCGTTATTTTCAACAAATTATTGAGGTATTAAGGTATCCGAACCGACTTTTGAAGTTCATGAGTATTCTATTCTATCTAATATACTTGTAAGTAAAAAGAAAACATATTTTTTAGGAAAGATATTAAAAAAATTTAAACAACTCTTAAAAATTTCATTTGTTTAGTAATCCCTCGCGGCTCAAGTTTCACACACACAGTGTATCGTTCTTTTTTCAAAAAAATATCCATCAAACATTAAAAATTGAAAAAAAATTTGGGTGTGGGCTCAATGAGGCTACATAGCTTATACTGCCCCAGGGCCGGTCCCATTATTATTCATACTACATATACAGAACAGTTTATTTTTCTAATGGCACCTTTTCTGTTTAAAAAATAAACTAAAAACACGCCTTTGATGACGGAACATATTATTTCATTTCATACTAATTTCAATGCGAAAAATTGCTTCAAAATACTAGTAAACGCAATTCACCTAATAATAAGAATGTTATAATCATTAAACTAGATGGATTATTAAGTAAGTTTATTTCTTAAGCAGTAATTGAACTTCTTTAAGGTGTAACGTGGTCATACCGAAAATAGGTAGTATTTGAAAGAGGCACTGCCGAGAGTGTAGCGGCCGTAATCCATCCTAGAGCCATGAGCCTACGTGTGCGAGTCATCTCCAGCCTGCGCACTCTGAAGGGGAAGATTATCACTAGGAAGCGGTCCAGTGTGATTACTGTAACAAAGCAAGACAATTAGTAGCCAAGGGAAAATGAAACCAAGTTGACAAGTTACTACCTGTATTCAATCATGTCGGACTTTTAGGCCATTTATGCAAAATGTTGGATAAATGAAATCAAGTTGACAAGTTACTACTACCTGTACTCAATCATATCACACTTTTAGTCGACATATACAACAAAACGTTGAAAAAATGAAATCAAGTTGACTAGTTACTAATTAGAATTAGTAATAATACATTCCGTCATACCTCGTAAAGTCTCTGTAAAGCTCGACCGGTTTCGGGTCCGCCTGGATCCCATCTTCAAGAGCACCTAACTGACTGTGAGTGTATGTGTGACACTCACAGTCAGTTAGGTGCTCTTGAAGATGGGATCCAGGCGGACCCGAAACCGGTCGAGCTTTACAGAGACTTTACGAGGTATGACGGAATGTATTATTACTAATTCTAATATTACTAACCTCAGTGGAACTAACCCATTAACTATAGTTACTAATTGTCCCCAATTATATCTGGGATTTAGTCCACTTATACCAAAATTTGAAAAAATGAAACCAAGTTGACTAGTTACTGCTTCCTTTCAATCATAACGCAGTTTTAGTCCACTTATACAAAAAGGTGAAAAAATGAAGCAAAGTTGACAAGTTAGTACCTATATTCAATCATGTCGAACTTTTAGCCCATTTATCCAAAATGTTGGATAAATGAAATCAAGTTGACAAGTTACTACTACCTGTACTCAATCATATCACACTTTTAGTCGACATATACAACAAAACGTTGAAAAAATGAAATCAAGTTGACTAGTTACTAATTAGAATTAGTAATAATACATTCCGTCATACCTCGTAAAGTCTCTGTAAAGCTCGACCGGTTTCGGGTCCGCCTGGATCCCATCTTCAAGAGCACCTAACTGACTGTGAGTGTGTGTGTGACACACCCATTAACTATTAACCCATTAACTATAGTTACTAATTTCCCCCCAATATATCTGGGATTTAGTCCACTTATACCAAAATTTGAAAAAATGAAACCAAGTTGACTAGTTACTGCTTCCTTTCAATCATAACGCAGTTTTAGTCCACTTATACAAAAAGGTGAAAAAATGAAGCAAAGTTGACAAGTTAGTACCTATATTCAATCATGTCGGACTTTTAGCCCATTTATCCAAAATGTTGGATAAATGAAATCAAGTTGACAAGTTACTACTCAATTGAAACAGTACAATTACAACTCAAGTACAAGTTGTACTCAATCATATAGCACTTTTAGTCGACATATACAAAATGTTGAAAAAATGAAACCAAGTTGACAAGTTACCACCTGTCTTCAATCATATCGCCCTTTCAGACCATGCATATTAGGTTGAAAAATTAAACGAAAGTTAACTAGTTACTACTTGTCTTCAATAATATGAAACTAATAGTGCATTTATCCAAAAAGTTGAAAAAATGAAACCAAGTTGTCTATCTACAACTTGTTTTCAACCATATTTCACGATTAGTCCACTTATACAAAAAGTTGAAAAAAGGAAATCGTGTTGACTAGTTACCATCTGCCACCATTCATATCGCAACTTTAGTTCACGTATACAAAAAGATGAAAAATAAAACCAGTTACAGTTAAAGGTTGAAAAGTTCACTAGTTACTAATTCCCTTGAATCATATCGCACATTTAGTCCATTTACGCTTAAGGTGGAAAAAATGAAACCAAGTTGACAAGTTACCACCTGTCTTCAATCATATCGCCCTTTCAGACCATGTATATTAGGTTGAAAAATTATACCGAAGTTAACTAGTTACTACTTGTCTTCAATAATATGGAACTAATAGTGCACTTATACAAAATGTTAAAAAATGGTTTAAAGTGTACTAGTTACTAGAAAAACGAAAGATAACTAAGTTGAAAAAATGAAACCAAGTTGTCTAGCTACAACTTGTTTTCAATCATTTAGCACATTTAGTGACCTTTTACAAAAAGCTGAAAAAATGAAATAAATTTGACTAGTTACAACTTGTTTACAAGTTGTCTAGTTAATTCTTGTCTTCAATCATATTGCAGTTTTAGTCCACTTATGCAAAAACTTGATAAAATGTTTTACTACTTACTACTAGTTCAATCAGATCGCCCTTTTAGTGCAGTTATACAAAATTTTGAAAAAACGGAACCCAGTTGACTAGTTAGAACTTGATTTCAATCATATCGCACTTTTAGTCCAATTATACAAAATGTTGAAAAAACGAAACCACGTTGATTAGTTACACTTATTTTCATTCATATCCCAGTTTTAGTGCACTTATACAAGAAGTTGAAAAATGAAACCAACGTGACTAGTTACTATCTGTATTCAATCATATCGCACGTTTAGTGCACTTATACGATATGTTGAAAAAAGAAACGAAGTTGACAATTTACTAACTGTCTTCAAACATTTCGCACTTTAAGACCACATGTATTTTATTCGTAAAATCACATTGCAGTAATATTACTTTTTTAAACATATATACTATTTAAAAAGGCATATGCAAATATTTATATTATAATTGTATAAAAGCATTAGAATCTGGGGTTCTCGGAAAAGTTACTGGAACCAATAAAGGTTCCGCATCGAAAAAAGTTTGAAAAACTCTGGGCTAATACAATAGAGAGGAATTTAGTTTTTTTACTTGTTTAATAAAACATACTTAATCAATGGAAATAATATACAGGAATTCTCTATTATGTAAAAAAAAAGTTATCCATGATAAATGAAGTCCGTTTTGTCTTTTATATCAACACTGCTTTAAGACGAATAATAAAAGCAGTTAGTCTTGGTCTGTATTTGAAGAAGACAAATAGTTTTCATCTTATTTCAAATTTAAATTCCTTTAAGTCTTCAAAGAGGAAATAGCGAAGAGATCAACAGTCTTTACTATGCGAACTGTTATTATCAATTGTAATCTTGATAATAGTTATAAAACTTTATTTATTTCTAAGTATGAAAGGAATCAGTGAATATCAATTTGTTTTTGAACAGTATTTGAAAAAATAACAACCCTGTTTGATGGTATTTCAGACAAGAAACTCTTCTAATAGTGGAAGAATTTGGGAACTAGAGTAGCGCAATGGCTGATGTGCTCGTGTCTGGATTGATAGATTCTGGGTTCAATACCCACTCTCTTATCGATTTATTCATAACTTTCGGAAGGTGCAGAAATCTGAGCACATCATCCCTCGTATAGGAAGTTCAAGGTCTCTAGTCTGTACGATGATATGATCGTTTTCCGAAAATAAGACACTGTCTTACTTTCTTTTTAGGTCAAAAATATATGTAGGGTTTATTTTCAGGGAAGGACTTCAAATGCAATAAGTAGATTTATATATTTTTGTTTAATATTTATTTATATATAGAAATTGAAATTTACTCCATCACAGTCATGTCATCTTCTAGAACATCGTGATAAATTATCAAATTTTGAATTCCGTTCTGATTTTCCTCCAAAGCCATTTCCTGTAGAATCATTGGTCTAAATGTCTCACGCTTGCAATATAGCTATCGTTAAATGAATACTTCTTGTCTAAGTAGACTGCTCGAAACCAACTGTAGAGGTACAGAAGGAATTTCTTGGAATATCTTGTTCCAAAGGATTCTCTGAAATATTAGGACATCTCCAGATACCACCTAAATTCAACAGTATTTATTAAAAAAATATTTTTGGGGGAAGGATTATAGTACAAAATGTCCTGAAAATCACGGGTTTATTTTCAGTGGGCTGTCTTATTTTCGGAAAAAGAAAATAACGCGCTCCGGCCAAAAAAACATACGAAAGACAAGCATAATGTTAAATTAACCCGAGAGATGCTGGTTGCAAATACAAAAATTATAAAAAAGAAGGTAACCACCATTAACTAAAAATTTTAGAGGCTATATTAATTCAAAAACTGAAGCCACGCCTAAATATTCAGGTGGGAAATAGTAGCCGTATTTTGAAGCTGTTTAGTTCACATCCAGAAACCCTTGCAGGTAGCGACTCAGACCGAGAGGCCACTCACCCCACAGGATTAACGCCCACCATTTCTTAAACTTTATGGAAAACAACTCCTTCTACCTTCTCTATGTATATAATAAACCAGATATTTCACATTAGATCTTATTCACGTCCTGATGATGAATGTTGATCATTCGAAACATGTCGACCATAGGAGATGTACTTTATTGTGTAGACGAAATAATGAGAGTGTTATTTAGAAAAAATGAGAAACTTGTTAAGAAACAGGTATCAGCTAAATTTGGTGTCATTTTCAATAATGTGTGTGTCAAAGAAGGACTGCTGCCAAAATTTACGAATATATATATATATTATATATATATATATATATATACTTGTTAACAAGTATTTATTGTTTTTTAGTTCACTTGCTCTCTGAAGATGTGTTAACGAAAGGCCTTAGAACATTGTTTCAAAAATTGTTTTCATTGTGGTAAATTAATCCATATATATATATATACATCATGATTTGTTTTCTTGACCCAATATTTATATGATGTAATTTTTTTTTTTTTTTTTTTGAGGTTTGAGGTCGAATGTTTTTAAACTAGTCCGTCGGCAAAAGGACTAGTTAAAATCATTCGACCTCAAACCTCAACCTAAAAAAAAAATTATATTATATATATAAATATTTATATATATATATATATAAAAAGAATTCACGAAAAACACGTGAAATAACAATCAATGATCAAACTACAATATGAAATGGGAAAACAAGACTAAGATCTTTCAACCGTAACAAGTGGTCTTCGTCAGAGTCAAAAACCCAACTGAAACACTAGATGCACGACACATATGGTGAGGGGTTGAGAAGAATGGGAGGGAAGACTAGTATTTTCAAAGAGTGAAAGTGCAGGAATTCCCTCCCACCCTTCTCAACCCCTCACCAGGTGTGTCGTGCATCTAGTATTTCAGTTGGGTTTTTGACTCTGATGAAGACCGCTTGTTACGGTTGAAAGATCTTGGTGTTGTTTTCCCATTTCATTTGTGTTTTGATCATTGATATATATATACATTTATATTGTGAGTCGTATATATATATATATATATGAGTCACCGCTCTGCCTTCCTGCGGGACTCTTCGCCTCCTGAAGACGACGATGGTCGAAATATAGAAGTGAGTTATTCCTATGTCCATCTGTGTGCTATCTTCTTTTTAATTGATTTTTTATATATACATAAGTAAATAAATTGATTAGATAATTCTAGTATTGTATGAATATGGCCTAATTGTATTCAACATAAAATGAATAGGAATAAGTAAAATATGCTTGAGTTTACTGGAGTGGAAGCTAATTAACCTGAAATTCTGCCATAGAACATTTAGCACAAGGAATTTGATTCGTTCTTACTTGGATACGAACATCTCAGTAATTCATGTTAAAAGAGCATTCCTGCTGTGTAGGATTCCTATAGCATCAACCATTTGTATGAATTTTATAAAAATCCACTTGTTTAATGTTGTTCTATAGATTAAACATTTTGATATTTATACATTTGTTTACAACTAATTTCGGGTCATAGCCTTTCACTGAATTAATATTACATGCAGCAAAGAGGGGGAGGAGTAGGCGCTGCATTTTGTGAGGGTAAAAATAAAAAAAAATAGAAAAAAATTATATTCATAAAAAACTAAAAAAAAATCTGGAGTAGCCTGCACTCAACTTTACTATAAGTAAACTTAATATCAATGTTCTTGGATATATAATATATAACGTTTAATTTAAGCATAATGAAAACATTTAAATGGGAAATGATAATTGGTCTTTCATTTCTGAGGTAGTACAGATAGTGATTGATCGACTTATCAATATATAAGCTTATTTTTGTACATCCCACAGCTGATGCAAATAATCTCATTAGTATAACCACAGCAGTAATAACATTTCTGAAAAGCCAAAGTAAAAATTTCGTGATACGAAATAATCTCCTACAAGAGGACATGGCGTTTGTTCAAATAGCTAGTGGATTTCTTATATCGTTTACTTGACCTCCTTTTACATTAAATATTTAAGTCAAATTTTCAAATTTAAATCAGGAAGATAGTCTTATTTTCTCTGAAAAACATCATAAACATCCAAGAAAAAAATGTCGTTTTAAGATAAATTATAATTAAGGATATACAATAAAACATTTATTAATCTTCAAACGAAAGGTTTCCATTTTGAATTATGTTTTACATTTTTCGTCTTTTATACCATAGAATTATTATACTAGGAATTTTATGGCTTCTTAGTATTTATTAAAATTATTTTCCTTCCCCTTTATCGAAAATCTTATATACAAATTTTTTATGAGTGAGTGTTATCTTTTTTCCTGCGTCTTGTACTCTGTTATAAGCTTGTTATGAGTGTATATTGGGAAAAAATATATTAGTAATTAATCAGTTTACATACTCAACTCAAAGTCGAAGCAAGCTATTCAATATAATTTAAATCATTTATAGTTGGGAGCTTCTAATTTTTGAAAATAATAAATATGAACTATTAGACTAGAATAGTCTAATTTTATCTCAGTGGTTTTGCTCAAAAAATTTCTAAGTCAATGTAAACATTGTAAAAAAATATAAAAAATTCGACAAGTATAGCAGGTAATCTCTTAGTCTAAGATAAACAAACAGATTTTATAGCTTTATTGCTCTTTCCCATAATTGAAACTTCATGAATATTTTTTTATAAATTGCTAATTTTTTGTTCCATTTATGGTCAAATTTTCATGAGTTTTTAATGAGCCGGTTAGCGTCAAAAAAACATTTTCTGAAGACAGAAATCGTACTTTAACGCCCCTTTGGTGAATGTAATTTAAAAAAAAATTATTTCAAATCATTTTCCATATAATGTTCTATTTTTAAGCATAGTTTCATTTTGATCCGTCAAACGGTATGCCTTGTATCGCTCTCACAAGCTTTGAGATTGAATTATAAGTCAAAATTTTTACATTTTATTGAAAAAAAAATTTCCTTTGTTTTAAAATTCTGAATATATTTTTCGTTTGTTCGACAGCATTCTAAGACGCTACCTGGAGAATAGATTCACCTCAGACAATAAGAGCCTAAAGATAGGCACAAACCACAAAATATTCTACAAGAACCAGTATACTGATGAATATAAATCTGATGAACGTGTCTTGAAAGGTATTATAAAAAGCCATGTTAAATGTATTAAGTCTGAAGATAGTTTGACCCTGATAACCTACTACCACAGCTCTTCAATAGGCAGTTTAATAATGAAAAATAGTCCTAGCGTAAAAGATTAAAAAAAACAAATCTTGTATATGAGTACTCATGTGATATCGAGCTGCGAGGCCCGTAAAAGCTCATATATAGGAATGATCACGGTTTCATTATCAAGAAGAATTACGATGCACCTTTCTGCCGGCGGGCCAAAATCCCATACAACAGCACTCCATAAGACAAGACTCACAAGAGAAATGATGGTGAATTCCACGAAAATTTTCGCTATGAAAGAAACCATGTTAAATAACTAATATTAGAAGCATTAATAATTCAAGAAAAGCAGCCAGCCATATATATCCAACTTAATAATTCTTGTCGAATTTTAAAACTATTTTCCAACAGGCCCAACCGGATTAGCCATGTAGTGAGTGAGTCCAACCACCCTCCCTTAATCCCCCATAATGCCCCGTGACCCAGGGCGATGTCCTGTGAACATTCCAATAGTAATCCACCTCTATATATAAACTAAAAATCCTACTAATATTCTCATTATTGTCCTGATGATGAATGTGGTACATTCAAAACATGTCGACTAGCAATATTGGTGATAAGCTTTATAGTTTTAATGAAGAGACGAGGAAGGAATTCCGGAAACTGGAGAAATTGTGTAAGAAACAGATATAAGCCAAATATGGGGCGTTATTTAACAATATATGTTTAAATGAAAGACTGCTTCCAACTTTTAAAATATATATATATATACCGATCAGTTATAAAATTAACATGGATATATATATATATATAATAAGGTGTTTATTAAAAGCACTAAGGAAAAACTAAAATATACAAGTCAAAGTAAGTAAACCATGGTTATTAAAACAGTGAAGGAAGTAATTTATTCTAAGTTTTTGATTAAATTATATAATTTATGTTATATTTTGTTTATCATTAAGTTTGGGCAATATGAATTAACCGTACTTACTTCAAATTAAACTTGGATTAATTTAACGAGCAACTGTAAACCTTGGATTATGTAGACCAACCCTCGGTAACCTCTGATGTATGCTGTTATCCTTGAGTCTCGAAATATATACGTATTCGTATATACATATAAATGTAAGTAAAAGAAAGGTTTTGTTTGTATATTGCTTAGAACTGACTCATTTCAAGTTAGTTTTACGTTTCATACATTAGATAAACCGAATCCACTCTTAGAAAAGTTCTTGTTTGTCGGTTTGTCCGCAAACTTTTGTTAAAACTAAAATCAGCCCCCATAAGACATAGCAAGTTGAAACATTGACAGTTGATTTTTGTATGTCTAACTTAAAATATAGGCTCTGATTGGATTGAAAAGTCATGAAATTTTAAACCGTGTTTGGATATCTACACAGACAGAAGTTTACGAGCAGAGGTTTACGATTGGTCACCAGCTGTGGAGGCAGTTATTGTGTGATATTTACTCATTATAGTGAAAAAGATATATTACGTCTTCACCACAGGAAAAATATGTTGCGATGCGTTTCGAACACTTAGAGCAGAGATTTCCAAGGTGGGTTCCTTAACGGACTGTCTGGGGTTCCGCGAAAAACATTTAGAGAAAAAATGTTTCTAAATTTTTGTTCTTTAGTGGGTGTGGGATTTATTCTGTTTTTCTTGTGATCCATGAAACCGAAAATGCTTATAAACATAAGTTGAAGTGGCAAAAATTTTATTCATATTTAGGCATAAATATGAGCTATTTAGTCACTTTTTGGAGCTATTTGATTCCCGAATTTCTTTCTATTGTAGAAATAGCACTTCACACATTGCTGCCACTTCCTCCTACCTAATTATGTAAAACTGGTTTTTCCTTTTATACTGCCATAAAAACTAAATACCAAAGTAGACTTAATGCTCGGTCTGACTTGAGAATCAAACTTTTAACTATAAAACCAAAAATGATTACAAGATAAACTGTGTGTTAAAATTGCTAATAATTCTGTTTCATGTGTTATGTACTTGTGGAAGATATGAAAATTTAAATCTTTTAGTTTTGAATTTTTCTTCGAAGAATACGCATTGCAGTAATATTACTCTTTTAATAGTTTTTAAACATACATACCATTTATAAAGGCATATGGAAATATTTATATTATGATTGTATGAAATCATTAGAATCTGGGGTTCCCGGGAAAGTTCCTGAAGCAAAAAGGGTTCCGTGTCGAAGAAGTTTGAACAACTCTGGGCTAATACAACAGAGAAGAATTTACTTATTCAATAAAGCATACTTAATCAATAGAAATTATATACAAGAATTCTCTATTATGTAAAAATGTTATCCATGAAGAATGAACTGCCTTTTGTCTTTTATATTAACAATGCTTTAAGGCGAATAATGAAACCAATTAATCTTGGACTGTATTTGAAGATGAGTTCATCATCAGGAACATCTCCCCCACAAGAGGTGTTCAGTGATTCAAACACTGAACACCCCCTTCTGAGGCAGATGTATCTGAAGATGTACAATAAGTGTTCGAAACGTATCGTCAAATAAATTCCTTGTGATGAGAGACGTAATATATTTTCCTCATTTGGATTATTTTAAATTAAACTTTGATTATTTTAAAAGAACCCGAAAAAGTTGTACCGTCTTTTTCCGAAAATAAGACAGTGTTTTACTTTCTTTTTAGGTATAAAATATGTGCTAGGGTTTATTTTCAAGTAGATAAGTAGATTTCTAAATTTCTGTTTACTATTTATTTATATGCATAAATTTAAATTTATTCAATTACAGTCATGTCATCTTTGTCTGGAACATCGTAATAAATAACTTTCTTATTTTCCTTCAAATTTATTTCCTGTAGAATGATTGGTCCGAATCTCTCATGTCTTGCAATATAGCTATAATTTTTAACGAATTATATTTTTCGCATTATTTTAACTAGGGCTTATTTTCAAGGGATGTCTTATTTTCTGAAAAAGCCGGTAGTTTTCTTCTTGGGTATTAAGAAAAGCATGCGATAGACTCTAGATTTAGTAGTTTGGAGAAAAAAAAAGGTAGTCTAAAAACAGGTTTTTGACAACAAAAAGTGATTTTCCCATCATGTATAATCATTTTTGTGTAAAATATCAACTCGGACCATAAAAGATTCTGGACGGTAGTGTGGCCACAAACTTTCGATACATACTCACCCACCCACATACACACACACACACACACACACAGACATCATCGAAACAACTTCATAAAAGATTTCTGGGACCTCAAAAACATCTAATTCCGTCAAAATTTCGAGATCAAATTTTTTCGTGATCACTATACTTTACTTATATCAAAATAAAAATTAATATAACTAATTAGCTAAAATTAATTATTAATTAAAATTAATAATTACCTAAATTATTGGATCTATCACAGCTTTATTTGTGGAAACTTGGAAATATTGGAGAATAAAACAGTGGGCTGTTTATTAAAGTTTGGAGTTAAACAAACCTCCTACGGTTTCTAGTCTATCTGACTTCATCAGGGGACTCATTGGTGAAGGTATGAAGAACAAAGTAGATTGAAATTGGCAGGGGAAGTTGAAGTCAAATTTAATATAGAAGGTAAATTAAGACTGAACTTATATTCGTAATGAAATATTATATCTTCAAAGGAATGACTTAATAATATAAGTTAAATATCAACCAGGAATTTGTACCTTGCATCTAATTATGCAAGCTGTAATGAACATTATATGAAGAAAGCTGACTGACTGTTTATAACTGGTGGTAACCTTTGATCACATTCCATCCATACTTATAATCAATAGAAGCCAGATATAATTCTACTGCAACATGTTTTTTTTAATTACTCTAAACTACTTTTATCTCCAGAAGGGAAACAAGTAACTTTTTACGTCTAGTTTTCAGGGAATAATGTAAGACATTTAATCTTTGTAACAATTTAAACAGGGAAACAATGAAAAAAAGAGGGAAAAACAATGAAAAATGGTGGGGGAATAATGAACAGGGGGGGATTATGAGAAACTGTGGTGTATAATGAAAAAAGGTGGGGGAATAATGAACAGGGGGGGGATTATGAGAAACTGTGGTGAATAATAAAAAAAGGTGGGGAATAATGAAAAAAGGTGGGGGAATAATGAACAGGGGGGGATTATGAGAAACTGTGGTGAATAATAAAAAAAGGTGGGGATAATGAAAAAAGGTGGGGGAATAATGAAAAAAGGTGGGGGAATAATGAACAGGGGGGGATTATGAGAAACTGTGGTGAATAATAAAAAAAGGGGGGATAAGAAAGGTGGGGGAATAATGAAAAAAGGTGGGGGAATAATGAACAGGGGGGATTATGAGAAACTGTGGTGAATAATAAAAAAAGGTGGGGAATAATGAAAAAAGGTGGGAATAATGAAGGGGGGATATAAACTGTGGGAATAAAAAAGGTGGGATAATGAAAAGGTGGGGAATAAATGAACAGGGGGGGATTATGAGAAACTGTGGTGAATAATAAAAAAAGGTGGGGAATAATGAAAAAAGGTGGGGGAATAATGAACAGGGGGGGATTATGAGAAACTGTGGTGAATAATAAAAAAAGGTGGGAATAATGAAAAAAGGTGGGGGAATAATGAACAGGGGGGGATTATGAGAAACTGTGGTGAATAATAAAAAAAAGGTGGGGGATAATGAAAAAAGGTGGGGGAATAATGAATAGGGGGGGATTATGAGAAACTGTGGTGAATAATAAAAAAAGGTGGGGAATAATGAAAAAAGGTGGGGGAATAATGAAAAAACAAGGAACTAATCCAGGTTATCTAACCAAATTATATTGTTGATATCGATTTTTATTTATAAATTGAAATGAGGTCGGGAAGACATAAGGTGGCAAGCCTGATTTTTAAATCTCAGCTGTATTGCTAATCATTCTACTTTGTTTCCTTTACATACCTTTAATTAGATTTCTTAATCATTTATTTGGGAGTTTTAATTATTTTTACATTAATTAGCACTCATTAAAATATTATAATTATAGAACATTTTCTGGATATAAAATGTTTGTCACACCTCAGAACCGTGAGCTGTTATTTCCTTGCGTTTATATAATTCAAATTTCTAAATTCCGAGACATAATATTAAAATAATAGTAATTATTTTTCTATAATTTTAGGTTTCATAACCATGAAAATCATTTATTTGTAATTCCTCAAGAAAAAAAAATTGTGCACTGGGCAATTCTGTCAATGTGACTATAGGTTGGTAACACTGATTTCAAATACCTTGTAATTACAAACTATAATATTTTTCCAAATCTTGGTTTCTTAAGCATTAAAAATATTTATTTGTAAATCCTCAAAAAAAAAAGAAAAGAAAAAAAAGGATTTCTATGCCTATGGCTCATTTTACCTATATGCTCATTTCTTGGTAATACTGAAATCAGTTATCTTCTAATTATAACGCAAAATTATAATATATTCCCATATGTTTAGTTTTATAAGCATACAAAACATTTATTCGTTATTTCGCAAAAAAAAATCTATGGTTCTGGGATATTTTGGCCATGGATCATAGGTTATCAACTCTGATTTCAATTACCTGTCAGTGTGAAGACAGAAAGCTCGCTGGAGAATGTAGAAATAAAGCCAGCTATTGAACAGAGGCTGCTTGAACGCCACGCAGAATCGTGTATGAAGTAGACACCTCTGTAGTGCCAGTCGACGAGAGCGATAAGCAGGAGGTAAGAGCCCATGAGAAGGTCACCCAGAGCCAGGTTAGTGATGAGGAAAGAATGTACCTATTAACAAAAACAAAACTCTATATATAAAATAATATTAGTATAAGTGGGCAGCAGGTCTTCTTGGAGACAGATGGAATTAACGACTTATCTGCATTAACGACCTTTCTACTGATGGCCTCTATTTTTCTCACAATCGTCCGTTTCTCTAGAGGTAATTCCCAAATATAATTGGCCACAGACATGTGAACACACAAGTAAAACTACTGATAAAACTAAAGGACTATATTAAATTCACAATACACTAGAAAGAAACAAGCTTTCGACCATACATTCGTCATCTTCAGGTTAAAACTATGTATTATATCAATAACAAATTAATAAATGAGTCTTTAACACTAACAAAAAAATAAAATAAAACAGGAGAGAATACGGTACGTGAAAGCAAGACAAAACAAAAGAAAGATAATAGGTTATAGCAGGGTTGTAACAACATTCAAGTTGGAACCTCAGTTGTTGCCAACCCTACTAGATTCAAGTTCTCTAACAAATTTGTAACTGTTTTCAAACGTGGTGCTGCTTGGTATAACATTAAGTTCATGATTTTAGATGTTAAGGCTCGGATTAATATCTTTAATGTGTAGGGCTTCCAAGATGGCTAAACTATCCTTGTCATTGTTATATTGAAGTGCTACAGTTCCTTCGACTAACATGCCTCTTGTGGCTTGTTATGTTTCTTGGAGGCTCCTGTCGAGATATGCATCCTATCAATAATATCAATGAACAAATCACAATATGAAATGAGGGAAAAAATGACTAAGATCTTTCAACTACAACAAAACATTGTTGTATTTGTCAGAGTCAAAAACACAACTGACGAAGGGTTTTTGACTCAGACAAACACCGCTTGTTACAGTTGAAAGGTCTTAGTCTTTTTTCCCATTTCATATTGTGGTTTGATCATGTAATATGAGTAATAAAAATGCAGGCAAGAAGTAATCATGTTTAATTAATCTGATAAACATAAAACGGGTAAAACCGTTTTAAACATCGTATTCTTATAAAAATCCGTGAGGAAGACGGTAGCTCGTACTACGAATTTTTACTTGTCCTACGAGACAAAAATCTAACGAATGACTGCTCATAAAGCAAATTGCTCGTAGAATGAGCCACACGTACTTCGATGTTCCATTGTATTACTATTTTCAATTTTACTTTTTCTATTCACAATTTGTATTGCATATGTAAATTATGTTATTATAAGACCTAATTACACTTAACGATTACGTTACAATTTTTCTAAGTTTATGGAATTTACGAATTTTAATAGCAATCATTTCCCACACAGTCATGGGCCACTTTCCACCTTGTTATAACTACTTCTTATCTAAACATGAACCTTTCATTTTCGTGTATTAGGTATTTATACAAAATATGATGGCAGTTTTGTAAATTTACTCCACACGGACAAGTTGGTATGTCAATGATTTTAAATCAGGCAAGATAAGCTTTAATGTTTTCGTGGTCAGTTAGACCTATAGTGGTTTTATGATAAATACCTACTAAACAAACAGTACCTCTTGCAAGATTCATTAAGTACGAAACCTGTCATGCCATAACACCGATTTACGAGGATAGACGGATTTTTATAATAATACGATGTTTAACAACTCTGTGGTACTAGGTTAGGTTGCAGTGTCAGTCCCACAAGACAACACACGTAAGCCGAATATTGGCCCTTTTTGATACCACACAATGAACATTCTACTAATTGCGAGTAGAAAATTTTGCCTAACTGATGTTTATTTAGAATAAAAATCATTGACGAGTATGAAACGACGTAATCAAATGCAACACTGAATTTTTCAAATAAAAAACGACATAATCAAATGGAAAACGGACTTTATCGATTGCAACACAGACATAGTAGATCAAAAAACCCTATAAAATGTCGAATAATAAACAAATTAGTAAAAACTAATATATTAAGAAAAATTTTATCACTTATAGAGGGAATATAGCACTAAGAAAAAAAAATTCAATATCCAATGACGGGGAAAGGACTTTATTGCCCATTACATAAATTGCAAACTCACTTTTTTTCGCTTAAACTACTAACTCTGGAGGAATAAACCGCTATATTATGATGTACACTAAAATTAGCACTAGTTATATACACACATACACAATTTTGATAATTTTTTTAATAATCCACGAAAGTTAGTTTTGCATAAAAATTTAATAATTGTAAGGTGAGATTACGCAGATCGCACACCTGCATATATTAAAAACAACTGTTTCATTTTATTTTATATTTAATATCTAGTAAAAGTTTACTCTAAAAGATATGAATGCAGTAAATAAATTGACTATGCAATATTTGTTCCGTAATATCTTTAAATAATTTCAACAGATTATTAATTTGTATGATAACTCCCTTTCCAATTAATCCAATTTGCCTAGACTGCGGTTTACTTTAATAAATATATATATATATATATAGGCTGGGAGAAAATTTGCATCTATGCATTAATTGTTAAATAGCTTTTCCAACATTTTCAGTTAAAATACCGTGGGCGTTGAAAAGAAAACAGTATTGTCTTATGTTAAAAGTCAAAGCTAAAAGTTTATCATACTGTCCTGACGTTTCAGATCTCATCAGATATGATAACATCGTAAACAATTTTAGGATAAAGTTAAGTATAAAAGAAAGAAAAAAGTTGATAGAAGCAGGGAGATAGAGTTAGAGGAGGCAGTTCCTCATCTCACAATCTTGGAAAGAATAAAAATTGTAAAATAAGTAAAATAGTAAAACCGAGTTAAATGTTTTTCTTAATTATTATTTGAGGGTGACTATAGCACTGCGTCTTAAAAAAACTATTGTACTTCCCTCTTCTGTGCTAAAGTACCCCAGCAGTTAGCTTCAACACCTCCAAGAATCTCAGCACTTTTGCTGGCTCCAGCGGTAAAAGTTTTCTATGGTTTTGTTGAGTATCCCGAAGTACATACCTCGGTGCAGTAAAATTGCCTTACAGTCAGTCAGCAGGTGCAACGGTGTTTCTTCCTCTTTTTTGCAGGATCTGCATAAACCATCATTGACAATGTCCGAGTTAAATGGTTATATTTCTCCATTGAAATACACTGATACATAAGTTTTCTTAAATTTATGGCCCTGAATGTAAATAAATCGAGGGCGAGAGTACGTATTGAACCCCCGATCTACTATTCCAAAAGCGAGAACCTAAGCCACTGGGGTACCCTTGACCCCTATTTTAAACAAAGGTTAGGTTAAGTTGGAATGTCAGTCCCACAAGTAAACACACACAGACCGAACACTAGGACCCTTTTTTCATACCGCACAATAAACATTGGATTTTATATTAGGGGTGCTACATTTTGCCACCCGGGCAAAATTTAGCACGTTGTAGACGCAACGTTACTAGTTGCGGGTTACTAGCCGTTGCGTCTACAACGAGCTTGGTCTCCCTTTCTCTTTCCTCCTGAAGACGGATTGCCCGAAAATTTGGTTTTGTAAGTGTGTTTCTTTACTTTGTGCGCTACCTATCTTCAATTTTGAACTGTTACATATATATATATATATATATATATATATATATATATATTATATATATACAATTAAAAGAAACGGTCCAGCGGACATTTTACAATAAAATAAAAAACGAAGGAAACACACAGAAAGACACACATAAAAAGTCTATACCTCGATCCTTGTCCCTCCGTATTCACAATATCTGCAATAATCTCCAAGACCGCAGACATCACCTTAACCTCTTAAAGGACAAATTTTCTGAACGAGGCTATCCTCGCTCCTTCATTGATAGTCGTGTTTTACCGGCTGACATCTCCCACCAACCCAGACCCAAGAGGGATAGAAGTAACACTTCCTTCTTCCTGACAACCTACTTCCCTGGCGCTTATAAGCTTCGTGCTGTTATTAAGGAGTCTTTTCCGATTCTGTCTACTTCTACTTCTACTTCTTCCATCTTTAATCACCCCCCTTCTATTTCCTACCGTGAACCTGCCAATCTAAAAAGCATTTTCTCATATTTCCCCTCAGCCTTCCAATCCTGTTCCTGGAATGAAACAATGTGGACGCCGTGGCTGTCAAACTTGCCTGATTGTAAATCCTAATCCTTCCTTCGATTCCCCTCTCCACCATAGTTCCTACCCGGTTCAGGTCAATTCCTGCTGTACCTCGAGCAACTGTGTTTACCGACTGGATTGCACTCAGTGTGACTCCTTTTACGTTGGCTTAACTTCTAATAAGTTGAGCCTTCGTATGAATGGTCATAGGGCTTCAGTCGGTCAACGCAGTAACTATCCTGTAGCCATCCATGCGAACTCGCATGGACTCAGTTTCAATGACTGTTTCAGGGTTCAGATCCTGAAACAGATCCCCGAATCCAACAATAAAGTTACCCTAAGAGCTTCAGAGGAGGCATACATATGCTTACTTGATGCTCGCTCTTCCCCCGGACTCAACCTCAACCGATAATTTATTTATGATTTATTTATTTATTTATTATTTATTTATTTATTATTTTTTATTTATTTATTTATTATTTTTTATTTTACTTTTTATTTATTATTTTTATTAATTTTAATTTGATTTATCTACTTTTTTTTTTTATAATTTTTTATAGTTATAATTTTTACTCGTTCCTTTTACGTCTTAATTTGGCTCTTCATTTCCTTCCCTCCCTTCCCCCGCTTGGTGGTAAGTGGTGGGGTACTGGCTGCGGTTTCCGAGTTCAGTACCGCCCTGTCTTCCTGCGGGACTCTTCGCTCTTCGCACCTCCTGATGACGACGATTGTCGAAATATCGATGTGAGTTATGTCTGTGTCTTTCTGTGTGTTTCCTTCGTTTTTTATTTTATTATATATATATATGAATATATAGTTCAATGTAGAAAAAGAAACATAGAGAAATGAAAAGTACACATTTACAGTCTTTAATTTTCAGTTTGAACCGTCTTCAGTAGAGATAAGAGAGGGAAATCAAGCGCAATGGTTCAGAGACGGTCGGAGACCTAAAGTCCGTTTCGGATCGTATTATCAACGAAAAAGTGTATATGAATATATATATATATATATATATATATATATATATATAGGTATTCTATATATAGGGAGTAATAAAATGCTATAACTCAAGTGTATATAGAATATTGATCTTTAACGAGTACTTGACATCGAACAGGTTCGGGCCCGAAGGCTCAACGTGCTGTCCAATTTTTTTTCATCCCAAACGTGAATAAGTCAAAGGCTACATACGAACTAAATAATAGTTAAATATTATTAAAAACACTACTAAATAATACTAAAAATGATTTATAAAGTAAAGAAGATGAATTTGGAATTTTACGTGAATAGGATGTCCATCGGTCCTTAGAGAGTGTTGAGTCTTTGAAAGCACGAGGTTAATCGGGTGGAAATTTTCAAAAGGGGGTGTTAATTCTGAAAGCCTCTGCGCTTCAAACCATTTGAGGTTACCGTCATACTTAGTGTTAATAAACCAGAGTCCATTAACTTTGGGAACTAGAACAAAGTTGAACCCTTGTAATAGGACAATCATAATTTAATCAAAACAGATTTACCGTAATACCGGCCCTTCGAACTATGCCAATGCATAAAACATCAATAGAGACAGAAGAGCACAAAATCAAATAACTTAGTCACATAATCATGGATATATATATATATATATATATATATTAGTCCTAAGCTTAGCCTGATGATGGTCTACGAGACCGAAACATGTCGTTGTTTTATTGAAAATAATATTTAGTTAGTTATTAAATAGTGTTAGATATAAATAGTGTCAGAATGTGTATCTATGAAAGGAAAAGTTTGGGCCAGTTGATTTTTTTATTCCCTGAGGAACTGAGAAGAGCCTGTAGGATATTACAGAAACTCTCTAAAAAGGTAACCAAGCATGAAATTGGCATACAATTTTTAGAAATATATATATATATATGCAAGTAGCCACTCAGGCAGACAGGCCTCACTCCACTCACTCCACAGGATTAACGCCCACCTTTTCTTAAACTTAATGGAAAACAACCCCTTCTACCTTCTCCGTGTGTATATAATAAACCAGATAATTCACCTTAGATCTTATTCACGTCCTGATGATGAATGTTGATCATTCGAAACATGTCAACTATAGGAGATGTACTTTATTGTGTAGAGGAAAAAACGAAGGCGTTATTTAGAAAAGTTGAGAAACTTGTTAAGAAACAGGTATCATAAGCTAAATTTGGTGTCATTTTCAATAATGTGTGTGTCAAGGAAGGATTGCTACCAAAATTTACTATATATATATATATATATATATATATATGATTCGCGCTCCGTTCTTCGACGTGGGGAGATCTCTCTCACTTCGTCCTCTCTACTAGTCTACTCTCCTGATGACGAACAACAGTTCGAAATATTGAATTCTGTAAGTTTTCTTTGTATTCTCTTTTCTGTGTCGTGCTTTGTGTAATTTAAAGTTATATATATATATATATATATATATATATATCGATAACAAGATTTCACATAAACACGTGAAATAACAATCAATGATCAAACCACAATAAGAAATGAGAAAAAAGACTAAGATTTTCAACTGTAACAAGCAGTTTTCGTCAGAGTCAAAAAGATCTTAGCAAGTTTAAATTAAAATCTCATTGCCAACTTAGTTTTTCTGCTTAAAAAATAAAATACTAATACCCATGGAAAAAGTTTTAAATAAAAACCGAAACGTTGGCAATGAGAGTTACTAATTAATTTGAACCTGAAAACTGACCGAGTCTTGATAAACTTTAATTATATATATATATATAAACACTAATAACTTCTCGACCGTTTGACAGATATACAACTAAAAAATGATTGATCGGGATGCGGTCAGTTTCTTCCACTTTCAATTCAAACTCTCATTGCCGATGTTTTTTTTCCTACTTGTGTAAGTACATTGTAAAAAAACTTTGTTTTTATAGTTAGACTGCATCTTTTTCTCTTTTTTATTATTCTGTCATTGTTATCCTAATACTCAAGATTGTATTTAATTTTTCATAGTGTACTTCTTTTGTTTGTGTTTTAAAAAAATGTACGTATTAAAATTCTTGTTTTCCTCTGTTTGTAGGCCTTTGGAAAAAGATTTTAAATAAAATCGAAACGTCGGCAATGAGAGTTTGAATTGAAAGTGGAAGAAACTGACCGCATCCCGATCAATCATTTTTTAGTTGTATATATATTATATATATATATATATATATAATATATATAACTAAAAATGGTAATTAGGGATGATTATTTCAAATTTCTTCCACTTCCAATCAAACTCTCGTTGCCGATGTTTCGATTTTATTCAAAAACTTTTTCAAAGGCCTACAGTACAAAGGAATTAAGAAATTAGAAATTAAGAAATTAAATATGTACATTTTTAACACAATCAGAAAGAAGTACATTATGAAAAATTAAATACAATTATGAGTTTTAGAATAACAATAAAAACTCATAATTGTATTTAATTTTTCATAAAGTACTTGTTTTGTTTGTGTTATGAAGTGCATTGCCCCACTAGGGGTGGGCGATAGATGACACATTAGATTTGGGGTATCAGAGAAAGGAGACAGCATACCTGATTACAATGCTTGTAGCGAGTGCGGCAGGCTATAACAGTGATGTTTCCCAGAATAGCAATGGTCGCCAAAACCCAGACACAAACTCTGAGCACCAAATTAGACATAAGGTCTTCACAAGAGCTGAACTCATCCGGTGTCGGAAGACAAACAGTTGTTTGACGTGCTAAACAGCAAAACCTGAACTCGTCCGTCAACCTGCAACCAAACAACCACAGTGAAGTAATATATACGCTACTTATTACTGTACAGATTTCTCGGAAAACTTTCAAAATTGACACTCCACAACAAAGTGCTGTTATAGAAAACATTACTGCGACCTATCTGGACTTACGGACTTAAACTATGGGGTTGTGCAAAACCTTCCAACATTTATAAAATGCAATCAATACAATCAAAAATCCTCCATACTATTATTAATGCACTTTATTATGTCACAAACCACACTCTTCATGGAGACCTAAAAATTGCTTTTATATATAATTATAATAATTATTTCGTTTTTTTTTTGGTCCATTTAGCTCTCTGATGATGTTGTAACGAAAGGTCTTAGAGCATTGTAATTAATATATATTTGTTTATTGTAGTGTTTAATTTATATATATATATATATAAAAAGATTTCACATAAACACGTGAAATAACAATGAATGATCAAACCACAATAAGAAATGGGAAAACAAGACTAAGATCTTTCAACCGTAACAAGCGGTCTTCGTCAGTTGGGTTTTTGACTCTAACGAAGACCGCTTGTTACGGTTGAAAGATCTTAGTCTTGTTTTCCCATTTCTTATTGTGGTTTGATCATATATATATATATATATGTGTGTGTGTGTGTGTTCATATGTTAATCTCTTTTTTTTGTGTTTTCTAGTTGTAAACTTAATTATATATACATAAAAATATGTGTGAGCGTGTTGAGTATCTGCAGGTTCTGTGTGATAATGAATTCGATTATTTGCAATTGGTTGAAAGGGTGGTTGGTACTTCAGCCATCAACGCTACACTAGACATATGAGGGTATGAGACGTATGAGCATTTGGGTTAATGAGTTTACATTGTATATGAGTGCTTGATTAAATGTCGGCACGTTTATATGTGTCTATGAATGTTGTGAGTGATAGTCAAAGCAGTTTGATTTCCGTTTAAAAACAAATAGTTACAATGGCTTTAAAGCAATGCTTCTCAATTACTTTCTGTTACGTCCTCGTCCACCCCCCACCCCCCTCTCCAAGACCAAGTACCCCCCCCCCCCCCGGCACCCACACCACCCTAGCAAGAAGAAAACAATTCTCCCACTCTCCGATCCAATTATATATACCGTCTTTTTTCAAAAATAAGACATCCCTCGAAAATTAGGCCTACCCTGAGTTTGGAGACTGTTTAGAATATAAGCCTCCCATCAAAAATAATCCCTAGATAAAATAATGAAAAATATATAATTCGTTAAAGAATAATATTGAATTTAGTAGGTATCTCCAGTTGCCCAGATATTTCAGAGAATTGTTTGAAACAAAATATTCTGAGAAATTCCTTGTTTACCCGTACAGTTCGTTTCATGCAATGCAGAGGCACGAGTCGAAATTAATTCCTGGAATATATAAAGTAGAATTTACCTTAAAAGTATAACAGAAGGCAGCAGTCTACATGGAATGACGGTGCAGGTACAACGTTTATGCATTTCAGTTTTGTAAAGCTGATTATTATCTATTTCTTACTGTACTAGAAGCCCTTCCCCGAAAATAAGCCCTAGGATGTATTTTGGACCTTAAAAGGTTAAAAGGTTTTGGACCTATAAAACTATTATAGGTACATCTTTTCATAATATCACAAACTTTTTAATATTAAAGAAAACAAAGAGGTAAGAGATATAATTCAGCTTATTCAAAATTCTGAGGTAAAATGGAAAAACAAACAAAAGTCTCCTCACAAATGAAGTTTTATTCAACAACAACAACGCGTTTCGAACACTTTGTGTTCATCATCAGGAAGACACTACAATACAAATTATATCTAATCAGTTACAAAATTAGAGTGAAATAATAAAATTTAATTAAGAGAGTTGATGACATACCCAAAGGATGTGGACCAACCCTTCAGCACCACATCCTTGGGTATGTCTTTAACTCTCTTAATTGAATATTATTATTTCACTCTAATCTTGCAATTGATTAGATATAATTTATATACAATAGTAGTGTCTTCCTGATGATGAACACGAAGTGTTCGAAACGCGTTGTAGTTTGTTGAATAAAACTTCATTTGTGTGGAGACTTTTGTTTGTTTATCCATTTTACCTCAGAATGAGTAAATGCCACAACTAATTACGGATTGCACAACTAATGATTATTCAAAATTATTATTCATTGACGCTGATTATTATAGCTCCGCGTCTTAAATATAGGGTTTAAAATTGCCTTGTAAAAGAAAAGATTTTAAGTAAATCAATTTACCTACAATTTTAATCTTGTTAAAATTTACCTATATAATTAATTCAAGAAATTAAATTAATGCGAATTTATTTACCTAATTAAATAAAAATTTACAAAGCTTTGAATAATTTGCATAATATTTGCGATAATAGAGTCCAGTATTCTTTAAAAAATGAATCAATAAAAACTGTCAACACGAAGAATAAAGAAATTCTGCTTGAAAAGTTTATAAAATATGATGTACATGATTTATCATTCAGGAATATAACTACTCAACTGAAATCCATCATGCCGGTTAGTTTAATCTTTTACTTGAACAGACGTCATTATTTTGCAACGATTTAGTATAATTTATCATTGAATAAAACATTTTCAAATGGAATGGAAATTTTTTATATTTAATATAATCAAGGAAAATCTATTATTTTGAATTTATTCTGATTATATGTTTCTATTTAGTTCTCTATATTACATAAAAGAAATTTGTGAGAATACAATAGAATGTAAGAATTGTGTCAGTACATATGTATTAGGAATTAATCTCTAAATAAATGTTATTTGCTATCCACCTACTTTGGGATCACCCTGTAATCTACAATGCCCTTCTTTATCCAGATTTGGCCCAGTATCAAACAAATCCCAAAAAAAACACGTTTAATTCAATGTTTCGTCTATATTTATAGGCATCTTCAGGGCGACAAGAACGAGAAATTAATTCTAATATCAAGAAAAAATAAGTTGTATTATTTATATCGATATACAATAATAAATACCAGGTAATAATATATATATATTATTATATATATTATATTTTCCCATATATATATGGGAAAACAAGGCTAAGATCTTTCAACCCTAACAAACTTGAACCCAACTCAGTTGGGTTTTTGACTCTGACGAAGACCGCTTATTCCGGTTGAAAGATCTTAGTCTTGTTTTTCCATTTCATATTGCGGTTTGATCATTGATTGTTATTTCACGTGTTTATGTGAAATCTTTATATATATACAGTTAGTTATATCAGTTAGCTTCAGCTACTCAAACGGACTACTTCTGCCCGATGACGACGAATGTCGAAATATCGTTGCGAGTCTTTTTTATGTACGTTTTTATCTGCTTTTCTCTTTCCTGTGTGAATTATATATATATATATATATACTAAATATAAGAAAAGGTCCACAAGGACTCTAAAACTTTAAATTATACAAAGCACGACACAGAAAAAAGAATAAAGAACACTTACAGAATTCAATATTTCGAACTGTTGTTCGTTATCAGGAGTAGACTAGAAGAGAGGACGAAGTGAGAGAGATCTCTTCTAGTCTACTCCTGATGACGAACAACAGTTCGAAATATTGAATTCTGTAAGTTTTCTTTATTATTTTTTCTGTGTCGTGCTTTGTGTATAGTTTGAAAGTCGTTAATACCGAAGCTGCGGTACATTTCAACAAAATATGCCTCCAAGAAGATTTGCTGCTAACCTATACTAATATATATATATATATACTAAATATAAGAAACGGTCCACAAGGACTATAAAACTTTAAATTACACAAAGCACGACACAGAAAAAAGAATAAAAAGAACATTTACAGAATTCAATATTTCGAACTGTTGTTCATCATCAGGAGTAGACTAGAAGAGAGGACGAAGTTAGAGAGATCTCTCCACGTCGAAGATCAGAGCGCGAATGATATATATATATATATATATAAATCAATGATCAAACGACAATATGAATTGGGAGAACAAATATGCTTGAGGTTATAAGCTAAACAAGGGTTTTTGACTCTGACGAAGACCGCTTGTTACGGTTGAAAGATCTTAGTCTTGTTCTCCCATTTCATATTGTGGTTTGATCATTGATTGTTATTTCACGTATATATATATTTGTTTATATATATATAAATATATATATATATATATTTATATATACATATAACTTTGTGTCGGTCGGTGGACACCTTAGTCAAGAAGTATTAATTCTTGACTAACCACAGCTCTATTGCAAGACATGAAAGATTCAGACCAATGATTCTACAGGAAATAAATTTGGAGGAAAATCAAAACGGAATTCAAAATCTTGATAATTTATGACGATTTTCCAGAAGATGACATGTCTGTAATCGAATAAATTTAAATTTCTGTATAAAAATTAATATTAAACAAAAATATGTAAATCTACTTATTGTACTTGAAGCCCTCCCCCGATAATAAACCCTAGCACTGATTTTGACCTGAAAATAAAGTAAGACAGTGTCTTATTTTCGAAAAGAGACGTTACGTATTTAATTAAGACTCGAGAAATATTTCAAATTTTAAAAAAATGGCTTGGACTATGAAGGAGCTTGACCACTCCTAGTATAGTGTAAGTTTTCATTCGCGATTAAATTGACTGACTAGAAATAGAGAACAGGGCAAATTCAATTACTTCTAAGATCATGTTTTTAATTAAACGCTTCTTTATATTTAAAACTATGCCTGAAATAAAGGAAATTAAAACCAATGAGCAGAAAGAAATTAAATTCACGATTAAATCCAGAAAAAAAAACTCTTCTAATTACAGAAGCTAACTTTCTATAATCTTTCAAGCAGAACGGTAAATGAAAACGAATAGTGTAGTTTCTTGTATGTGTAGTGGGATATATATGTTATAGATAAGTAAACTTCTTAACTGATGTAAAAAGGAATGAAAATATACCAATGTGAAACTGCTTAGTCGTAATACCAGATTAGTCAATCACTATCATTCTATTACCATTGATTTATACCTTTTTAATGTCATGTATTAACAGAAATTGTAGTGGTAATAGTGCTAATTGTAAAAAATCTGGAGTGGCCTACACTCAACTCAAGTATAATATCAAACCTGTTGGGTAGATAATGTAGTATGTAGGCATAACATATATGTCTACATGAGAGATGTTTATTACTCTTTCATTCCTGGAGGTAGTACAGATAGTGATTGATTCAGTTATCAATACCGTATATTACACAATTGATGCATATAATATCATAGATATTGTCACAGCAGTAATAAGACTTTTGTAAAGTCAAAGTGACGACATCGTGATACGAAATAATCTCTAACAAACGAAAATGACTTTAAGGACGGGGGTGGGACGTCAGTCTATCAGGATGTCCTTCACGAATATGGAAGAAGTCACATTCGTGGTCGTATGGTCTTCCGGCTTTGCATTGTCTGAGGTATTGTATACCGTGAGGTCATTAGGTAGTCATATTTAGCTGAGGACCTGATTCTGAAAAATGACTGTCATCGAATCACCTTAGAATCAGTTTAAAATTAGTATCTCTTTGGTAATATAAAATTAAGGAGTTCATTCCTCTTAATTCAATATTACTCAAAGATCATAAACACAAAAAAGTCAACAATCAGTAGCTTTTCACACCAAACATAATATAAGTAACTTTTTCCTTTTTGCTATATTCGGTTATAACGTTGCTGTAAATATATATTGAGAAAAAATATATCAGTGATTAGCCAGTTTTGCATACTCAAATCAAATTCAAAGTCGGCTTTTCATTATAATTTAGAAGTTGTGTAAATGGAAACATCAGAAATTATATGTTTGATTGGCATTCATTTTTTACATATAATTTTATTCTTCTTACATCTCACATTATATCTTTAAATCATTTCAAATTTTCAAATGGATAACAACATTTCTCAAAAGCAATAGGAAACACAGACGAACAAACCCTTAATTTGATAAATATAGGGTAATAAATTTAAATAATCTATTGTTAAGTATTTTTAATCGTTTTCGCTATAACTAATTTAGTGAATGAGGTTTAAAGTAACATAAATTAACTAAAAATAAATCTATTCAATGCTTTATTATATTTATTAAATGTTTAGTAGTAATTATTTAGGAACTAATTAATTATTTTGATATATTTTTATGAAAATAATTCCAGAGAAACAACACACATAAAAGTCGCTTTTCTTCGTAGCACATTACATCTTTATACGAAACAGTCGAAATATAAGAGTAAGTTTTTGTGAAATCTTTTATGTGTATTGTTTCTGCTGGTTTAGTTTATCTAGTTTGTGAAATAGTTTGAATTACTAATTATGAAAGTAATAATATTTAGCATTAAACTAATTAGGAAATCATTAAGTTTACAAAAATAAGTTAAAAAGGAATTTGTACTTACTATTTGAAGTATTATTAAAAGAATTAACTAGTGAATACAACAATCTATAGAGAGGTTAAAACAGTTTGAAAGGTTCCAGGAAGGACGCGGAGGACTAAACAAGGAGTGTAATGCCGCCTTTTTAGAATGACTTAGCTCTACCGGTGCACCAATCAAATGCCATCTAAATTATCTCATTTTAAAATAGTCCCCTTCTATCAGTATTTCTTTTATAAATAATAATTAAACATACAAAGAAAATAATTAAACTATTTCTTTAAAAACAACAAATATATTATCAATATAAATTAAATTAATTAGTCGTAATATAAATTAATAAAAGTAATTCATAACAATATTTCTTTTAAAAGTTGTCTGAACTATTAAATGAATATATGGAACAAAACGGACTGATTGAGATTTATAAACCATCAATCGTGTCCATATATTTCCATAAATTTCTATGAAATTTTGATGACGCTACTAAAAAAAAAACTACTAAAAAGTGGCCTACACACTTACTATAAGTATACTTAATATCAAACTTCTTGAGTATATAATATATAATGTATCATTTAAGCATAATATAATGGTCTAAATGGGAGATGTTTATTAGTCTTTCATTCCTGAGGTAGTACAGATAGTGATTGATAGACTTCTCAATATATAAGCTTATTTTTGTATATCACACCATTATTTTAATTTTTCCATTATAAACATCAATTTTATCTCAGTGGATGCACTCATAAAATTTCTAAGTCAATGTAAACAATGTAAAAAAAAATATAAAAAATTCGACAAGTACACCAGGTGATCCCTTAGTCACGATAAACAAACAGTTTTTATAGCTTTATTGTTCTTTGCCCTGATTGAAATTTCATGATTTTTTTTATAAATTGCTAATTTTGTGTTCCATTTTTGGTCAATGTTCATGATTTTTCAATGAGCCCTTTAGCGTAAAAAAAAAAACATTTTCTGAAAAGAGAAATCATACTGTAACGCCCCTTTGAAGAATGTAATTTTAAATAAGTTTATCTCAACTCATTACGGACATAATATTCTATTTTTAGGCACAGTTTGATCCGTCAAACAGTATGGCTTGTATCGCTCTCACAAGCTTTGAGATTGAATTATAAGTCAACATTTTTACATTTGTTTTAATGTAATTTATAGTTTGATTGGAAGTGGAAAAAACTGACTGCAACTAGGTTTATCTTTTTTAGTTATATATCTGTCGCAAGGTTGATAATTTATTATTGTGTCAATAATATGTCGCTTGGAACAGCACATGTAATGACAGTTAACGGTTGTTGTAATGTAACAGAACCCAGCCTTCAGTAAGTTCTTTTTTCAATTTGTTTATGATGTTTCTAAAGTAGAAATGACAAATGTCCATTGTTTATTGTTTTTTTGTTAGTTTATAGCCCTGAGAATGTCTTGAAATAAAGACGAAACGTTGGCAAAAAGGTGATTCCATATATTTACCCTGACCAAACTCCGAGATAAAGAAAAAGTGTTTGTTAATATTTTGTGGTCAAGAAAACAGTACCGTATTATATATATTTATATTAGTAGAAGTTGGGAGCAGTCCTTCTAGAATACATGCATTTAAAAACTTTACATCTCATTCCACTTGATTTAACTTCGTCGAATATTTTTCTAAATTTCGAAATCTTTTCTTCATTTCAGGGTTCAACTTAAAAATTAAATCACCATATTAAATACCGAAACATGTTGAATAAGAATTCAAACAAATATGGTGATTTAATTTTTAAGTTGAACCCTGAAATGAAGAAAAGATTTCAAAAATTAGAAAAATATTCGACGAAGTTAAATCAAGTGGAATCACATAAAGTTTTTAATGCATATGTATAATTATATATATAAAGTCCAATTCAACAAAAATGTGTCTTCATGATTAAGATTATTATAGTTTCGGTATTTTATTAAACATTTAACGTGTATAGGTCCATACAGTTGATAGTGTATAGTATTTATCAATTTATAGACGTCGTTAAAGTATAAGTATTTCTTGAAATTCAATAGTGAGTATAATATTTTAAAATAATGATAAATAAACTTTTAAAGGTGCTTGATGAAGTCGAATCGGAGATTAAAGAACACAAAGAAGGTAAGATGTAGATAATAGGTATTAACTTGATTCGAAATGGGTTTGCAATTGGAAACGTGCTCGCCTATAGACTGGTAGATTCAGAAGTTTTTATGTAGAGAAAGAGAGGCCTCTCTGGTCCACGATTTATTCACGCGGGAAGTGAAAAAAAGTCTAAACACCTCGCCCTTCGGTGAGGATATTAAGCTGTCGATGAAGGGTCCAATGTCTGTACTATGTCAGGTACTCGTTAAAGATACCTACTCTAAATGGACTTGAGTTAGGCAGAATTTAGAATGTAATGTAATTTACAATGTAGAATGTTCTGTCTCTGTAACTCTCTCTCTCTCTCTCTCTCTCCATGCACTCTCTCTCTCTACGACTCTCTCTCTTTCTCTAGTACTCTCTCCCACTCCCTCTGTTTAACTCTTTTCCTCTAGGACTTTTTCTTTCTCTTTCTCTTGCTCGGTTACTCTCTATGTCTGTTACTCTCACTCCCTCTCTCTCTCTTAGTGCACCCCCTCACTCACTCTCTCTTTCTCTAGTGCACTTTTCACTCTCCCTCTCTTCCTCTAGTGCACTTTTTCACTCTCTCTCTTTTTCTAGCGCACTTTCTCTCCTCTCTCTCTCTCTCTCTCTCTCTCAGAACACTCCCTCTTTCCCTAGTGCACTCTCTCTCTCTCTCTCTCAGAACTCTCTCTCTCTCAGAACTCTCTCTCTTTTTCTAGTGCACTCTCTCACTCTCTCTCACTCAAACTCTCTCATTCTGCAACTGACTCTCTCTGTTTAACTCTTTTTCTCTAGGACTTTTTCTTTCTCTTTCTCTGGCTCGCTCACTCTCTATTTCGTAACACTCACGCTCTCTCTTGCTTTAGTGTAACCCCTCACACTCTCTCTTTCTCTAGGGTTTATTCTGCTTCCTCTAGCATTCTCTCAATCACTCTTTCTCACTCTAGCGCACTCACATTGTCTCTGTCTCTTTCTGTAACTATCTCTCACTCTCTCGTTCTTTAGTGCACCCCTCCCTCCCTCTCTCTCTCTCTCTCTCTCGTTCTTTAGTGCACTCCTCTCTCTCTCTCTCTCTCTCTCTCTCTCTCTCTCTCTGTGTATGTGTGTGTGTGTGTGTGTGTGTGTGTGTGTGTGTGCATGAGTGTTTTTTATTTTTATTTTGTTGTTTTTTTTAACTTTCCTCAAGGGAAACCATGAAGAAAACCATTTAACCCTGTCACGAGGAAATACATTTATTCCACATCTACCACTAATATCATTATATATATTATACAAACAATTTTACACTTGAGATATTTTAAACACAATTTATTAGGTTTTTTCCTATGCTAGTAAATATTTAAAGATATTTATAAATATTAAATTTACTACTATATGAAATATTTGTATTGTTTTTGCTAATATTTAATCTGCTTTTTTTGGCAGAAATCTTTTTCCTTTCATTTTGTGTGTGTGTGTGTGTGTGTGTGTGTGTGTGTGTGTGTGTGTGTGTGGCGTGTGTTGTTTGTGTGTACGCATGCGTGAATATGTTATCTCAAATAGAAATACCTGTCTTGTACGAGTATACCATGCAACAATACCTGTCAAACCAATATCTTTTCGGATCCAAACTTTTAATCAAAATTTAATATCTACAGGGAGTAATATACAATATAACAATTAAAAATAAGGATTAAGGTTTAAAAATCAACCTTAAAAGAAAGATAAATTAACTTCTAAATCCATTGATTAAATTTATAAGAGCTAATAAACAAAAAATATTGAAATATAATTACTAAATATTAAATTTGATTAAATTGATGAAGCTAATAGACTGAAATTAAAAGTCTATAGATTGCTGATTAATTATGAATTCAATTAATTCCATCATAATTGTCATTGATCATAATTGTTACCAGTAATAATGATGTTATTAGTTATTATTTTAAATTACGAGTTTCTCTTCGATATTAGTCAAAAGTTACTTTATTTTTCAAAGAAATTTCTTTTAATTTATTGAAAAGTGTACTGCTAATATATAAAGGTATTCTTATTTATTTGTCCATTATTAATTCCTGGTATGGTTATAAAATAGGCCTGAAAAACCTCACTTTTCTATTATATTACAATATATATATATATATATATATATATATATATATATATATTATATACTTTTTTGATAAAAATACGATCCGAAACGGACAAACACAGTTTAATGTACACAAAAAAACACAGAGAAATCAAAAGCACACACTTACAGTCTCTAATTTTCGGTTTAAACCGTCTTCAGGAGAGATAAGAGAGTGAAACCAAACGCACTGGTTCAGAGACGGTTGGAGACCCACATCGCCCCCAGCCCACCTGATTGATGTCCTGAAGATGATTACGGTAAGTGATCGAAACTCGTCGACTACAATTGCTGACCACCTCAACCGTTGTTCTAACAACGAAAAAGCTGTTTTTAGGCAAACCGAAGGTCTTGAGAAGAAACTTATAGACAGGAACTACTCTGTCGTGTTCAACAAAGCAAGCATATCCGAAGGACTGCAACCAAAGTATACTAATATATATTATATATATATATATATATATATAACACTTTTTCGTTGAAAATACGATCAAAAACGGACAAATATAGTTCAATATAGACAAAGAAACATAGAGAAATCAAAAGAACACACTTACAGTCTCTAATTTTTGGTTTGAATCGTCTTCAGGAGAGATAAGAGAGGGAAACAAAGCGCACTGGTTCAGAGACGGTTGGAGACCCTCCAACTCGTTGGTTGTCTAATATATATATATATATATATATATATATATATATATATATCAATGTAGAAAAAGAAATATAGAGAAATTAAAAGGACACACTTACAGTCTGTAATTTTTGGTTTAAAACGTCTTCAGGACAGATAAGAGTTTGTTCAAATCAAAAATTAGAGACTGTAAGTGTGTGCTTATAATTTCTCTACGTTTCTTTTGCTACATTGAACTATATTTGTCCGTTTCAGATCGTATTTCCAATGAAAAAGTATATATATAATTAACTCACCACAAAAGATAAGGAGGCGATCGTTTTGAGGCCTTGTCTAACACGTCGTCAAAGAAGAATGAATACAAGTCATTGTCCTTGTATATACTTGCTCTCTGACGACGTGTTAGACGAAAGGCCTCAGAGCATCTGAATTGCAGATTGATCAAGTTACTAACCCACCCCAAACCTACTTGCTCATTTCCTTCACTCACCTGTAATACCTTCAAACCCAAGTAGACGTTTAAAAAGAAAATGGCACCGAGACCTCCTCTATTAAACCGGCTACGAAGGTAACCATGTTACGAAGTGCCATCAATGGGGTACCACTCATTCCCGTTATAAATCCCCGCTAATCGTAGATGCCAAATTACTATCACTTCTTAATACAAAAATGCTTTAGCTGAAATTGAAAAAAAATCCAATTTACTATATAAAATATTCATTAATTCTAATTTAATTTGTTCATCATTGCCAAGGCGGTACAACTAGTTTACAATAGAGCTAAGAAAAAGACTTATAGTGTCTAACAAATGATATTTTTCGCAATAAAAATAGGTTTTCTTGGAAAGTGCTTCCCTGAATGAAAAATACAACTAGTTAAGTTATAAAAATTAGATATTCTACTCACAAGGTCTGCAGAGAGGGAATAATCCGGAAGGCATTGGCTTCAACTACCTCAATCAAGTTATCACTGATGTCCCTGCAATACAAAACAACTTCGTTGTTAAAATATAACAATATTTTTAGTTTATAATAATAAATATGCAGAAATAAGGGAAGTCGGTTTTTAATAACATTTTTTTTTTTTTTTAGTTTTAAACTAGGTAATACTTGGAAATGAGTTACTTTTCAATTTAGAAAGGTTTGGAGCCACACGAATAGCTGGTAACGTTAAGATTTTTACTTTACAGATCTAAGCGTTCACGGGAGTAGAACTGACAATTAAATTAAGAAGAAAGGAATGAAAAGGTGGCAAGAACAACTAAAGCTAATTTCAAATGAATTTACTTTTTTAAAGAATACTACATCTTCAAAGAGGAGAATTTTAAAAGGATTTGTAGGTCACAAGCTCTGGAAGCAGTTATTGTGTCGTACTTACTGATGATAGTAAGGAAAATATATTATGTTTTCATCACAAGGAAAATATTTACGACGCGTTTCGAACACTTAGCGCTCATCATCAGGCACATCCATCTTAGAAGGGGTGTTCAGTGACTGAGAAGTTACGAGACACTCCTCAATCACAGAACATCAGATGTATCTGATGATGAACACTAAGCGTTCGAAATATGTCCTAAAAGAAATTCCTTGTGGTGAAATATTTTCTTCACTATATGGGGATCATCTATTAGGACTTGTTTAGTTAACTTTACTAGACAGTGTCTTACTTTATTTTTAGGTCAAAATCCGTGCTAGGGCTTATCATCGTGGGAGGACTTCAAGTAAATTAAGTAGATTTACATATTTTTGTTTAATAATTATTTTATACAGAAATTTAAATTTACTCAATTACAGTGATGTCATCTTCTCAAACATCGTCATAAATTATCAAAATTTTAAATTCCGTTGTGAATTTCCTTCAAATCTATTTCCTGTAGAATCATTGGTCTGAATCTTTCATGTCTTGCAATATAGTTGAGGTTAAATTAATACTTCTTGTCTAAGTAGCCTCCTTGAAACGAACTTTAGAAGTAAAGAAGACATTTCTTTCAATATTTTTTTCCAAAGAATTCTCTGAAATATTACGATCTACTACATTCAACAGCAATTTTTTAACGAATTATATTTTTCATATTATCTTAACTAGGGCCTGTTTTCAGGGGAGGGCTTATAGTTCAAAATGTCCCGAAAATCACGCTAGGACTTATTTTCGGGGGATATCTTATTTTCGGAAAAAGACGGTTTTATGAATGACAGCAATTTTGGAATTATACTAAGAATGCAAACTCAGTGTCTAGAAGAGGTAGAAACCCTTGATCACATTATATCTGTTTTCATAATAATCATATCGGAATGGCAAAGTTTTCTGTCAAATCATTCCTAAAACTATAAATGTTAGGAATACTTCTCTATCTGCATTTGTCAACGTCTTTATAGAACTTAAAGTTTGAAGTTGGAGCATTTAAAAGTATTTGTAGAACACGAGCTATGCAAACAGTTATTTGTTGTGTTATTTATTCAGGATAATGAGGAAAATATATGACATCATCACCACAAGGAATTTATTTTTGGATGCGTTCCGAACACTTAGTGTTCTTTATACATATATATATGCGTTTTACGTTAAACAATAGATACACAATAAAGATATGAGCACACTAACAGTATCTTTACAGTCTCTAAAACTCTTCTTATTCCTAGTTTATTTTTCTTACTTGAAAACGACAGGGCACTCGCATGACAACACTGTTGGTCTCCAACCGTCGCTTCGCTAGTGCGCTTGGTGTCCCTATCTCAACTCTACTGATGACGGTTCAACCGAAACTTAGAGACTTTAAGTGTTTTCGTATCTTTATCATGTGTCGAATGTTTAATGTGAAACGTTTGTTGTTTTTTGTGGATCGTTTTCCTGTTGACAATATATATATATATACTCGTATATATGATCAAACCACAATAAGAAATGGGAAAACAAGACTAAGATCTTTCAACCGTAACAAGCGGTCTTCGTCAGAGTCAAAAACCCAACTGACGAAGACCGCTTGTTACGGTTGAAAGATCTTAGTCTTGTTTTCCCATTTCTTATTGTGGTTTGATCATTGATTGTTGTTTCACGTGTTTATGTGAAATCTTTTTATATATATATATATATATATATATATATGTAACAGTTCAAAATTGAAGATAGATAGCACACAAAGTAAAGAAACACACTTACAAACTCAAATTTTTGGGCAATCCGCATTCAGGAGAAAAGAGAAAGGGAGACCAAGTACGTTGTAGACGCAACGGCTAGTAACCACTATATATATGCGATATATATATATCAATGATCAAACCACAATAAGAAAATGGGAAAACAAGTCTTGTTTTCCCATTTTCTTATTGTGGTTTGATCATTGATTGTTATTTCACGTGTTTATGTAAAATCTTTTAATATATATATATATATAATTAAAAGAAACGGTCCAGAAACGGACTTTTAAATAAAAAAAATCTTTTTAATTAGTTTCTTATATATATATATTTATATATTAGTGAAGATTGGTAGCAACCCTTCTTGCAAATTTTATGCCAATTTCATGCTTGGTTACATTTTTTCAGAGTTTCTCTAATGTTCTGCATGCTCTTCTCAGCTCCACGGAGAATAAAAAAATCAACTGGCTCAAACTTTTCTTTCCTTAAATACACATTCTAACACTATTTATATCTAACACTATTTAAGAATTAACTAAATTTTTTTTCCCCCGAGGATCTGAGAAGAGCCTGTAGATCATTAGACAAACTCTCAAAAAAGGTAACCAAGCATGAAATTGGCATAAAATTTTCAGAAACATGTATATATATATATATATATTCAATTCAAATATACATATATGTATATATATATATATAAATAAAATATTATATAATATATTATATATATATATATATATATATATATATATATATTCAAAGCACAATATGTAATTGGGAAAACAAGACTAAGATCTTTCAACCGTAACAAGCGGTCCTCATGAGAGTGTAAAACCCAGACGAGGATGGCTTGTTGCGGTTGAAAGATCCATATGGATGAACAGAGAAGGAAAACTCTAGAAATGTTATATATTAGAAAAGGCCAGTCATACGTTAATTTTAGATGTGACATTTCAAATTTAAATAATATTTATTCGGTTTGTTAAGTTAAACATTGTTGACAGATGAAAAATTGTTTTAGTGACTTTTTGGTTATCTGATGAAATTTGGTTACCTTGCTTGCTTATTTCAATTCAGTGTCACGTGTTCATTCAGACTACAGTTGTTGTTGAAATCCACATACATTTTTGTTTGTAAAATAATTTGTAAGGTAATACTCAGTTTTTCCGTTTCAAAATTTAAACTTCTGTAAGTTTTCTCACTAACCTGTAGTCAAAATTTCTATTGAATTTCTTAATAGTAACTAATTGCACTTTTATGTATGTTTGATTTTTGAATGATTGTATTATTTCTTATATTTCCTCTGTTTTTGTAGGCCTATGAAAAAGGTTTTAAATAAAAACCGAAACGTTCGCAATGAGAGTTTAATTTGAACCTGAAGAACTGACCGAGTCCCGATAAACTTTAGTTTTTTTTTATTCCACGGTCGATAATTTTCACAATTTATATATATGTATATATAAAGATTTCACATAAACACGTGAAATAACAATCAATGATCAAACCAGAATATGAAATGGGAAAACAAGACTAAGATCTTTTAACCGTAACAAGCGATCCTCATCAGAGTCAAAACCCAAGTGGGTCCAGTTGGGCTTTACATACATATATATATAAATTAATAATCAACAATAACTCTTGATATAATATATGAATTAAATACCACAGTAAACAAATATATATTAATTAAAATGCTCTAAGGCCTTTCGTTAAGGTTTTTTCTTTTCGTTACATTTAGCTCTCTGATGATATTGTATCGAGAGGCCTTAGAGCATTTTAATTAATATATATTTGTTTATTGTAGTATTTAATTTATATATATATATATACACTTATTTTTAGTATATAAATATATATTATTTGTAGTATCTCTCTGACGAGATAGTTTAGAAGGCCTCAGAGGTTATTTTTAAACCCAACTGTTGGGTTTTTGACTCTGACGAAGACTGCTTGTTACGGTTGAAAGATCTTAGTCTTGTTTTCACATTTTCATATTGTGGTTTGATCATATATATGTATATAAATATATATATATATATATATATATATATATATATATATATATATATTAGTGTACTTCGGTAGCAGTCCTTCGGATATACATGCTTTGTTAAACACGACAGAGTAGTTCCTGTCTATGAGCTTCTGCTAAAAAAAAACTGTTTTTCGGCAAATCGAAGTTCTCGAAAAGAAGCTCATAGACAGGAACTACTCTGTCGTGTTTAACAAAGCATATATATATATATATGAAGAGAGAGAGAGAGAGAGAGAGAGAGTAAATGATTTAGAGTAGGCTATACTGAAATTAAAAGTAAATATGTTTTTAAACATATTAATATTTATTAAATATTTAAAATTAAATTAATATTAATTTTATTTTCCTTTAGAATGAAGTCCAACAAGTGTGATAGGTATATTTACCGAATGGTTCAAGGGCGAAGGGTGGGAGTTAGCAAATAAATATTAATAAATAATGATAGAGGTATCAGCAAGTCCATTAAGAATTGGATTTTTTTTTCAATTTAAAACGAAATGAAATACTGGGATGTTTGATATTTAAATAATGATAAAATCTAATTCAAATATTTACAAAACTGAATTTATAAATGAATGAGAGTTCATTCGATAGGGAAATTACAGGTTATTTACTTTCAAAACATGAAACAATGTTATTTACTTTATTTTATCAAGGTAATTAAATAAGAGTAGAATAATTATAAAAAGATATTATGTATATATTATATATATAGACTATATTCATTAAAAGAATACACAGGAATGAAACGGAAACTCAATACTATATTTCCATGGCCTCGCCATCAGGAAGAATCGCTCCGAAGACTGGCTATATGTCTATCAATGATCAAACCCAGTTGCGTTTTTGACTCTGACGAAGTCCTCTTTTAAGGTTGAAAGATCTTAGTCTTTCCATTTCATATTGTGGTTTGATCATTGATTGTTATTTCAAGTGTTTGTGCTTTAGCCCATCACTAAATTAACAATAGGCATAGGTTAGGTTGCAGTGGCAGTCCCACAAGGGAACACACTTAGGCCGAGCATTGGCCCTTTGTGATACCACACAATGAAGATTGATTCTACAGTGAGAGTCCTAAATTTTGCCTAACTTAAATGTATTTAGAGTAGGGATCTTTAACGAGTACCTGACATCGTACAGGCTCGGGACCGACGGTTTAACGTCCTTCTCCGAGGGACGATGTGCTCAGATTTATTCACCTCCCGCGTGAATAAATCGAGGGCCAGGTGAGGATTGAACCCCGGTCCTATCAGTTCAGAGGTGAGCACGTAACCACTGAGCTAGCCTGGCCCCCAACAATAGGCATAATAGAATAATCTAGATGACACAAAGATTATAGATCATGAAAATAATAAAAATAAAAGGCTTATAAAAGAAATGATTTACATTTAGAAAACTAAAAATGCATGTAATAAACAAAGGGATACTGATAAACTAAGAAAAAGTATAGTCTATTAATTAGTAATTAACAAATATGTCTGTAGTTTTCAGTTTCTTTTTTGATTTGGTATTCATGGCTTTTTTAAATTGTTTTTTAACTTAACAACAAAAATATAAAATGTTCTATGTAACAGTCTAGGTGGGTATCGAACCTTGGACCTTCCAGTCCAGAGGCGAATACAATATCGCCTAAAACTAAATAGATAGTTTTGGCTATCTATTTATATGTTCCTTGTTTTATAACTGTTAATCCTTAACCCTTAAGGGAATATCGAGTACTTTGGAGAAGCATAGTTCTTAGTTTATAGGTTATATTTGACATTATTATCAAGTCTTAAACTGTTTATTGCGTTAGTGACCAATGGATTGAGGAAGTTGCGTGGGTATGGTATACTCGTACATGCGTGACGTAGCATCGTGCAAACCCGCCACCGCGAGGTCCACCTTAACACTTCAGGGTTTGAGCCATTTTGGGGTTCAGCCCTGGAGGTACTAAAGGGCAACACGTTAAACGTCAGCCTGGTTTGTGTTATGATTAAATGCCCTGGGCACACCAAGATCGAAACAGGTTTATTAAGATCCTCTCCGAGAGATGACAAGCTCAGATTTATTCACCCTTCATTTGAATAAATCGAAAGTCAAGTGGGGATCGAACCCCAGACCTACCAGTCCAGAGTCGAGTACGTTAACCACTAAGCTGACCTGGCCCCCAAAACTTATCATTTAAAAATTACTTGCTGAATTAAGTGGAGTTAGAGCAGTGGTTTCCAAACTTGATGTTACTACGCCTCCCTTAAAAATATTTAATCATTTGCCCCCCCCCCCCCTCCCACAAGATTTAATAAAATAAAAACACAATCATTTTTACTCTTATAAAATGTATTCATACAAACTAATGGAAAACGATATAATATTATTGTTTTTAATGAGATGGATGTGCTGGTCTATTAGCACAAAGTTTATCAAATCTTGGTGTTTGTGACGATATATCTACTCGTACCTCTTTTTCTACAACTAAACGAGCTCGATAATTGGATTTTATTTCAGCCAAGGCAGAAAATCAATTTTTACATAGAAAACTGTAGCAGAAGTTTGGAAAATTGTTCACTGTGACTAATTTTCTCGGCTCCCTATAGACTAGTCCGCGCCTCCCAGTTAGGAAAACGCCGAGTTAGAGAGTTGTAATAACTGAATAAGGGTTGCTTAATGCTTTTAAATTCTCTACTAATGTGGCCCAGTTTACTCTCTGTAAGTGAATCAGTACATTGGGAAAACGGTCTTGCCCCCTTAACCGATTAAACAATCTCTCTCTTGATTAGTGATTCAACAATCATCTGGTCTTCATAAAACAGCCATTTCATTCCTTCCCTCTAAACAAACAACTTTTATGCTACCTCCTTTGATCATTTAATCTTCTAACAGGTCTGTTAGAGGGTTTTATGGTGAGGTGGGGCAGAGTAGCTCAGTCGTTTGCGTACTCGTTTCGATTGGTTTGGCCTCGATTTATTCAAGGTGAAACAATCTGAGCACTTGGTTCAGACATTACATTCAGGTGGGGGTGGGGGGAGGCAGAGTAGCTCAGTAGCTTGCAGACTCGTCTCTACAGCTACACTTCTTACTTATAATGAAGCCAGATTAGCTGGGTGGTTGACATACTCGAGTGGTCGTGGAAGCTCGCCTCCGTGGTCCACTTCCACTGAAGAAACAACAATTAAATTATCCCTGTTAATCATGTTCATTGAATTAATTTCAATACCTAGTGTTATAATTTTTGCGTGACACAAAGGGTCACGGGTAGTCTAGTACTTATATAAGTTGGATTAAAAAAACAAAAAACAAAAAAGAACGAGTAAGGTATAAAGGAATATAGTAATTTAGAAAAATAAATAAATTAAAAAAATACTAAGGGAAAAGAAAGGAAGAGATTATAAATAGGTTAGTATCTCATAAAGAAACACGGATGCTTCGCGGTGTAGCCAGTATCTATGTCCTTTTTAATAGCCGCATAAATCCAATTCAACTGGACGTACAAAAACTCTATTCCTATTGGTCACTCTCTAACCAAGCATATACATCTGTAGTACACATGTATATATGCTATTAAATAAAATAATTTCAACAACAGATCCCATTTATGTGTGTTTTTTATGTGAAATTAGTTTATATATATATATATATATACGAGTTCAAAATTAAGGAAGAGTAACACACAGAGTAAGGAAACACACTTACAGAGTCAAATTTTCGGCTAATCCGTCTTCAGGAGAAAAGAGAAAGGGAGACCAAGCACGATGTAGACGCAACGGCAAGTAACTTAGGTTACTAACCGTTCTAATCTAACCGTTACTAATCTACGACGTCCTTTTTCTTATCTCCTGAAGACGTATTACCCGAAAATTTGATTCTGTAAGTGTGTTTCCTTACTCTGTGTGTTACTCTTCTTGAATTTTGAACTCGTATTGTGTCGAGTTTGAATCGTGTTTCGTTTTATTAAGTGATTTATATATATATATATATATATATAAAGATTTCACATAAACACGTGAAACAACAATCAATGATCAAACCACAATAAGAAATGGGAAAACAAGAGTAAGATCTTTCAACCGTAACAAGCGGTATTCGTCAGAGTCAAAAACCCAACTCGATCTTAGTCTTGTTTTCCCATTTTATTATTGTGGTTTGATCATTGAATATATATATATATATATATATATATATATATACTTAAAATAAACTGTGACCATAGAAAGAAACAAAACAAAGACTCAGTTTTCAATATTTCGAACGTTATGGCGGTCGAAATATTCAAATATGAGTCGTTGTTATGTTTCTGTCTATGTGTCACAGTTTATTTTAAGTGTAATCTGTCCTGACGGCACCTTTTTCGGTTATCATGGTATATATATATATATATATCAATGATGAAACGACAATATGAAATTGGAAAACAAGACTAAGATCTTTCATCCGTAACAAGCGGTCTTCGTCAGAGTCAAAAACCAACTGATTGGAGCAGTTGGGTTTTGATTCTGACGAAGACCGCTTGTTACGGTTGAAAGATCTTAATCTTTTTTTTCTCATTGCATATTGTGGTTTGACCATTGTATATATATACACTTTGTATCGGTAAGTGGAACTATTCACGTCTCCGCTCCTGTGTTCCTTCTCCCTTTTCCTTTGCATCCATCTCCTGAAGACGGCAGGACAACCAAAATAATCGAGAATCGTGAGTCTTATTTTTTTCTTTTTTGTTCACTTTTTATTGCTTTATATATATATATATATAAACAATATATACCTGTCATAATCAGGTGTGCCACTTAACTTTATAAAATGTCTCTAGGTTTCATCTGTTGGGTCTTCAATCTTGGTTCGTGTTCCTGCGTTGTTTTAGAATATAGTTATATATATATATATATATATATATATATATATATATAACTATATTCTAAAACAACGCAGGAACACGAACCAAGATTGAAGACCCAACAGATGAAACCTAGAGACATTTTATAAAGTTAAGTGGCACACCTGATTATGACAGGTGGCTAAAACTACTTAAAATAAAGTGTATATTTTGGTGATAGAATTATTTCTTGATGTTATCGAAGGTTATTGGGTTAATTTAAGAAATGTATAGTGAAATATATGTATAATGAATATATTTGAAATGTATAGTGGTAGTCAGTGGGAATAACTTTTTATAAATATGATTAACTCTGAAGATGGTCAAGGAGACCGAAACGTGTCAGTTATAAATAATAAATCATTTGAAGAACTAGTGTATTTAGTACCGGAAAGATTTAAAACAAAAAAGAGAATACTTGAAAGATGGACAATGAAATTATATGTAGATGATTTGTTCTTGATAATTAAAAAAGGAGAAGAACAGCATGTTTTAAATACGTTCAATTTATTTCATCCTCGTTTAAGATTCACATGTGAAGAAGAAAAAGATGGGAGTATTTCGTTTTTGGATATGAAAATTATACGAGGGAATAACGGAAATATACTAACAGATTGGTATAGTAAACCAACCAATTCAGGGAGAATATTGAATTATTATTCATCACATGCTGTAAGTCAAAAATTGAATTGTGTAAAAAACTTAATAAAAAAGGTGATAGATATTAGCAGCCCGTGTTTTTTAAAGGAAAATAAGAAAAAGGTGAAATTCCTGTTGGAAAAAAACTCTTACCCAGGAAATCTAATAGAACGCATTTGGAGAAAGTATTTAAGAGAACAGACGGAACACATGGAAAGAACTACTGATAACCATCAAATGATGAATAAAAGATATTTCAAATTCCCATTTATTGAAGGGCTATCACAAAATATTCAAAAACTGTTAAAAAGGAACTTACCAGAAATCAATTTAGCATATTATAATAAACAAAAAGTAAAATTATTATTTTCTAATTTAAAAGACAAGATACCAAAAGATTTAGAAAGTAATATTATTTATTCTATAAAATGTATAGAATGTAATAAGAAGTATTTTGGTGAAACCAGTAGATTGTTAAAAGAAAGGATATATCAACATAAATACTCTGTTAGAACAAAAAAGATTAATGCCACAGCATTAGCATATCATTCAATAAATGAAGGACATACATTTGACTTTGATGGAACAACCGTTATGAGTAAAGAACAGGACGAACATAGAAGAAGAACCCTTGAAATGCTATTCATTAAAAAAGATCAAAATTGTATTAATCATAGAAACGATATAGCGAATTTAAATAGTGTTTATTCTAGTATTTTGAATACCTAACAGATTTAGTGAAATTTTGTTCAATAGGTACCTGCTTATCAGCTGTACAGAGTCGGTTATTAACGGTTTTCATTGAATAGTTTAAGAGTCATTACTAGTTCAGAAATGAAAATGTAATAGTTCCTACAATTGCCAATACTCCTACTTATGTAAGTACATTGTAAAAAAAAAAACTTTGTTTTTATAGTTAGACTCCATCTTTTTCTCTTTTTTATTATCTGTCATTGTTATCCTAATACTTAAGATTGTATTTAATGTTCATAGTGTACTTCTTTTGTTTGTGTTTTAAAAATGTACGTATTAAAATTCTTGTTTTCCTCTGTTTGTAGGCCTATGAAAAAGATTTTGAATAAAATCGAAACGTCGGCAATGAGAGTTTGAATTAAAAAGTGGAAGAAACTGGCCGCATCCCGATCAATCATTTTTTAGTTATATATATATATATATATATATATACTTTTTCGATGAAAATACCATCCGAAATGAACAAATACAGTTCAATGTATTTTGAAATTTTGGCAAAGGGAGTTTAATTTGAACCTGAAGAACTGACCGAATCTTGATAGCTTGATGAACTTGATAAACAAGATCTTAGTCTTGTTTTCCCATTTCATATTGTAGTTTGATCATATACACTGCTGTGCAAAATTATCACACCACTTTAAATTTTTGTTACTTTTGGATTTTTGTTGATAATTGTTGAATTCTGTTTTAATTTTTATTCAAAAGTGATCATTTTCAATTAATCTAAGCAGTTTTTAGCAATTTTGAGCGTAAAGAACCAATTTGATTTAGAAAAAGTTTGTATCTTTTAAAAGTGCGTTAACGCGCCATTCGTTAGTAATGCATTGAAGGATGATAAGAGACAAACAATGACGTCACCTTGCAACGTGGTCTTAGTTTAGTACTTAGTAGGTCCTCATCTTGAGGAAATGACAGCTCGGATCCGCCTGGGAAGGCTCTCGATGAGACTGCCAATCATCTCTTGCTCCACGTTGTCCCATTCTGTCATAGCTGCATGCTCCAACTGGTCAAGTGTCTCTGGAGGGGGCTGACGAGCTCGAATTCTTCTTTTTAACAGGTCCCACACATGTTCAATTGGATTTAGATCCGGACTTCTGGCTGGCCAGTCCATAACATTAATACCCACATCACTGAGGTAGGAGGTAACCTCTCGGCAGGTGTGGGGACGGACATTGTCCTGCATTGGGATGAATTCCTCTCCGATGTAAGGGGCGAAAGGTGTCACGTGATCTTCCAGATTGGTATAGATGTACCTATCCGCACCCATAGACCTCCCTCGAAGTACCATTAACTCCGTGCGAACAGTCAGACAAATACCGGCCCAGAACATGATAGACCCTCCTCCAAAGGGTACCTGGCGCACCATGTTACAGGCTGCGTATCTCTCTCCAGGCCTCCTCCATACTCTTCCCCTACCATCAGGCCTACGAAGACATATTCTAACCTCGTCCGTGAATAGAACCTTGGCTCAGTCCTCCACAGTCCAATCAGCGTGTTCCCGTGCAAACCGAAGCCGTGCAACACGGTGCTGCCTGGTGAGAAGGGGGGACTTTTTGGGCCGACGAGCATCGAAGTTTGCTTCGTGCAGTCGCATTCTCGCCGTAGATGAAGAGATTGTCAAATTTCTAACATTTTGGATTAGAGCACTCAGCTTGACCTGTTACATCCCTTCTTCTCAATGCATTTTGCCTCAAGAAACGGTCATCGACTTCCGAAGTAAGACGAGTTCGACCCTGACCTGGTCTCCTGGTGTGACTTCCAGTCTCCCTGAAGCGAGTGATCAGTCTCCCGACTGTTGAATGGCTGACCCTCAGCACTTGAGCCACTTGCCTCTGGCTGTAGCCTTCTTCTAACAGAGTCTGAGCCCGGACACACTGTGGAACATTTAGAAACCAACCTCTGTCCATTATTAACTTTTAAAAATTAAAATTAATTTGAAGAATAAGATATTACAGCGCTGTGGAGACTAGGAAGTCAACACAAGACTGAAAACAGTGCTAAAGGTTAGGCAGTCAATAGACGAGATTCAACCTTTGGACTTCTACTAGTTTATGAGGAAACCCTGGCGAGGGAACATGGATCACAATAATGTAAACAACCTTTGGACATTTCTTTACTACAGTAACTATGCTCCCAGTTCGATATTATTAATAAAATCTCCAATTTTTAAAGTGGTGCGATAATTTTGCACAGGAGTGTATATATATATAATTTTGATAAAATTATCGACCGTGAAATAAAAAGAAAACAAATGTTTATCGAGACTCGGTCAGTTCTTCAGGTTCAATTTAAACTCTCTTTGCCAATGTTTTGGTATTTATTTAAAACCTTTTTCATAGGCAGAAGTATAATATTTCGAAACAGAAAAACTAACTATTACACCGGAAATTTTTTTTTTACAAAGGAAACTCTTTCCGTATTTCAACAAAAACTGTCTAGTTTGAATGAACGCGTGACATTGTTCATTTGTATTTTATTTTAAATAAAAAATTAATTCAATAAATGAAACGTTTACAATTAAATTAATAAATAATGAAATAGGTTTTATAATTAATAATGAGGCTAAACATCTGATTCGTACACCATACTCAAAGTCTTTACTTGTTGAAACCAAGTTTTTGTTTTATGAGTACTTGCTTTTTAATGTATTTCATATAATACTTACAGGTATAGGAGCTGTGGCATTCCTCTAAGAGCATCATCTACAATGTATTCAAGCCTGTTTTTAGAAAGGTACCTGAAACAAAGACCAAATATTCTGAAATTGCACGATAAATTGTTGAGTGAAGTCAAGGTTCTTCATATGCTTAAATATTGTATTCATTAAGATTATGCAGTGAAAATACCAAGTGTTCCAAAGAATTTGATATCATTTCGCAATTTAATTAATACATTAATTAATATTATATGACTTGAAATATTTGTAGCATGGGTAGAATTAGGTCAAATTCCAGCAGTGAAAATATGGGGTGTTTCAAAAAAATTGATGTAATTTCGTAATTGAATAACTTTGTTTGATCTCTTTTAAACGACTTAAAATATTTATAGCATGTTTGAGAAAGAGTGAAAAATTCCAATTTCATTATAATTTTATCTTTATGTTTTTGTCTTTTTTTTACAGGTAGAGTAGTAAAATGCCATTCACTGGAAGAGAAAAGGTATTCTGTGTATTGGAGTTTGATGAAACACAGTCAAACAACCTGTTCAGCGTGCATTTGTGAGTTTTCTCTTAAGTCTAGCTCCTGCAACGATAGTTTGGCACATCCTGCAGAAACGCCTCCAAAAGAAAACCCTACAAGTTGCACCATGTTCAGGAGATAACAGTTAATGACAAACGATTACGCAAATATTTTTGTGTTAAGGTGCTAAAGAAACTTAAAAAACACGGTTTATTCGTTTAGTAAAGGACGGTTTACACTATTTAGTAAATGTAAATTTCGTTGATACATTATTAAATAATCTTCTTCTATTTTATATAGCTCAAAGTAAGCTTTTGTCTGTATATTGCTTAGAACTGACTCATATCAAGTGATCTTTATGTTTTATAGATTAGAGCAGAGTTTCTCAAACTTTTTTCGACGCGGAACCCTTTTTGGTTCCAGTAACTTTCCTGGGAACCCCATACAATTTCATACAATCATAATATAAATATTTTCATATGCCTTTTTAAATAGTATGTATGTTTAAAAACAATTAAAAAAGTAATATTACTGCAATGTGTATTTTTCGAATAAAAATTAAAAACTAAAAGATTTTAATTTTCATTTTTTTCACAAGTACATAAAACATAAAACAGAATTACTAGCAATTTTAACATGGAGTTTTGTTTTGAAATAATTTTTTGGTTTTATGATTGAGAGTTTGATTTTCAAGTCAGCCCCAGCATTAAGTCTACTTCGGTATTTCGTTTCTATGGCAGTTTAAAGAGAAAATCCAGTTTTACATTGTAAGTGGATAGTGGAAAATGGCAGCAATGTGTGAAGTGCTACTTTTGCAATAGCAGAAAATTTGGGAATCAGATAGTTCCAAAAACTGACTAGTGATTCATCCTAAATTTTGACCACTTCTACTTATGAGTATATGTAGATATAAACATTATTCGGTTTCATGATTTACAAGAAATATAGAATAAATCCATACTCACCAAAAAAAATGAGAAAAATGTTTTACTAAATGTTTTCACGGAACCCCAGACAGTCCGTTAAAGAACCCCTGGGTTCCGTGGAACCCACTTTGGGAACCTCTGCATTAGAGAAACCGTATCAACCCTCAAGAAAATTTCTGTCTCGTTTGTTTCCTTGCTCAAGAATTTTTCCACAAACATACTCAGCCACTATAAGTTATAGTAAGCTGAAACTTTGTCAGTACATTTTTCTATGCCTAACTTAAAAAGTAAGATTTGAATAGATTAAAGATTCAACTTAGAAGCGAAGTCATGGACTTTAAAGCTATGTTTGGTTAGCTACAAGGGTATATCAACTAAAAATAACTACTTGTTACAGTATCAGGCACCTAAAAATACCTGTATATTTTTAAAAAAGGTATTTTTTTTACCACAATTACTAATAAACAGTTTTTCTTTTTCTGGGAATTTGGTCAGGGTTCTCAATAAATGTTGTTGGGTACCAGCACATGCAATAAGAGATTACGGTTTTGTTGTTTCGGTATTAGAAGCTAGCTTTGAGTAAGTTTTTTGAATTTTTTATGCTAAATGTAAAGTAGATATGACAAATGTCCATTGTTTTTGTTAGTTTATTGCCCTGAGGATGTCTTAAAATAAAGACGAAACGTTGGCGAAGAGGTGAATTCATATATTAAACCTGACGAGGATTCCGAGAAGAAGAAAAAGTGTTTCTTTTTAAAATAAATACATTTTATCTTTTTATCTCTAATGTATAAAATGTAAAGATAACTTGAAATGAGTCAGTTCTAAGCAATGTACAGACAAAACCTGTATGGATAAACAAATATTTCTAGGAGCCAAATACTGTAGCAAGTAGGTATTGTTAGTTGATTTTAATTTCGTTTGCGTTTACCAAAATTTGTTCGCTTGAAAAAACTGAGTCCTAGCTACTTGAGTTCTAAATAAGAAGTATGCCTAGAATAAAATCAAATTTGAGCTCAGTATCTAAAGCTGCAAAACATAAACGGATGTTTGATTGTATAATAGCTACTTACAATGAGATTGCTACTTACAGTGTGAGCAAACTTCGGAGGCCTACGAAGGCATCAGGTTCAATGATACGAATCAACTGGTTACTTAAATCGCTGGAACAGAAAACAATGGAACCTCAACCTTGTAATATACCAAAGAAGATTATATAACAAATATGAAATAAGAGTTAATGAAATTACTGTCATTAATTACATATTAATACATCAATAATGACATATTAATGTCATTAGTGCCATTTGAAAAAATAAACAACATTGTACATGTACAGTGTTACATGTACACTGTAAAATCTGTATAAATAAATTCGTACAATACTGTAGATGTTTAATGTAGAATACTGTATAAATAAATTCGTACAATAATGTACATGTTTACTGTAGAGTACTGTATAACTAAATTCGTACAACACTGTACATGTTTATTGTACAATACTATATAAATAAATTCGTACAATACTGTACATGGTTATTGTTGAATACTGTATAAATAAATTCGTACAATACTGTACATATTTTTATTGTACAATATTATATAAATAAATTCCTACAATACTGTACATGTTTACTGTAGTAAATCAAAACTTGATAACTTGATAAACAAGATCTTAATCTTGTTTTCCTATTCCATATTGTAGTTTGATCATATATATATATATATATAAATGAATATGAGAATTCATTTTAATTGATACTCTCATTTGTCTTCTATGCAAAGCAGCCTTTGTCTTCATGTCAATGAGGGTAGAGGTTGCACAGTCCCTCTTGATTAAAAGATGTTGACACTCGATTCCAACTTCTTCACCTAGAAGCTCCTTCGAGTTATTGGTTTCGTGATGTTTCCTCTTCAGTCGATTGTTGTTACTGCTATTGATGGATGACTGGTTGAAGGTGGAAAGTTCTGCACTGTTGACCTGGTGGTGGTATCGGCGACATGTTTCAACCATTCTCTGGTTATCTTCAGGCCAGGGCGACATGTTTTTACCATTCTCTGGTTATCTTCATTAAACCAGGTTCAGGATATCTTGAAGATGACCTACAGAAAGTCAACGTCATTTACGAGTATAGATGGTCGAAAGGAGAGTGTGAGCTCCTGGCTAATGCCAAATACGTAGGAATGACGATGACAACATTATCAAGACTCTTAACAATGCAGCTGCAAAGTGGAGCCATAAAAAAGCATACCTTGGACACACACAATACAGAGCTGACCCGAGAGGACCTAACGGAAAACATGAGAATTATCAAACAGTTAAATGACTACAATAGACTACAGATCCATGAGGCAATGGAAATATATTTATATATATAAAAAGATTTCATATACACACGTGAAATAACAATCAATGATCAAACCTTGGAAACAAGCTTAGTCTTGTTCTCCCATTTCATTTTGTGGTCTGATCTTTGATTGTTATTTCACGTGTTTATGTGAAATCGTTTTATATGTATAACCCTGAAATTCAGTCAACTACCCATCATTCAAGCACACGCACACACAAGGAGTCACCAATCCCCCCCCATATGAATAATGGACTCAGTTGGAATGAAACAGGTAAATTTGTCAATATTTTGACATCAATTTTTTCGATAATTATTATATTTGACTTTTAGCAAAAAGAGATAAAAAAAAATTGGATCTGAAGTTTTGAAGAAAAAAAAATAGTACATGAAAAGGCTTTAATGGAAGGTGACGACGTAATTGTTTTGACGGTGACAAATCTCACGCGTGAAAGTTTCACTAATTTATTATTTCTCTTCACACATTGTTTTAGAATAATCACATTATCAAGTTGAATCAACCATGTGAATAGCTAAATTATCACTAACTTTTTGTCTCCTGAGAGAGACTGTACATCCCAACACTTATGATTTCTCTTGAGACACAAATATTAACTGCTTTAGACTTGCAGAAAACTTTTTGTATTTGGGGAGGGGGGGGGCAACTTATAGCAATTGCATAACGGCTTTATTTTTGAAAATTGTCAACATCTTTCAACTTGATAAAACAGTTATAGTTTTGCGCCAAGATATATTCTTCTTTAGTTTTTACTATGCAATTTTTTTTTAATTTGAAATTATTGTAGCAAAAACTTGTTTTTATATTCCTCAGGATGATGTAAAACTCCTTTAAAAACGTTTCAAAAAGGTGTATTCAATATAGTTATCTAACCCTAAAAAAAGCTTCCAAAGTGGCATGACCACCTTCGCTTCACATACTTTCAACTTCTCAAATCCTCTCCTCTTATCCCTGTACCAATCCAAATATGAACGGATCCTCAAGGGTACTAGGCGATCCTCTTTAGTAAATATCCTTATTCCGGCATGATATGCTCTGCCGTAGAGGATAAAATACCACCGATAGAACTTCTGGGATTTTCCCCTGTATGATACTAAGTGTATAGAAGTCTGGAGACCATCCTCCCAATGCGCAGAGGGTCTAAAAGCGCTCACTAGTGGGAAACAATCTCCCACAAGTTCATCTAAGGACCGGAAGAACACTGCCCCGAAGAAGGAGAAAGGAAGTCACATTCTCAGGAAACGTAGGTAGCCTGAATGGGTATTACCAATGACGGTTTCTGCAGATTCTGCAAAGAAGAGGAAGAAACACCGTTGCATCTGCTGACTGACTGTCAGGTAATTTTGCTGCACAGAGGTATTTGCTTCAGGAGACTCATCAAAACCATAGAAAAACTTTTACTGCTATACCCAGCAAAAGGGCTGAGCTTCTTGAAGGAGTTGAAGCTAACTGCTGGGGTACTTTAGTACAGAAGGGGGGAAGTACAACAGTTTTTATGACGCAGTGCTATAGTATCTTCAAATAATAATAATAATAACAAGGTGATTACTCACAGGTTAGGTAGAGAGGACAGTCCATAGAAAGCCATTGATTGTATCACTTCAATTCTGTTCCTCTGAAGATGTCTGCAATTAAAATATTGAACATAACTCATATGTATTGATATTTTTTATAATCAAAAAGACAGTGTATACATTTTATCACAACCTGAGTACATTCCATCATTTTGCTAAGTAGAAAAAATTCTAGGTGTCAGTGACGAAGCAATTATTTTTGCCTCCCGTGGCGGTCGTAAGATTTGCCGCGCACTCCCCCCCCCCCTCCCTCTAGCGTTGATAATCCCTGAAAGAGGAAGAGATAGAGAGAGAAGAGAGAGAGGTAAGGAGAGAGAAGGTGAGATAGAGTTACAAACAGGGTACAGAGAGCGATAGAAAGAGAGAAAGAAAGGTATCGGGGAGAGAGAGAGAGAGAAGAGAGAGAGAGTGAGAAATAATATTAGTCTCTGACTTTTATCGTAATACAGTACTCCTCATATACATATACGAGTATATAAAAAAAAATCAAACATTTTTAATACAAAAACGTATAATTCAAATCATAAAAAAATTATTAAATTAAATTACCTGGCTGGGCAAACAAATGTAATTAACTTTCAAACACTAAAAGAAAAAATAGTTTAAAAATTAAAAATACATTTTAACCAACGGATGTTTATATTTGTATGTTAAACTTTATTATAATCATACATAGACTAATACAATGATTTGGAAAACATAAAATATACTATCTAAACCCTGGAGCACACTAAACCATCATAATTTTCTACGTTATAATGAAATAAAAAGCATTGAATATCAGAATCATCGTTAAACATGTCAAGGAGGTAGCAAGACGATATGACTGAGGTGGTTAGATATGACTGATCGCTAATTTGTAACTTAATTTTATTTAATGAACCGAAACTTTTGCGGAAGGTAAATACAACACCGGTGTAAATAAAGCAAGGGAAATGATTTACGGACAAGAAACTAATTAGAGTTGAAACTTAATTAATGGCGGCATATAGGTTAGGGAGGTGATTTTGTGACACCTAGATTTTCTGGACACCTAGCTCTCTAATTAAAAGAGTTTTAGTTGCAACAGGCTACAAAGTAAGAAATCCCATCCACTGCTTTATCATATCCTCTGGGCACCTGAATGATTATCTGAGTGAATGTCTAGTACTCAACACCTAAAATGTTTTAGTGTAAACTGTCGACTAAGAAAAATGAATAACACTGTTATATGTATTATATTCAGGTAGTACTTACTAAGTTCTAAGGAGTAAGAGATAAAGTGAGAAGAGAAAAGAGAGAGAGAGAGAGAGGGGGGGGGAGAGAGGGGGGAAAGAGAGAGAAGGTGGGATAGAGTTACAAACAAGGGACAGAGAGAGAGAGGAAATGAAGAGAGGCAGTGAAAGAGGGAAGAAGGGATACAGTGACAAACAGGAGACAGAGAGAGAGAGAGAGGGCGAGAAAGAAAGGAATTGGAAGGAGAGAGAGGGTGAGAAGGAGAGGTATCGGAGAGAGAGAGAGAATGTGGGAGAGAGTGACAAACAGGGGACGGAGAGAGAAAGAAAGAGAAAGCAGGGTATCGGAGAGAGAGAGAAAATAGGGAGAGCCAGTGAGAGAGGGAGGAGGGAGAGAGTGACAGACAGGGCATTGAGAGAGTGATAGAGAGGATAGAGAAAGAAAGAGAGGGGCTGGAAGAGAGGGAAGGAGGCATAGAGTGACAAAACAGGGGACAGAGAGAAAGAGAAGAGCGTGAAAGAGATGTATCGGGGAGAAAGAGAGAGAGAATGAAAGACAAAGATAGTGACAGAAGGGCATTGGGAGAATGATAGAGAGAGTCAGAGAAAAAGGGAAAGAGGAGGGGTGAGTGAGAGACATGGGATAGAGAGAGTGGTGGGAGAAAGTGGTAGACCTGTGAGAAAGTGATATGGGGTTTGAAGAGAGAGAAAGAGAGGGGGTGGGAGACAGTGATGGAAAGGTGGGAGACAGCGTGAGTGAGAGAGAAAGGGAGAGAGAGGGAGTGAGAGTAGGTGGGAGGAGTGAGAATCAGGGTAGAGAGAGAGGATGATAGAGGGTGAATGAGTGTGAGTAACTTGAGAGAGTGAGACAGGGGATAGATAGAGGAAGTGAAAAGTGGTGTGAGTGAGTTATAGAGAGAGAGAGAGAGAGAGAGAGAGAGAGAGAGAGAGAGAGAGAGAGAGAGAGAGAGAGAGAGAGAGAGAGAGAGGGAGAGGGTGAGAATAGCGTGGTGAAAGAGAAATGGAGAGGGGAAGTGAGAGAGAGTGATAGGAGACGAAAAACCTGAGCACCTCGTCTCTTCCATAGAAATTTAAGCTGTCGGTCCTGAGCCTGTACAATGTCAACTACTCCTTGAAGATGCCTACTTTAAATACTTGTAAATTAAACAAACTTACAGACACCCAATACAGAATCAAACCAATAATGTGGCTCACCTTTTAATAAAATAGGTGCTAAATCATAAATGAGCCAAACTTTCTGACTCTAGAACAAGAATAAAAGGTGAAAGCCTATTTTAAGTGTGAGCATTGACAAAATAAAGAACTTTGACAAGTTTTTCAAGAATGTTTCGTCTAAGTCAAAATTTTCTTTTTGAGTACCTGGTTTTTGAGAAAATGACCAGGTACTAAACTTTCATGTAGCACTGTTGAAAAAAAAAATGTAAACAAGGCCTTGTTCATTTTTTTATCAACAGTGGTTCCTTTCTTTAAATGGGATTTGAATAAGTTAGACTTCCACAAGACCTCCAAAGTGCGTTCACTTTAGAGGAATGAATTATCAAATGAATTTGTTATTTCCACCATACTCTTGCTAACCCTTGTAACTTTCATTTCGTCCTTAAAAACTATTCATCTTTGCTAATTTGTAAAACAATTACAACCTGCCATTTTTCAATATATATATATATATATATATATATATATATATAGAGTTCAATGTAGAAAAAGAAACATAAAGAAATCAAAAGCACACACTCCAAAGTTTCTTTTTCTACATTGAACTATATTTGTCCGTTTAGTTTCGTATTTCCAACAAAAAAGTGTATATATATATATGTACACTTTGGATACTTCACGACGCTTAACAAAATGAATAAATGTAGGAATAAATTATTCAGTTGATGCTGTAACAAAGGTTCAGATATAAAACCATTTTTGCAAAGTAAACCCAAAACCGCAACACATGCAATGATAATAATTTTCGTGTGTTTACTATCCTTTAATTCAGGGTTTTCAGGGGGTTAATTGTCATTACAGCAAGTTACAGAGGGAAGAAAGTTGTTATAAGTTTTGATTTCCTAACTATGAATTAAGAAATACTATTTTGATTGAATTCATATTTCAAATATCTATCAATATTTTTAAATGGCATTTAATTGTGAAAAATTCTGTGCAAAGTTGTAAATGCATGTTATATATATATATATATATATATATATATATATATATATATATATATATATATATATTTGAGAATTTTCAAAGAACACACAGAATTGAAATGAAATTATTATTATTCTATTATTATTAATTAGATTTTATTAAATTATTATTATACCTGACCGCAAAGACATCGAAATATAGTAGTGAGTTTCAGTGATTTCATTTCTGTGTGTTCTTTTGAAAAGTTTATATACAGATATATTATATATATAAACAAAATTAAAGTTTATCAGGACTTGGTCAGTTCTTTAGGTTCAAATTAAACTCTCATTACCAACGTTTTCGGTTTTGAAAAAAAAACCCTGTAGAACTGACTGGGTATTGATAAACTTTAATTTTGTTTCTCTATTTCACGGTCGATAATTTTATCATATTATATATATATATATATATATATATATATATATATATATATATATATATATATATGTAGAAAGTAAATGTCTGATTGTACGTTATTTAGTTGGGTAGAAACTTTTTCTTATTTTTCTAACACTTTTTAAATTCTAGGTACATAACTCATAAATTAATTCACCATATTTCTTATTATTTACTATACTGTTCGAGATCTGTCGATGCTGACAATTCACCATCTTCAGGAATCAAACATTAAATTAACATAATTAACTATTAAACAAATTAAAGTAGCATAAATAAAACTATTTAAGTCAATATTAATTAAGATTAAAAGAATTGAAATAATTACTACACATGGTAACAGTTACAGAGGTTACAATGTCTGGTTTGGGGATTCACCATTGTTAAATTCAGCTTGTGTTATTCTTGTGTACTTCCCAGTGAATGTACTGCACAAAGATATCACAGTATTTATGTATATAAGAAAATCTACGTGTCATATTATGTTTTGTTCAAGAGTGCTACATATAGATTTATTAAAACAATTAATTAAATAATTTCATCATATGATGGACAGCATAAGAAACTACGAGTATATATGTTTGATTGGCATTTATTTCTTGCAAATAAGAATTTTATTCTTCTTACATCCCATATTATGTCATTAAATCATTTCAATTTTTTTTCGTTAAACCTCTAAACATCATATTTATTTCAGTTGATAGGCTGATAAAATGTCTATGTCAATGTAAACAATGTCATTTGGATATTCGTTAAAGGCAAACGGAAACACAAACAAACAGACCCTTGGTTTTTATAAATATAAGTAAATGAATGTAAATAATCTACTATTAAATATTTTAAATTCTTGTAGTTATAACATATTTAGTCTGTAAGGTTTAAAATAACTAAAATAAATCTAACCAATGCTGTAGCATTACTAAATATTTAGTAAGTATTCAGTAATTAACTAATAATCATATATTATCATGAAAATAATTCCAGAGAAACTACAAACATAAAAATCGCTTTTCTTTGTAGTGACTTACATCTTTCTACCTGATAAGTATAGTAGAAAGTTTTTGTGAATTTTTTTATGTGTGTTGTTTCTGTGGGTTTAATTTATCTAGTTTTATTTAAATGCAAATTCTGAAAATAATAATATTTAACATTAAACTAATTAAGACATCATTAGAAAGAGAAAAATAAGTGAAGAAGTAATTTGTACTTACTATTTGAAGTATTATTAAATGAATTAACTAGGAAAAGAATAAACTCGATTAAAGATGACGCGGAGGAATAAACTAGGAATGAAGTGTATCGCGCCTTTTTAGAATGACTAAGTTCTACTGGCGACCAATCAAATGACATCTAAATTGTCTCATTTTAAAATAGTCCCCTTCTGTCAGTGCTTCTTATATAAGTATTAGTTTAACATACAGAGAAATGTATTAAATTATTCCTTAACAAATAAAATATATGTGATAAAATATATACCCACCTTAAATTAATTAGTCAAAATAATATAAATTAATATAAATAAACTTTAAACCTATTTCCTTTAAAACTTGTCTAAATATTACCATTTACAATCGTTAAATAATTAGAATAAAAATTAAATCAAAGTTTACGTTAATTAATCGATAATTTTTGACATTTACGACAAATAATATCATTTAATGAGTCTATTTTTTATTGTAAAAACCGATGCCCTAGCGGGTGATAACATCAGCCGTGTACCGGCTTTTTGTTTGATCAGTGATTCTACAATGGGAGTCCTAAATTTTGTCCAACTCAAGTGCATTTCGAGTAGGGATCTTTAACGAGTACCTGATATCGTACAGGCTCGGGACCGACGGCTTAACGTCCTCTCTGAGGGACGACGTTCTCAGATTTATTCATCTACCGCGTGAATAAATCGAGGGCTAGGTGGTTGGGTATTAAACCCCGGATCTACCAGTTAAGAGGCGAGTACGTTAACCACTGAGCTAACCTGGCCCTCTAATGAGTCAACTTTAGTGTGTTTTATGTTTAGTTTCATTTATTTAAATAGTATTTTGTAATGAGAAATTATTTATTTATCTGAAAACAAAAAAGTCATTGCTAAGAAAAGTCCTGAAATGGAGGATTACAAACCGCTCTAGTGCCATATTTGGCATGCGTACCAGGAATTCCATCCCTGAAATAAAGTATTTAGTTTTCAAAAGCTAATGAAATGGTTTTCATATCTAAAACTTTAATTTCGAATTTAGTTTCGAACACGTAGTGTTCTTCTTCAGGCATTAACTACGGGTGAGTGTCTGTGGTACAACTGTGCCTGTTATACTTCTGAAAAAGAAGAAGAACATTACGTGTTCGAAACGCGTTGTTTATACGAGATGGGGGACTTTTATCGTATAATAATTTTATCGTTTCGTTTAACGTTTTGTTTTCATATGTGGAGATCATTTCATTAGCTCTTTACCCTACAATGAGTAAATACCACATAATAACTGATTGCACTACGTTAGATTAACTGCATCTATCTTTAATTTAATAGGGTTATGAATCAGATGATTTTTTCATAGACCTAAACATATTTTACTGTCCATATTGTCAATTCTGATGGAACACTTGATGTCTGTATCTTCGTCTACCCAGCTGTGGGTTTTTAAAATTGCTATAACTTCTGCCCTAATTTTTGAAGCATTCTCAAGCCAGTCTATGTTTCTAGATTGTTATTAATGTACTATTTTGGTAAATAACAAAAGCGCATCTTTTATTTAGTTCATTATTAGTGCCATCTGTGTAAATTTCTTCAAGGTATAACTATTGCTAGTAATAGTAAAAATATTGTTAAATATAGAAACCAATGAAAAACAATAAACACAGGGAAACAATACGGTGCAGTTTTGAACCAGGGTTTGGTATAAGTTAAACTATTAAGGGGTCTTAAACATTAGATTAAATGATAATCTTGGACTAAGTAAACACTGATAGCAGTCTTGATTTACTTTGGTCATCCTTCATCGAATAATTAATATCTTAGTGAATTTAGTGTTGTAATGTTGGTATTACTGACAGATTGTGGGGTGGGGGTATAGGTGTCTTAGATATACAGCTGAAAGGGAGAGATGTGTTTGTCTAGGGGCTTGGTACACAGGGGTGAAGCAGAATACAAGATGGACCTTTAGGTCCACCCCTCCACACCCTCCTACTAACCCAAAACCCTTCCAAGGGCCTCGTTCTCCGCATATTAATGCTAACGATTTCATTGCTTCTCACGAAACTTGTTACAGTCCAACTTTGTTCGTTACAAGCTTGAACACGAAACAAATTTACTTAACTTTCAATAGGAAATATATCAATCGAATTACCCCAATAATTAAATACACTTCCCTTCTAAAAGATTTTTTTTTCAGACAGAAATCATGCTGTTTTAAAATTAATATTCACGAACCGGGTACTTGAATTATTTTTTTTTTATATTTTTTGCAAATTTTTTATTAATATCTTTTATTTTTTTTGTTTACTGTTTAAACTGGTCCCCTTTATAAGCAGCCAGTTATATAAGCGGTCCCCTTGATACCGTCAGCCGATTACCGGCTTATCTGTAGATTCTGCAGATTCTGGATTGGGAGTCCTAAATTTTGCCTAGGTTAGGTTAGGTTACAGTGGCCGTCCCGAGAGAGAACACACATAGGCCGCAAGCCGGCCCCTTGTGATACCACAACGAAGAACTGGGCTATTCTCCCCCGTCCCTGGTCCACTCGAACTATCTCGAGAGAACAATAAATCTAGACAGATCCCTGACACCAGTGGATGCTAAGTTCTCAAGATAGTCAAACATTGTCTTGAGATTGTCTCTTAATGCTTCTTTCCTTCTTTGAGCCAAACCAGATCTTTGAAGATCTGTTCAAAGAGATGCCAGATCCTCGTTCGGGCATGCCCTGCAAAAATCCCTCGCCTCCATTCCTAACCTGGTGGCGTGTTTTCCTATTAGCCAGTGCCTGGTGGAAACAGCGATCACATTGGCTACCATTCTTCTATTCATAGAGAGAAGATCTTTAGTCCTTCTGGAGTCACAGGAAGGCCACAACTGCTTTGAAATAAGACACATTTCCTCCTCGGACCATCTTTGATTGACGCGTTCATCAATTCTCTGTCTGATTCAAAGCTTACATGCAGAAAGTGGGGTCCCTAAGTTGCCTAATTTTGCCTAACTCAAGTGCATTTTGAGTAGGGATCTTAAACAAGTACCTGGCATCGTACAGGCTCGGGACCGACGGCTTAACGTTCATATCGTCGATCAGCGAGTTATAAATCCGCGGGACTCATTAAGTCAAAATACAAAGTAAAATATTTAATGTATAGAACAAATACAACTATTTTGTGAAAGCTATAAAACAGCTTGTGAATTAAAATGAAATCGAGGTAAACAGTCGTATAACTGCAACAGAATACAGCGAATCCTAATATGAATGGACTGTAAATTAATTCATTTACTGTGCAATCTGTTATAGTGTGGTATTTACTAATGTTACGAAAAGTATTAAGTCTCCACACAAAAAAGTTTATTACAAGTAACTAAACAACGCGTTTCGAAAAGTATTAAGTCTCCACACAAAAAAGTTTATTACAAGAAACTAAACAACGCGTTTCGAACACTTGATGTTCTTCTCATGTTAGGAAAAGTATTAAGTCTCCACACAACAAAGTATATTACAAGAAACTTTTTTGTATGGAGACCCAATACTTTTCCTAACATGACTGTAAATTAGTTCTCGAGTATTAGATACAAAGTAACAATTAATTACTAGCCAAATTTTATTGAAAATATTCAGCTTTATCAGGGCTCAAAACAATTTAGTAGGAATTGGCAATATAATAAACTAGATGATTTATCCCGTGTTTTGATTATGGGTGATAGATCTCAAGAAGGAACATCAAAATCAAAATACCGTAAGTTCCTTCGTAAAAAGTTATAAAAGATCTATATTTTTCTTTATATCTAAATGTCTTCAGTTTTATTTCTATTGCGGACAGACAGACAAACTTTGTATTTTATATAAACAGATTGGTTATGGGCAGTAGATACCTAAAACGGACCCTGATCAAAATCAAATACCATAGTTAGTTTCCCCAAAAATAGTTATATAAGAGCCATATGTTTCTTTGTATCTAAATGTCTCGAGTTTTATTTCTATAGCGGACAGACAAACTTTGTATTTTATATATACAGACAGAATAGAAAAAGTACCTCAACAGAATATCAAAAACCACAAAAGACAAAACACAATGTGTTGAAGAAAAATAAAAGACAAGATAAACAAAATAATAGAAAGGTTTTGTCTGTACATTGCTTAGAACTGACTTGTTTCAAGCTATCTTCACGTTTTATACATTAGAGAAACCGAATCCACCTTAGAAAAAATTCTGCATGTTTGTTTGTTTGTTTGTCTAAACAATTTTGACAAGTAAACTCTGCAATCATAAGTCATAGCAGGCTGAAACTTTGACAGTGGATTTGTGTAGGTCTAATTTAAAAGCTAAGATTTGAATGGACTGAAAATTCAACGTACAAGTAAGTTAAGGACTTTAAAGCTTTGTTTGGCTAGCTACACAGGTATGCCAAATAACAATACCTACTTGCTACAGTATAACACACCTAAAAATGGCTGCATATTTTTAAAATAAATATAAATATTTTCACTAATGTGTAAAATGAAAAGATAACTTGAAATGAGTCATTTCTATGCAATGTACAGACAAAACTTGTATACAGGTATTTTTAGGTGACTGTTACTGTAGCAAGTAGGTATTGTTAGGTGATTTTAATTTCGTTTGCGTTTATCATAATTTGCTCTCCTTAAACAAGTGAGCCCTACCTACCCCCGTACTAAATAACAAGTACGTCTAGAATAAAATGAAATTTGAGTTGACTATCTAATGCTGCAAAAGATAAAAGAAACTCCAGATGTAACCCGGGCAGCACGTACCAAGGCGCGCATTTTGAGGGATAAAAAATAGAAAAAAAAACTAAAATAAAAAAAGGCTAACAAAAAAATTAATAGCTTAACCAAAACAAGTTTTTAAGGTAATAATTGTTTTTAGGTTTTATATATGTGATAGTGTTTTCAAATGGTTTTTTCAACTGTAATATTTGCATATTAAAAATAAATTTATTTTAAAATTTTCAAAATTAGTTTTTTAAAAGGGGTTGAAAATTGATTATACTTATATGCGTAACTAGTTAATTTAATTTAACAATTTCTTTTATGATTTGAATAATGCGTTTTTTATTAATATTAGAAATATAATATACCGTCTCTACCTCGTACACTGCTGCTGTAACTCTCAGACCGGTTTCGGGTGTCATCCATCTTCAACAAGAAATGAGTCAACAAGTAGTGATCATTTCTTGTTGAAGATGGTTGACACCGAAAACAGGTCTGAGAGCTACAGCAGCAGTGTACGAGGCAAGACGGTATATTATATTTCTAATATTAATAATACTAACCTCTGTGGTAATGACGAAATGCGTGAATTTTTGTTTTAAAAAATCTTTGGTTTTCTTTGATGATGACTGTATATGTATACGAGTACTGTAATAAAATTAAAGTATGAGACTAATATCAGTGTGGGTCTAAAATAATATAGCATACATTGCAATTCGATGAAAATAAATATTTTGAGGGTTTTCAAGAATTGCGAAGGTCAACGGGGTATCATCAGTCAGAAGGGGGGGCATGTACGATCGCCCCCAGTGGCAAGGACAGTTACTAAGCCACTGATTTGAACTCATGTTATCTTTATTATTCATTGTTTGAACAGGCTGAGTTGGTCTTTTGACCATTTTATGAAGTATCATAGCATGATGATGGAACAACTCTTTAGCAGACATCATTATAATAGTACATACAATCAATAAAAAAAATACTAGTCACAAATTAATTGCTAGTGTCATCCAAAAATTGGTTATTAGTGTAGCCAGATAAATGTGAACTTCATCTAAGATGTGTCATCAAAAAGTAAGAACACTTTTTAAATTTTGCGCGCTCAGTGCACTAAAATTTCAAAATTTATTTTTTATTGTGTTTATACATTCGTCATGATAATATGTTCACAGCTTTGACTATATCGTATGTGTTTTGAATATATCTACTGAGTGTTTTGTATTTTATAGACGAGATATCATAAAACCTAAGGATACTTTTTAAATATCACGCGCTCTGTATATTATTAATTTCAAAAATTATGTTCACAATCATATCGTTATATCATCGTCACGATCATATATTCATATTCTTGATTATAAGCATGTGTTGTTTTTATGTTAGCGGCATGAAGGTTAGACTCGTGTTTTACAAGCTCCGCGATTTTTTTTTTCTCTTCAAAACATGATCACCCACTGAATTCACGCCCTGCGTAAACAATATTTTCAAAAGTTATTTTTTATTGTGTTGGTTCACTCGTCACGATCATATGTTCACAATTTTGACTACATAGCACGTGTTTTGAATATATTTGCTAAGTGTTTTGTATTTGATAGACAAATTTGTATTTAATTTCACAATTTATTTTTTATTTCATTGGTACACTAATCACAATTTATGTTAACAGTTTTGGCCATATAGCATGAGTTGCTTTTATGCGAGCGGCATAAAGGTTAGGCTCGTGTTTGCTTGCTCCGAGATTTTTTTCTGTTGAAAACTAATCACCCACAGAATAACTTACACCAGTTATAAACATTTATTTTGCTCAAGTTGACTCACCGTACTTCATTGTCAACATGACAAGAGTTTTTATTAAATACTCTTAAATACCTTTCTTTCTTTTATTTAAACAAAAATTAATATAAACTCTCTGCTGCGTGATTTTCAAGAGCAAAAAAAAAACGCTGAGCACTCAAACAAGCGTCTAACATCATCTAGCCTGTCTCTCACATAAAAACAGAACATACTTGCTTCTTTTTTCTTTTTTTTTTTAAATTTTATTACAACATGTTGCACATGCATTAACTACACATTTTGTATAATAAGTCTTAATTTTTCATAATAATACAATTTTTTTAATTTTACTTTTTTTTATTTTCATTATGTTTATAGCGCATGCTGTGTAGTCAAAACTGTACACATATAATCGTGACAGGTATACTAATACAACGGCCAAAAATGAAATTAGGTTGTACAGAGCACTCGATATTTAAAAAGTGTCCTTATTTTTTTAGTACCAATATTCTATAAAATCAGATCAAAGCTTGTGTTCGTTCATATTAGTGTGATAATCCCTAAAACTAATACCAGTTTGGCAAAATTTTTTTACAGTTTGTGCTTTTCATGAAACATACTAATAGTGAAAATGGTATGTTTCATAAAAAGCACAAACTATAAAAATATTTTGCCAAATAGGTATCTCTTTTAGGAATAACTACACCAATATGAACATAAGATTTTATTAGATTTATAGAATATCGGTGCTATAAAAAAATAAGGACATTTGTTAATCATAAAATAAGAATACTTATGTTATGTTATTTGTTACGAAATTTTATGTAATTTTTTTACGAAAAATTGTTATGTAGAAATTTCTTAAAAAAAATTTTAATTCCATCTAATGAGTTAATCTGTTAATGAGTTACAAGAATTGTTATGCATTCAGAAATTATTAATTTATATGAATTGTAGATTTAATTTATATTTTCAGATATGTAAAGAAGCAATGAAGGCATATATATAAAGATAACCTCTTATTGGTTTGTTAACTTTAACGAAGACGCTTGTTTAAGGCTGAAAAGTATTAGTCATTCAGTGTACGGAGCACGTATTAGTGTGAGGATTAGTGAAAATATTTATTGATAAAGGCATACGTACAGTCCTTTGAGACTGGCCAGCCTATAGAAGACTCCGTTGTTTATGATCCTGATGTTGTTGTCTTGTAGATTGAGGACGGATAGCTTCCACAGAGTGCTGAACATTTTCGGCATTAGCCACTCGATACTGTTGTTACTCAGGTCTCTGAAACATAGAGTCACACTCATGTCAAACAAACATTTGAAGTCCTTCTAGAACTTTAATATGGCTAACTTTAGGAACTGGGCTAAAAGAGAGACCTTTGGATAAGAGACTAATTTCATTGCCAGAAAGAGTACGAGGGGAAAGGTTACAAATATTATTGCTGCAGTAGTGGTGCAGTAGGGTTATCACAAAAAGAAGGCTGCCCAAAAGTAGGTGAACTGTCTCCAGAATTGAAGGAGCGAGTCATAGTTGGAATTCCGTATGAAAAATTCTGATATGGGAGGAAAGGGACTTGAAAAGGAAGACTAATGCCAAGGGATAAATAGGAGCAGTAGAGTTTAAAATGTGGGAGAGGTGTACAAGAGAACATTAATTACAGGGGAAAGTTCTGAATTGTAACGGTTCCTGGAAACCATGTAATTGTTTAAAGTATAATTGGTCAATTGAAGGGAGGAATGAAACCCAAAAGTAGAAATTGTGAGATCTAAACTGCGGAGGGAATACAGATAGCGGCATCTCCAAAGTCAAGCCATTAGGTGTAATGTTTAGACATAAACAACTTGAAAGAAATTCAATATGAGAAGTGCAATTTACTATTTTCTTAAAAAGATATTCTACCTGATCCAGCCAGTAATTTATGGGCCTAGTCATAATGAAAAACAAACGACAAATAATAATTATCAAAAAGAATAAAATAAAATTAAATTAAGAAATTATAATAAAAATAGGTTAATAGAATGATAATGACATAAATTCTAACAACTCAAATTAAAAGTAAAACAGTAATGAAAGAAACTAAATATTGGAGGAAAGGAAACAGTTGAAATGAGAAGGGAATAATACCAGGAAAAAGACAAAGGTTGAGAAACAAGTACACAGGAAATGCATGAGGCTACAACACTACAGGTGGCGGAGAGTCGGCGCAGACGCGCAAAGTTACTTCGAATAAAATGAAAGGTCCGTGTGTACAATAAAAACTTTAACACATAGAAAAGAACACAGAAAGACACTACAGAACTCACTTCGATATTTCGACATCCGTCGTCATCGGGAAGAAGTGCGAAGTACTCGCGTTGAGAAGCAAACTACTACTGGCCTCCAGAGTAACTCGTGGAACCACCGTAATGCTGCTCCCCTTTCTGATACATCAGATTCATCAGAATTCTGATACATCTTGCACTTCCTGTAACTGCGTTTACCGTTTGGAGTGTACTCGATGTGATGCTTTTTACGTTGGCTTGGCTTCAACCAAGCTGAGCCTGCGTATGAACAATCACAGGGCGTCCGTTGGTCAGCGCAGAGACCTACCCATAGCTATCCATGCTAATTCCCATGACCTCCCTTTCAATGATTGTTTCAGGGTACAAATCCTCAAACAAATCCCTGAGTCTAATCCCCATGTCACCCTTAGAGCTTCTGAAGAGGCATTCATATGCCTCCTTGGGGCTCGTTCTCCTCCTGGTCTCAACCTGTACCGTTAATTATTTTTTATTTTATTTTATTATTATTATTATTATTTTATTATTATTATTATTATTATTATTATATTATTAGTATTATTATTATTATTATTTTATTATTATTATTTATTTTTTATTATTATTATTTCGTATTTTATATATTTTTTATCTTGTTTTCTAAATAAATATTGGAAGGATTTCTATTTTTCCTCTCCTCCGCTGGGGAGCAGCATTACGGTGGTTCCACGAGTTACTCTGGAGGCCAGTAGTAGTTTGCTTCTCAACGCGAGTACTTCGCACTTCTTCCCGATGACGACGGATGTCGAAATGTCGAAGTGAGTTCTGTAGTGTCTTTCTGTGTTCTTTTCTATGTGTTAAAGTACTTTAATATATATATATATACCGAGTACCGCCCTGTCTTCCTGCGGGACTCTTCGCTCTTCGCACCTCCTGATGACGACGATTGTCGAAATATCGATGTGAGTTATGTCTGTGTCTTTCTGTGTGTTTCCTTCGTTTTTTATTTTATTGTGTATATATATATATATATATATATATATATATATATCGTATGTTTTCCTTATCTCGACCACATAAGTTTGAACAGACCGTTACTAATGTTTGTTGTTGAAAGATCTTAGTCTTGTTTTCCCATTTCATATTTTGGTTATATATATATATATATATATATTGATAAAAGTATCGACCGTGGAATAGAAACAAAACTAAAGTTTATCGGGACTCGGTCAGTTCTTCAGGTTCAAATTAAACTTTCATTGCCAACGTTTCGGTCTTTATTTAAAACCTTTTTCATAGGCAGAAGTATAAATTTTGAAACAGAAAAACTAATACTTGAAGTATTATATTACAAATTATTTTACAAAGAAAAATAGTCTGTGGATTTCAACAACAACTGTAGTTTGAATGAACACGTGACACTGAATTCTTTATTTCTTATAAATCTATAAGCCATATAAATTAATAATTTCTGAATGCTTAACAATTCTTGTTACTTTTCATCTCATTAAAGAAAAGAACACGGAGATATAACAACAACGAAAACCACTTCAATATGTGTACCTCGTCGCCATCAGGGAAGTATGGAAAATGAACAGCTGTTTCGCTAGCTAACAGCAAGTCTTGTGTGCTATTAACTTTGAGTTGCTATTTGCTAACCAAGCAGTACACTTCTTCTTCTCATGATGACAAAGAGGTTGAAATATTGAATAGAAACTCTTTTTACGGACTGTCTAAGGAATAAGTTGATGTAATGTTTATGTTCAAAACCAGAACACAATATTGATTAGCAATATAAAAATGTTAGATAAATTTTTAAAAATTCTTTCCTTTGCAGACCGTTATATATTTAAGACACATTTAGAGGGGGGTAATATTGGACAAGGCTCAGGTTTATTACAGTACAGTAACAATCTTATCCTTAACTATTCTTTTAATATGAACATTTATAATGCATCGTTATTTTTAAACATGTTTCTAAAACAAATTTATCCCTTATCTATATTGACACAGGCTCTTTTTATAATAAAATCACCATTGTTTATTTTCTATATTTTATTTTATTTTATATTTTTCCATTGTTTATGGAAAAACACTTGGTTGCTTCAACTTTCTGGTTGTTTTTGGAGTTTTTGGACTGTAACTGTGCCATCTGTTATAGCGTGGTATTTACTCATGTTAGGAAAAGTATTAAGTCTCCACACAAAAAAGTTTATTACAAGAAACTAAACAACGAACAACCACCCCAGCAGAGCAGGTAATTAAGAATCTCTTTTATGTATAAATTAGACATGTCTCAGTATGTAGTTTTAAGTTAAGGATCAATTTAAGCCATTTCAATATTATTCCCGTTATCACTCAATAGTGTCAGATGTATTCATTTCAATTAATTCGCCCCTATGTTCCCAAAGCTCTTAAACACATATATATTTTTTTCTAGATGTAATCTGAAGAAGAACATCAAATGTTCGAAACGCGTTGTTAGTTTCTTGTAATAAACTTTTTTGTGTGGAGACGTAATACTTTTCCTTGCATAAGTAACGATTTCTTGGTGTACCAACCAAAATGATATTGTTTTAAAGTTATTCGTGACTGTGTGATAAAGTGGTTTACGAGGATACCAAAGCATGTCGGTATGAGTTTTAAGTTGATAGTGAGGAAAATATATTACGTCTTCATCACAAGGAACTTATTTTCCGACTTAGTGTTCATCATCAGTTATATAAAGGAACCAAAATGTTACCTAAAATGAAACATAAAACATATCTGTCACAGAAGAGGTATTCAGTGATTGAGGAGTTAACAGAGACTATTTATAACAAATTTGCAATAGGGTTTGTCAGTTTTTAAAACCGGTTTTTTGGAGATAATCATGAAATTCGAAAACCGGTTTTTTAGTAGAAAATATCAGTTTTCAATGTATGAATAACACTTAAACAAAAATTTATAAAAATTATTAAATATATTGTTTTTATTTATTCGAACCCTTTGCTGAATAACTCGTTTCACTATTATAAACATATTTATATCCTTATATGTAAAAATTATGCATAAACAACGAATAATTGTTTTTAAAGTTATTAAATCCTGGTCAACTATTATTTCTTTGTTCTACTAAATTGTATAAAAAAATTTTACTACAAATAAAATTGAATAGTAAATAATTTCAGTCAAAAACTGCTTTTAATCACTCTAAATTTTCTTTTAAAATTGTTTGTTCGAATTACAGAATATTCGAGCAAAAAAATTCTTTTTAAAAAATTCGAAACCAGTTAAAACCGGTTTTCTGGAAAAATTACTATTCGAAAACCGGTTTTCTAAAATGTTGGTTTTTGTATGAACCCTAATTTGCACTACTGTTATCGGCAAGCACGCAAGCCTCTGGGCTACTCTAGCTCCACGTCTTTACTTTACCAGTATTACCAGTTTTGGTATGAAATGAAAACATCAATTAGGAAAGGAGAAGTGGGGGCGGGTATGTTTACACAACGGATAGTATAATGGCTAACATAATTGACCGTCACTCTTCTAAAATAGAGAAACCAAACCAATAAACTAAATAACCTCATTATATTAATAATTTCAAAAATTTAAGGTAACTAGGGATCTGTTCATCTCTATATATAAAGTTCGTGAGTTTGTTTGTTTGTTTGTTCACCCATTTTCCGTGGAGATAGACATCTGAAATTATAATATATATTATTTATTAACTAAATAATGTTAAATAAAAGAAAATTATCACTATATTACCAACATTGGAGCCAGGGTACCAAGTGTATTGCGTGATTGACGATGACAATAGTGCAAATGTATTACATATAAATGTAACAAAATCTTTTTTTAATTTAATATTTCCGTAATACAAACACTGGTAATAAAGTAAAGGCACGTAGCCAGAGTAGCCCAGTGGCTTGCGTGCTCACCGATGATAGTACTGAAAATGTATTACACATAAATGTAACAACAAAAAAATCATTTAAAATTGGCGAAATATAAACACTGGTAATAAAATAAAGGCATGGAACCAGAGTAGCCCAGAGGCTTGCGTGCCCGCTGATGACAGAGTGCAAATGTATTATAAATAAATGTAATAAATATAGAATAAACTATTACATTAGAGATTAAAAATTAATAATTCTAGAAACAAACTTGAACACAACTGTCAGATAAAATATGAATGTTCTAAGGTAATATTATAATGACACATACCTTTCATTAATGTTATTTTAAGTTGGGTAAATAAATCGAATATTACAATTTACAAGTTTTGATTTAAATAAATATGAATGTGTATATAACTTGAATTGATGTTTTATTTATTTATATGATGAAATAAATATTTTTGTTACTTTTAAATGATTTTTGTTTTGCTAAATATACTTACTGTGTATATATCTTGAATCACGTTAAGAATACTATATCAAAAGTTTGGGCCATATAAGAATCTGTTTCTGTGCCTTAATAACAAGAAACAACAACTAAAATTATTCTTGTTAATCATGCTGAGTGAATTTATTTCAATAACTATTGTTCTAATTTCTGAGTGACACAAAGGGTTACGGGCAGTCTAGTTTAACCATAAAGAAGAATTGAAACTAATGAACTTATTAATTTCGAAATCCAATTAAAATGGATGATATTAACGGTCTTAGCAAGATTGAAACTGCCATTCGTAGAGACTAAATATTTTACAAAGTGTCAAATAAATAGATTGTTATTATTATTGTTATTTATTCTAAGTAAAAATTCTTTGAGCTGTTCTTGAGTTCTCATCTCGAATGATCTGTTTGTCATGACTACGTAATGTATTTTTCTATAATGTATAGTATCATAAAGGGATTAAGTTCAGCCTATGTGTGGTATTTTTTGGGATTACTACTCCAACATAACTTAAAACAGAGTGTTATACAAACAATTAAAACGCTTCTTAATTAAAAGGTATCGGATATGTTTTTTATTCTAGTTTTAGTAATGTATATTCAGCTGGGTTTTTGACTCTGACGAAGACCTCTTGTCACAGTTGAAAGATCTTAGTCTTGTTTTTCCATTTCATATTGTGGTTTGATCATTGATTGTTATTTCACGTGTTTATGTGAAATCTTTTTAATCTATGTATGGTGCATTGATAAAGAAGATTATGCATATGGTGCATAATTGATGAAGTTACATAAAAGTCATTCCCGCGTAAGTTAATTGCGAATATCATTGCTTGGATTTATTGGCCTTGTCAATAGTTCTATTGGTTCAGCCTCATATATATTTTCAACATAACTTTTCTTTTTTTTAACATATTCATTTAGAAATGTACAACTACGGATATTTTGCGTAACAAGCATATATAGTAAGAGAAATACAAATAGATTTGATTTATTTGTAAAGAATGAAATGGACTGGATCAACTTATCACGAAAGTTCCTTGATTGTAGTGGATTATCATAGCAGTAGGTTCCTCGGTCGTATTCTCTTGAGTTGACTTAGGAGGATTCTGGAAAGGTGAAAAAGAAGCAAGGTTTTGTACAAGTGGATTGGACTGAGAAGAAAGATTGATATGAAACGTCTTCTAACTATCAGAGGCTAAATTTTCTATAAATGGAATTCTTAGGTCTCTGTATTTGAGTGTGATTTGTGACATAATAGGGAGCATTAGTGGTAGTGTGGAGGAAATTTGAATTGCAATGACTGTATTTTATGAATATTTGAAGTTCAAAGCAGCAGCAGCAGCAGCAGCAGTAACAGCAGCAGAAGCAGCAGCAGTAACAGCAACAACAACAGTAACAACAGCAGAAGCAGCAGCAGTAGCAGCAGCAGTAGCAGCAACAGTAACAGCAGTAGCAACAGAAGTAGCAGTAGCAAAAGTAGGATCAGCAGCAACAGAAGTAGTAGAATGTTATGTGACTCCCTAGTCGCGACATGCAGCAGTCCCGAACTCAGTCAAAGAACTCCCTTCTTCCTCGTTAGTTTTTGATCAATTCCTTTCAATCGTTCTCTTTCTTCATTATCTGTTTCATGATCTGTGTATATCTATCTCTCGAAAGTCAAAATGGTTAATTAGGATTTTAAAGACCATTTTTTATTTTTTTTTGTATTCTTGGATACTTCGACTATAATTACACGTATTTAGAAGTAATTTTGTTTCAGAGTTTGTCCTTTATCTTTTTGATTGGGGATATTAACTTATAAAATTTTAACCAACCATTTTAAAATTAATATAAATTTAATTAGTCTCTCTTTAAGAGCGACAATATTAATGAAGAACTTAGGCCGATATAATGTCATATATATGTAATTAATTTTCCATGTTTTCTGCAAAAGGAGGTAGCAAACAATTCCTTTCCCCTAACTAAAACCACAAAAATCTAGTTAATTAAGTTATGTATGGTTGATTACCACTGTTGCTTTGAAAATAAGTTTTACAAAAGAAAATTTGGTATTTCAACGAGTGGTTGCTTCTGAGTGATTTATTTATATATGGAATTTTATGAAACTAAAATGTTTTAATTTAAATTCCAGCAATGAAGTTAATTGGTTGAAATGTGGTGATAATATATTACTTCTATGCCCTAAATATCTAAATGGAAGGGTCCAAGGGTGGGCCAGGGTAGCCCAGTGGTTTGCGTGCTCGCCTCTGGACTGGTAGATTCGTGGTTCAATAACCACTCGGACCTTCGATTTATTCATTCGAGAGTTAAATATATCTGAGCATGTTGCCTATCCTAGAAGATGTTAAGCCTCGTACGATGTCAGGTTCTCATTAAAAATCCATGCTCTAAATAAACTTGTGTTAGGCAAAATTTACACCCCCCCCCCCTTCACAATCCAATGTAGAGTGTTCATAGTGTGGTATCACAAAGGGCAAATATTCGCCCTAAGTTTGTTCTTTTTTTAGACTGCCTCTACAACTTAATTAAACTAACCTATCGACAATTAAATTCACAATGGGTATCCCCCGTGTTATATTATTTTATTTTATATTTGGTCTATTAATAAATTTGAGTAATGTTAATTAACCATGCTTAGTTTAAATTAAGCTTGAGTTATTTTAAATTGACCCCAAAATGTTTTATTTTTAAAATCTAGTTTATCTCATAAAACTCATTTCTTTTTTCTTACATTTGAGTGTATTTAGGCTAAATAATTATTTGTTGTTTAAGTCCTTAATCATGTTTAAATACCGGAGTTGTTTCCAAAGGAAAGCATTGTGTAGTTTACGAGAGTATTGAATGGGTTCAAAACAAATTATGAGGGCCGCCATTTCCATGATGGTTGTTATAAGGGAATTCAATTTATGAATGTTTTCTCTCCCTTTCAAACTCACTTTTTCACTATCTATCTCTTTCTCTCTCTCGCTCTCGCTTTCTGTCCGTCTATCTTGTCCTCATCCTCTCTCTCTCACACTATCTCATTCCTTCTCTAACTCTTTATCACTCTCTATCACCATATCTCTTTCTCCCCTCCTCTCTCTCATTCTCTCTCTACCTCACTCTCACTCTCTCTCTTTCTCCCCTCTTCTCCCTCTATCTCTTTCTTTCTCTCTTCCACTCTATCATATTCTCTCTCCCCCTCTTTTTCTCTGTCTATCATCCATCTCTTTATCTCTCTCTCTCACACACACACACCTTCTCGTTCTCCATTTATTCCTCTCTTTTTCTATCTAAATTTATATCTTTCTCCCATTCTATCAGTATATATATATATATTCTATATAAACATATAATATATATTCTATATATATAATATAATATATATATTCTATATAAACATATAATATATATTCTATATATATAATATAATATATATATTCTATATAAACATTTAATATATTATATATATATATATATATATTTCATTAAATGCCTTGCTTATTTTTAGTCTAGACCGTTTTTGTATAGCTTTTCTAATTTTCTTATACAATTTTTCAATCTTTCAGGTAAAATATACACCAATTTACCGAATGTTTTATTATTTAGGATACTTATACTCATTCCGACGTTTCGATCAACTCTGATCATTTTCAAGGATAAAAAATACAATAACAATTTTTTAACATTATCTAAGGCTATACATAATAGAATCTCTATGTATAAAGGAGAATCCGGACCCCTTAACGATGAAGCCACTTCCTTTGCAAGAATTTTAAAATTACACACATGACTAGAAAGAGATATCCATAAGAGGAATTAGGAAATTTAAATAACGGTAGTGTAATTAAAAGCAGTGTGAAGGAAAACTGTTAAAGTCAAGGTTATGTTGACATTGAACATAGTGGAAAAAAAATCAATATGAGTTTAATGTATATTATCAGTTTTATTAGTGGTTAGTAATTGTTATTGATAAGGTTAAAAAATTGTTACTGTATTATTTATGCTTGTAAATGATGAGAGTTGATCGAAACGTCGGTATGAGTGTAAGTAACCTAAATAATAAAACATTCGATGAATTGGTATATTTTACCTGAAAGATTGTAAAATTGTATAAGAAAATTAGAAAAGCTATGCAAAAAAAAGTAACTTTCCTGTCATGCATAATTCTTCCCAAACAATTGGGATCATCTGCACTATGGGACCCATTTTTGTGTAAAATATCAACTTGATCCATCAAAGATTCTGGACCGCATCGTGGTAACAAGCAATGCTAACACACTCACCCACCCACCCACACACAGACACACAGACACACAGACAACATCGAGAAAACATCATAAAATGACTTCTGGGACCTCAAAACATATAATTCCGTCAAAATCTCGAGATAGATTTTTTCACGATCACTATACTTTACTTATAGTAAAGTAAAAAACGGACTAGACTAAAAATAAGCAAGGCATTATGAAACATGTATCAATGAAGGTCTACTCCCAAAATACACAACTATATAATTATATATATATATTTATCTAGCTATCCTTCTTTTTCTCTAACTTTCTACATCTCTATCTCTTTATTTATCTTTCTCTCTCTCTTCTCTCTCTCTCTCTCTCTCTCTCTCTCTCTCTCTCTCTCTCTCTCTCACTCTACGTCATTCTTACTCTATCTCTTTCTATCTCACTCTACCTTTCTCTTTCCCAAAAATTGGACTGAGATCATTAGTATAAAACTCGTCAGGTTTATTCTATAAAGTAAATGGAACCAGTAATTTTACTTGAATTATGTTGAGAGAATTTATTTGTCATCCTTTTTTTCTTTTTAATACCATTGTTTGTAAAGTAGTATATTACTGACTGTTGAATTTAATCTTTATTTCAATAATTCGTTATGAACTGGAATTAACAGCCATTCCAATTTTTACGGGTGTGCAAATATTCAAATAAGAACATCACAATTTTATAAGTATGTAGATTAGAACAATATCATGAAATTATTAACTTGTTTACTGAGATAAAAAAAAACGAAATATTGTCTAGTAGTTCATTAATATTGAAAGGTATAACAAAAAGCAATAATAATGAATAGTTGTGTAATAGTTTGGTAATTTCAAAAGAGTTTATATTAGATATTTCACGTAATTTAGTCTTTTGATTAAATGTTCTTGTGTTTTTAGTAGAATGAAATTGGTGATTATTTGTGGCATAATGTTTTGCAAACTTAGAAAGGAAATGTTTATTATTGTTGGATTTAATTTTCTGTTTAAGCTATTTTAATGATTTGTTATTTTCATTAAACGATCTGGATGCATACTTATATAATATAGTTTATTTATTTATGTGTATAGTTTGAGCCAAATAAACAGTAAACCTGACTAAGCGCAATTTTTTCATCAATTCCAAAAGTTTACGTGCTCGCCTTTGGATTGTTGGATCCGGGGTTCGATACCCAACGCTCTTTTAGCTCTTGATTTATTCAGGCGGGAAGTGATTAAATCTGAGTACATCACCACTCAGAGGGGACGTCCAGCCTTCGATACCGAGCCTGTACGATGTCAGCTACTTGTGAAAGATCAGTATTCTAATAAATGCACTTAAGTTAGGAAACATTTAAGACTCTAAAATTAGAATCTTTATTATATGGTATCAGAAAATATTTATCCTATTTTTGTTCTTTCGTCAGATAACCACTCCAACCTGACCTAATCTTATTATTTTTAAATAACATTAGGTTAAAAATATATGGTTGATTGTTTCGTTACAATTTTTTTTATTCTTTAAACCGATCCCCTAGCGGGTAATAACGTCAGCCGTTTACCGGGTTTTTGTTTGATCGGTGATTTACAGATTCTACATTGGGAGTCCTAAATTTTGCCTAACTCAAATGTATTTGGATTAGGGATCTTTAACGAGTTACCTGACATCATACAGGCTCGGGACCGACGGCTTAAAATCTTCTCCGAGGGACGAACTACTCAGATTTATTCACCCTCGCGTGAATATATCGAGGGCCAGGTGGGGATAGGTTAGGCTGAAGTGGCAGTCCCACACACACACACACGCCATACTTTGGCCCTTTGTGATACCAAACAATGAAGATTGATATACACTGCGGGTCCTAAATTTTACCAAGCTCAATTGTATTTAGAGTAGAGAACCTTTAACGAGCACCTGGCATCGTACAGTCTCAAGACCGACAGCTTAGCGTCCTCTCTGAGGTACAACGTAATCAGATTTATTCACCTCCTACGTGAATAAATCAAAGTCCAGAGTGGGTATTGAACCCCAGATTTACCAGTCCACAGGCAAGCATGTTGCTACTGAGTTGCCTTAACTCACATAAATTACTCATTACAATATTGTTGTTTATATAATATAAATAATTATTAAATCACTTTTAACTTTGTATTAATTTTAATAAACTTGTAGTTAATTTTTATTTATGAATTCTGTTTATCCAAACCCTAAGACCGTGTCAATTCATCTACAACCTTAGAATGTCTGTAATTTAATTTTTAATATTTGGTAATAGTTCCATTGAGATAGATCGTGTCCTTTTAACATAGCAGATATACACCAGTTTAAAGATTTTGGTATACTGTAATTTTTAAATTGTGTTTCTACATTGTGTATTGTATAACTATGGTGAAAGTTTCTCCCTACTAAAGTAATACTTGAATATGTACTGACTTATTAACTTAAATTGATATTCATATTCTTTAATATAATCATTAATGAAACTAGTCCAAACTAATAATTACTCCTATTGGATAATATATCTGACATAAATTATATTTATCGCTGAGATACATTATCTTCTATAAAAGTATTCATTATGTTGAATATTAAATAAGTAGTTCTTGTTCTATGTATGGTTCAGATGGACCACTACGTGAGTAACGGTGTAGGTATGGTATGTGTGTGTAGGTGTGGGGTTGACATGAGGTTGCGTTGTGTTCGTGTGTGTGGGTATCTGTGTTAGTGTGAAGTTTTGGTGTGTACGGGTGTGGGGTTGGTAGTTGATAGTGGTGTCTGAAGGCGTGGGTGTGGGGTAAATGTGAGGTTGCGGTGTGTTTGTGTGTGTGGGCGTGTGTGTTAGTGTGAAGTTGTGGTGTTTAAGGGTGTGGGGTTGGTAGTTGATAGTGGATTCTGAAGGCGTGGGTGTGGGGTAAATGTGAGTTTGCGGTGTTTGTGTGTATGGGCGTGTGTGTTAGTGTGAAGTTGTGGTGTTTAAGGGTGTGGGGTTGGTAGCTGATAGTGGTGTCTGAAGGCGTGGGTGTGGGATATATGTGAGGTTGTAGTGTGTTTGTGTGTGTAATGTGTTCTGTGTAGGGGTGTGGGGTTAGTGTTAGGCTGTGGTGTCTTCATTTGTGTATGCGTAAGTGTTGGTGTGAAGTTGTGGTGTGTACGAGTGTGGGGTTGTATGGTCATATGGTCATATGGCAGTATCTGACCTCGTGGGTGTGAAGTTGTGGTGTGTACGAGTGTGGGGTTGTATGGTCATATGGTGGTATCTGACCTCGTGGGTGTGAAGTTGTGGTGTGTACGAGTGTGGGGTTGTATGGTCATATGGTGGTATCTGACCTCGTGGGTGTGAAGTTGTGGTGTGTACGAGTGTGGGGTTGTATGGTCATATGGTGGTATCTGACCTCGTGGGTGTGAAGTTGCTGTGAGTTTTGCTATATCCATGTATGTATATGCGCATGTGTGTTTAAGAGCACGCTATCTAAAACCAAAGACTTATCATCAAGATATTTCATATTCCATTCACTGTCAGGCCTGAGACGATACAGCGAGCACGCCTCCAATATTGCACTTTTTTATAGAGTACTGCTTAGCAATAAAGAATCCCTTTCCTACGATTCTTTAGAAATCCGTTCATACAATATTTATTAAAGTCTCAAATTGCTTTTGCTTTATAGTTGATATTTGATAAGTGTAAGCTGCGAAAGTTATCCTCAAGGATCAAATATTTGAAGACAATATTAAAGATGTACTGTTATAATTCTTATAATTTATAGGTCTAATATTACTTACTGTATAATTATGCAATATTGTAGATAACATAAAAAAATTGTAATTGTTCATTTGAAAAGATTGGACATTATAAAAAATCGAGGATATTGGGACTTATGATTTAATTATGTTTGAATATTCTTTGAGCTTGCTACGCAATAATAGATTTCTGTTTCTTCTATACTGATATACCGTATATACTCGTATATTTAAATAGTCCACTAACAGCATGCCATGGACCCTAAAAAACAGTATTTTTTTTACACTTTCTGTTGAACCGCTAGGGGTCGATGTGCACTATTAAGAACCACTCTTGTAACCTGATGATGAACACTAAGTGTTCGAAACGCGTCAACATTGGCGAATATTTACTCTGACGAACATCTCTTTTTTTGTTGAAATTACTTAAATGGACGCGCCTTTATAAAATCCTCTAAAGTTGAAACAATGACCTTTCCAACAGAGAGAAAATGCTGACCTTACTGAATAATGTACTGTGTTGTAAATAAAAATGAAAAACAAAAAGAAAAAATAAGAAATAAGTAATAAAAAAAAAGTCTTTACCGACTATAAGAGAGAAAGAGAGAGAGAGAATTATACCCTTAATGTATTTTACAGTTGGAAGTTGGGCGATATGAATTAGCCAATCAGATCAAAGGAAACATTTTTTGTTATTTTTTTTATTAATTTCAACTTCTATTTTTTGATATTTTTATTATTCTCTTGTAACAATTGATTATGTTTTAATATTTTTCATTAATTTTTAGTCTTTATTGAATATTTTTTAATAGCTTTCATTAACCTTTAATTTAATTTAATTTAATAACCTTTAAGAATATATTTTGACCCAGCAAGTCACTGGTTGTTTGATATCTTTCTCGATCTTGCAGAAGAATGTTGTATTTTTTCTTCTCTAATACTAACTACTGTACTTTTTCATTACGAGTTGTATTTTTTTTAATTTTTACTGCAATTACAGTTGAATATTTTTTTAATTTTTAATTGTTCATTTCAGGACCACCCGAAAGACTGAACCCGCGAACTAGCGAGAGATTACTGTACTGGTGATGCATAATTGTATGACGTATATGTATGTCATTAGCAGTAAAAAGGTTGCAGAGTCATTCTTATTGATACCTTCCATACATTTATTATATAATCAACCTTACTTAATAACGACAATATACTTTATCTTTAAAAGAACTCTAGAAGAGCTCGCAACATGTTTTAATTAAGCTGTCTTCTTAGAAATTTATTTAACAAACACTATAAACGCTTCCTAATTGGTTATTTTAGTAGAACGAGATTTATTTATGAGCTCATAATTTGAAAAGATGTGTTAAAGGTAAGACAAGGTGAAACTACTCCTTCAGCCTCAAGTAGACACTTAGCTTATTTACGGTGAAATAAATCTTTTTAACATGAAGGCACTTTTCATATCAAGCCATGCAATGAAATCTTAGATCTTACTCTGCTTGTACCTGACATATAATTAATGTCGCATAATAATCAAATCATTGTTGTTACATTGCATATATATTGTTGATAACATTAAAGAAAACATAACTACATAATTCTTAATTACGTATCTTTTACATCTTTATATTAATTCAATCAATTCATTAACTGTGTAATCTGTTATAGTCTGGTATTTACTCATGTTAGGAAAATTATTAAGACCCGGTCTCCAACCATCGCTTCGCAAGTGCGCTTGGTGTCCCTGTCTCAACTCCCATGATGACGGTTCAACCGATGAATGTGGTACATTCGAAACATGTCGACTAGTAATATCGGTGATAGACTTTATAGTTTTAATGAAGAGACGAAGAAGGAATTCCGGAAACTGGAGAAATTGTGTAAGAAGCAGATACAAGCCAAATATGGGGCGTTATTTAACAATATATGTTTAAATGAAGGACTGCTTCCAACTTTTACAAATATATATATATATATTATTGAATTTGATGGCAGATTCTGCGTTCACGACTTTCTTACTTATAGCTTCTATTTTCCTTACAATTTTCTTTTGAGAAGGTGATAATTGCCAAAGCAAACTAGCATACGACATTCAGAAGGCTGGAAATAACCACTTCACTGGGGATAACTATATTTGATTAAACACTACACTAGATTAAACTAAGATAACAACAAGCTTTCGGCCCCATGGGTCATCATCAGGTTCTTAAACTACTTATATTAACTAAATATACATATTACTGACTACTTTGGCGTTTAAATGTCAACTGAAAACTGCTTTCTGTCGAAGTGAAAGTTGGTGGTGAGGGTGGAGTAGGGGTGAGTGCAGGTCAACAACTTGAAAGAGGACTTGCTGCCGAAATACACTAATATATATATATATATATATATTAGGTTTATTAACGTCTATGGTACTAAAAATTTGCATATATCCTCGAACCTCGAATTTCCATACTAATATAAACTAAGACAGAACATAAAAGTCCGGAAATTGGTAGCACTGGTAAGTGGTAGCCTAATGGTGGGTAGGGTAGGCTAAATGGTTGACAGCATGCCAAGACGTACAATACACATAACCTCACTAAAACTTTCTAGAAGAGCTAGGCTATCTCAATTTCATTTACTTTAGCATATTGCACATTTAATTTAAATAAACACCATTTATTACATAATAAACAATGTATGTTTATCCTACAATAAAATACGCAATAATAATATTCTTTATTTATAATAAAGGTATAGTTTAGTTAAGGTGTAGCCTAGGCTACTCGGTCTCACTCTGCTCTCATTGTGAATTATCAATATCCGGATGCCTCCTAATTTATGCTATTTCAAAAAACAAGTATGGAAACGAGTATAGTTATGACAGTATTCTGCTAGAAACACAATTAATATGTCAAAAGATAACACTGTTTTTTTTTAATCATCTATTTAAAAACTGGAATAAAAATCATCATTAAAAGAAATGAATTATTTTAATAATCTTTCATGTCATACCCTTTGTTTTTCATAGAAATATATATATATATATATACATATATATATAAGATATTTGTTGAAAAAACGTTGATGGAGTATAAATAAAAGAAGAGTAGTAAAGGAAAGATAGAATATCTAAAAGTTAGCAATGCTTACAGATACAGCAGACGGTCCAGATGCATGAACGTCTCGTTCGTCAGGGTCTCGTTCAAACGGTTTCCTTTCAGATGGCTGCATTAAAAAAAAAGAAACAATCAATACAATTAATATATATCTTAGCTAATATATTGTTATATATATATATATATTGTTTTCTATAAGTTGTCCGTAGAAGGGAATATTATTCGTTACAATGGTGAACAATAAGAGAGTAGAGTTTATAGGTCCATGCGTGCGGTCCCAGTTACCCGCTGCCCAGCGAAGCCTTCGTTATTCCACCAATGGGTATAGAGGTTGCACAGTCCCTCTGTGATATAAGATTATTGGCAGAAAACATGTGCCTCACTTTGCAGTGAACTGCTGTTCCCTTTCTATTTCTGCTTTTTGTGGTGGTTGGGTGTTGGTTTTTTCTATTGTCTGCTAATAATCTTATATCACAGAGGGTGGTGAGGGTGGTGAGGGTGGAGTAGGGGTGAGTGCAGGTCAACAACTTGAAAGAGGACTTGCTGCCGAAATACACTAATATATATATATATATATATATATATATATATTAGGTTTATTAACGTCTATGGTACTAAAAATTTGCATATATCCTCGAACCTCGAATTTCCATACTAATATAAACTAAGACAGAACATAAAAGTCCGGAAATTGGTAGCACTGGTAAGTGGTAGTCTAATGGTGGGTAGGGTAGGCTAAATGGTTGACAGCATGCCAAGACGTACAATACACATAACCTCACTAAAACCTCTAAATACACTTCAACCTCTATATCCATTGGCGGAATAACGGAGACTTATTCCTTATTCCACGATGGGCAGTGGGTAACTGGGACCACACGCACGGATCTACAAACTCGGCTCTCCTATTTGTCAGCATTGTAACGAATTATATATATATCAATGTTCAAAACACAATAACAAATGGGAAAACAAGACTAAGAACTTTCAACCGTAACAAGCGGTCATCGTCAGAGTCAAAACCCAACTGGTCTTCGTCAAAGTCAAAACCCAATTGTTGGGTTTTTGACTCAGAAACACCGCCTGTTACGGATGAAAGATTTTAGCCTTTTTTTCCCCATTTCTTATTATGGTTTAAACATTGATTGTTATTTCACCTGTTTATATATATATATATATATATATATAATGATCAAAACACAATAAGAAATGGGAAAACAAGACTAAGATCTTTCAACTGTAACAAGCGGTCTTCGTCAGAGTCAAAAATCCTACTGGACGGTTGAAAGATCTTAGTCTTGTTTTCTCATTTCTAATTGTGGTTTGATCATTGATTGTTATTTCACGTGTTTATGTGAAATCTTTATATATATATAATTAAATTTCTTGCTAATTTCTCTATGGATGATTTTTCGATTTAGCTTCTCAAGTTTTCTGATCCCACACTTCCATTCATTTGGTACTAAGTACTTCTTAGTGTGAGATCAAAAAACTTGAGAAGCTAACTCGAAAAATCATCCATAGAAAAATTGGCAAGAAATTTAATTGTGTATGTATTATGAAGGTCTGCTACCTAATTACACTAATATATATATATTCGTATATTTCGGGAGCAGACCTTCGTTTATGTATTTTTTGTTAAATTCTATGCCTATTTTTAATTTCACCACTTTTCTACTGAGTCTCTCAATTTCTCTAGTGCACTTTTATAGGACAACTTATCTATCATATACCACAAACATGGAGAAAGTGCATTAGAGAAGTTGAGAGACTCAGTAAAAAAGTGGTGAAATTAAAATAGGCATAAAATTTAACAAGGCATATATATATATATATATATATATATATATATATATATATTAGAATACGTTGGCAGCAGGTCTTCTCGCCCGAAGGATCGAGGCCACCAGCGTAAAGTTAGTGAATGCAGAAGCTGCTGCAAATTTTAACAACATATATATATATATATATATATATATATATATATATATATTGTATATGGTAGGTTATGTTTTTGAGAGCTAGGTCAAAAAGAAAACCTACCTAACACATTAAAACAGAAGAGGAAAAGAACAATTTTTGAGAATATATTTATACATAAACTTTTTTGTTGCCATTAAGTTTTTAACTGTAGTATAATTTTGTGTTCCTATTTAGTTAAAATAACTGTAACGGATGGACATAAAAAATATAAACATTCTGAAGATAGTTGAAGACAACCGAAACATGTTAGTGCAAAATCTAAGAAAATAGTGTGGTATAATAGTAGGATTTTTGAAATTATTTACAAACTCCAAAGAAAGAAAATTGGCTAGATGATTTGAAAAACTTTATAAAAAAAAAGGTACGTGCAATCAAGTCAATTGATTTTAAAACCACATATATATATATATTTATTTATATTGATAAAAGCATCGACCGTGAAATAGAAACAAAATTAAAGTTTATCAGGACTCGTTCAGTTCTTTTTAGATAACTTCTTTTCTAAATTATATTTAGATTTTCATAAATGTATTTTCTCTGTGCTTGGCCATTGTGTCTATATAGTTTCTAACAATAATATACAGTAATTTTTCATTTCCCTTTTTATTACAATTTCTAATAGTCTTATTAATATTAGTAATACTTTAATTGTACCGAGTCCTGATAAACTTTAATCTTTGTATATATATATATAAAGATTTTACATAAACACGTGAAACAACAATCAATGATCAAACCACAATAAGAAATGGGAAAACAAGACTAAGATCTTTCAACCGTAACAAGCGGTCTTCGTCAGTTGGGTTTTTGACTCTGACGAAGACCGCTTGTTACGGTTGAAAGATCTTAGTCTTGTTTTCCCATTTCTTATTGTGGTTTGATCATTGATATATATATATATATATAGTTCACTCAGGAAAGAGAAAAACAAATAAAAACATACACAAAAAAAGACTCACAACGACATTCGTTCATTCCGTTCAGTGTCATGTGTTCATTCAGACTGCAGTTGTTAAAATTCACATACTATTTTTCTTTGTAAAATAATTTGTAATGCACTACTTAGTTTTTCTGTTTCAAAATGTATACTTCTCCCTATGAAATAGGTTTTAAATAAAGACTGAAACGTTGGCAATGAGAGTTTAATTTGAACCTGAAGAACTGACCGGGTCCCGATAAACTTTAGTTTTGTTTTTATTCCACGGTCGATACTTTTATTAATATATATATCAATGATCAAACCACAATATGAAAATGGGAAAACAATACTAAGATCTTTCAACCTTTGTCTTGTTTTCCCATTTTCATAATGTGGTTTGATCATTGATTGTTATTTCACGTGTTTATGTGAAATCTTTATATATATATATATTGTAAAAGACGAGCCAATCCCTGTTACGTATTACTTTGGGCACTTCTTATTGGTTGTGGGTGTTTATTCGTTGAACACGTTTCTCCTTAGCACACTCCGTCTGCTCGGCCGCCAAGACCTTCATCCAACTCTATTGGAAAATTAAGTAGGGACTGCGAGCCCTCTCCCGGAGTGAAGGCTGAGGCGGCCGAGCAGACGGAGTGTGCTAAGGAGAAACGTGTTCAACGAATAAACACCCACAACCAATAAGAAGTGCCCAAAGTAATACGTAACAGGGATTGGCTCGTCTTTTACAATATCTAATCTGGCATTCAACATATATATATATATATATATAAATTTTGGTAGCAGTCATTCCTTGACACACACATTATTGAAAAATACATTATTTCATGTCTTGATGATGAATGTTATTCCTTCGAAACATGTCTACTATAGGAGATGTACTTTATTGTGTAGACGAAATAACGAGAGCGTTATTTAGAAAAATTGAGAAAATTGTTAAGAAACAGGTATCAGCTAAATTTGGTGTCATTTTCAATAATGTATATGTATATATAAAATTATTTTTACAACTAAATCACACAAAAACAGACTAACATTCACGATTCTCGATCATTTCGGCTTTTTTACTGTCTTTAGGAGAAGGAAGCTGTTTTCCTTATATTTTAATTGCTTGTATGTATGTGTATGTGTGAGTTTTTTTATTAAATTTCTGCATGCTCCACAGACTACTATATACTGTGATGACTGATTACAATACAATAGTACATGAACATTAATTTTCAGTTACATTTAAATACTTTATTTGTGCCTATTCACTACACATTTTGTAAATATATTTTATACAGCCATATATATGTATTATTGATATATCTTCTCGACCACTGATATTTCAAATTCACAGAAGGGGGGGGGGGGTTCTTGAGGATTTTGGTCATAAACATACAACCCTGATTATGTGCACATGTGCATCTGTTATGGTGCAGGTAGAGAAAAGCATGGACCGTTAATTAGAGTGTTTCCTCTAAAACAAGCCTTGAAAATGCCAAACAACTTTTGGCGAAACGTCGGCATATAATCAGGAGTTCTATGTTTATGACCACAATCCTCAAGGACCCCTTATGTGAATTTTATATATGTAGTATACATTGTTTTGCTTCTTTACGAAGTGAATATATTGTTTGATGAAGATACTTATGTTGAATCATAACTAATGTAGGAGTATATTGAAATATATGTAATATAAATAATAATTATATGGGTGTGCATGTTTGTAGATGTGAATGGCAGTGTGTCTCATTGTTCTGCTTAATTAATAATAATAAATAACTCGTTGTATAGTCAACTATATAAACGGTTGGCAAAAAGCACCCGTTACTAAAATGAAGCTTTTTAATACATTAAATATTCAGTTATATTTATTTATTCATTCAAAATATGAATATTTATTGATTGAAACCTGTGTGCTAAAGGTGGTTAGTGGTGGAATGATGAAAGATAAAAGTTTTTAGACTAAAACTAAGGACTTTGGCTCAGCTGAAAGCTTTCTTAACACCTGAGTTTGAACAGATTTAATGCTACTAAGGTACAGGGTCGTAAATTCGGTAACTCTCCATTGACTCGAATCGAAAAATTTGTCGCTCAAGAAGGACGTCAATTTGAACAAATTTAAAGATGTTCCATATTTTCATGATTTATTAAATTCATTCAATTGTTAACAATAAATACCTCTTCTAATTATTTGATTAACTGTCAGGCAACTTTCTGCCAGCCCCTGTATATAGCATATTAGTCTCTACTATAATATATATATATATACTTAAATAACATAACAAGGACTCACTTTTCAATATTTCGACAGTCAACTGTCGACCCTCCGTCAATTCACTTCTTCTCCTGAGGACGACCACCATTGCGGTCAAAATATTGAAAAGTGAGTCTTTGTTATGTTTCAGTCTAAGTGTCACTGTTTATTTTAAGTGTTATCTGTCCTGCCAGACCGTTTTTGGATTATCATGGTTGTTGATATATCATGGTTGGATTATCATGGTTGGATTATCATGGTTGATCTTTATATATATATATATATATATATATATATATATATATATATATATATAAAGATTTCACATAAACACGTGAAAAAACAATCAATGATCAAACCATAATAAGAAAATGGGAAAACAAGACTAAGATCTAAGTTGAGTTTTTGACTCTGACAAAGACCGCTTGCTACGGTTGAAAGATCTTAGTCTTGTTTTCCTATTTCATATTGTAGTTTGATCATTGATAAATATATATATATATAATATATAATATTATGATAATGATATTGATATATATATATATATATATATATATATATATATATCAATGATCAAACCACAAGACTAAGATCTTTCAACCGTAACAAGCGGTCTTCGTCAGAGTCAAAAACCCAACTCAGTTGGTCTAGTATATAGTCATACACATACACTTTTGAAGCTAGCAGCAGATTCTCCGTTGACTCTTTTCTTGCTGATGTTTTCCAGTTTGCTGACTAGTCTGCGGTGAGTTACAGGTGTATGTGGTAAGAATACCGGATGTTAAGGTTAAAAGATCGTAATATTATTTTCCCATTTGTTTTTCTGGTTTGAACATTGAAATATATATATATACAAAATTGACACAATAACACGTAATATAAATATTCAAGTAACTCACCACAAAAGATAAGGGAAAATCGTTCTTGTTTTCAAAAAGCTAAGTTTTCTAGTTTTCCTAGAAAACAATCGCTATTGTTTACCTTTTTCCTTGTGGTTTAAACTTCATATATTTATGGACATAAGTATATGTTATGTATCTACAGTCAAATGTGCGAAACGCACCTTTGTATTAAATTTTTTTGTAGAGTTGGTGTTTATTACCTCACTCTAATCAAATTCTTGAATTTTTAATATTAAAAATAAGAATATTATTGGATTTTGAACTATTCATTGGATAATTAGATAATTTAGAACATATTTAAGCTGTTAAATTAATTTGAAATTTCAGACAGGAACACCACCTGAAGCATCAAAAGTTTTAGTAAACTGAACTGAAATGGAGTTAAATAACTTTTACTTCTGATTAACTTCATAGGGGATTATAAATGTAAGGTAGTAAAATAGGATGACTCAATCACATGTCAAGCCAGTTAAACATCATGAAAATCACCATTTCATTCTTCTATGGTTTATTAAACTTATTAAGCAAAGATGTGTTAATATAAATTTATTAACAAATATATCTTTTTTTTTTCAGGAACGCAATACACATTTGAGGTCGAATTGAAGATAATATGAGCTACTACAGAATTCTACTTGAATAAGGCAATGATAACCTTGTGATATCAGAGTTCAAAGACCTATACCATCAGGAATGATACGCTGGGATTTACATTTCCGCATAACAAGTAGTATTCCCCTTAATAATTTATTAATTATATTTTGTAAAAGTAGAAACAAAATTATCCTTTTTGAGGACTTCATCTTTTTTATTAATACATTTTAAGGTTTATTTATCACTTTTTTTGGCCTATACGATGTCAGGTACTCGTTAAACATCCCTTACTCTATGATATACTTGAGTTAGTCGAAGTTTATAACTCCCAATGTAGAATCAACAAGTAGTATGTGACAGGCATATTACTAAAATGGGTGCCAAATAATAAATGAGCCACAATTTCCTCCACTAGAACATAACTAAAAGACGAAAGCTTGATAAGTGTGGCGGTTAGAAACCAAACAAACAAGCATTTTTATTGCTCGCCTCTGGACTGGTAGATCCATGGTTCAATACTCGCTTTGACCTTCGATTTGTTCACGTGGAAGGTGAAGAAATCTGAGCATATCATCCCTCGACAAGGACGTTAAACCGTCGGTCCTATGCCGAGTAGCGATAGAAATAATTAGAGTAGGGATAGAACCAGTTCAATTCTCCCAATTTAGAATCATTGGGAGTAATTGTAATGTAGCTTGCCTATTCGTAAACTGATTACCAAATAATAAATGAGCCACAATCCCCCCCCCCCCCCCCATAGCAGCACTAAGAGGTGAAGGCCTTATACGTGTAGGCGTTGAAAAACAAACAAACATCTTCAATTGGAAGTTTAGAATAACACGAATACTTACAACCAGGTGATTTCCTTCTCCGAATCTGTTGGCACCTCGGTCAGTGAAAGGAAGGTACAGTTTATGTGGACGTCTTTGCACTCACATTGGGGAGCGATGTTCGAACACATAAAAGCTGCAACATAAGTTTACAGTAGCCAAAAAAATAAAGTACATAACGTTATCAAAGAAACAAAAGGTAAACCAACAGAACAATAGGTATTACAGAAACAAATTATTTGTCTTTTGTGTAACATTTGAAATCAAAAATAAAAATCTAGTTAGCACAAACTATAGCATTATTTTATTTATTTTTCGTAAAGAGGTGTTAGGGCTTAATCACGGGGGAGGTCTTCAAGTACATTAAGTAGATTTACATATTTTTGTTTAATATTTATTTTTATACAGAAATTTAAATTTATTCGATTACAGTCATGTCATGTTCTGGAACAACATCATAAATTATCAAAATTTTTAATTCCGTTCTGTTTTTCCTCCAGATTTATTTCCTGTCGAATCATTGGTCTGAATCTCTCATGTCTTGCACTATAGCTGTAGTTAAATTAATACTACTTGTCTAAATAGTCTCCTTGAAATGAACTTTTGAGGTAAAAAAGGAATTTCTTGGAATATTTTTTTTCAAAGATTTCTCTGAAATATTACGACAGTTAGAGATACCTACTTCATTCAACAGTAATTTTTTAACGAATTATATTTTTCATATTATCTTAACTAGGGCCTATTTTCAAGGGAGGGCTTATAGCCCAAAACGTCCCGAAAATCACGCTAGAACTTATTTTCAGGGGATGTCTTATTTTCGGAAAAAGATGGTATAAGCCAGAATACCAACTAAAACACACCCTTTTTTTCTAGGTCACAAGTCTCGAACCGTTATTGACATTACCTCAGCCTATACCACATACTATACATAACATAGGCCAATACTATATCATAATATACTCTTAACTATTTATAGTAATACTATAATACCAGTGTATACTATTAGCACAAATAATATATATAATAATTATATGATCAAACCACAATATGAAATAGGAAAACAAGACTAATTATGTTATGGTTATTTTTCAAGCATAACAAGCTGTCTTCGTTGGAGAAAACCCATATTCTGGTTTGATCATTGATTGTTATTTCACGTGTTTATGTGAAATCTTCTTATAATAATTATAACAATTCAATGCTTTCTTATATTGACCAAATGTATTCTATACTATTATTCTTCTTAACCAGGATTTACCCAGTTTCTTAAAAATAAACTTTGACCTAACCTTCCAACAACATCAACAACGTTTCACGACATCCTCAGGGCTGCATCAGTACAAAATTAATCACAATACATAAAAAAAAGTCATTGCGTGTGTGATCTTTTATACTGTGGTATTTACTAATGATGGGAAATTTCAAAACAATTCAGTCTAAACAAGAGAGCTTTATGTTAAAAACTAATAACGGTTTTCAAACGCTTAATGATGTTTTTCCGGTTTACACATTCACTGTTGAAGGTGTTATGACAACAATGCAAATGTAAACCTGAAGAAAAACACAAAGTGTTCGAAACGCACTGTTTCTTTAAAAACAAAGCTCTCCTTTGTGTAGGGACTTAATTGTTTGTAAATACTCTACATGAAAAAATAAGTTACGTTATTTATATGGTTATCCATAATTACATATATATATATATTTGGGTTTATATAAGAGAAAATTGACCGAACCCCGATTAGAGAACACACCTATATATATATTGATAAAAGTATCGACCGTGGAATAGAAACAAAACTATAGTTTATCGGGACTCGGTCAGATACTTTTATCTATCGATACTTTTATCAATATTTATATAATTTGGGAAAATAAATATGGGTTCCTATGAGGATATAAGAACTGACCGAGTCCCGATAAACTATAGTTTTGTATATATATATATATATATATATATATATATATATATATATTTATCATTTACTGAAAAATTGTAAATGTTAGTTCGTATTCTAATCAACTACAGTGCTGCTCCTAGCGATACATTTACGAATTATTAGTATCAACATTTTGATAACCTAGGAAACTCATGAAAACTACATCAAAAAAAAAACTCCGGGCAACATAAATATTTAACTATTAAATATTAATATATATATATATTACTTAAGTTATCAGTATCCGTTATTTTAACATTTTAGAATACATGCAATAATCTGTATACAGAAAATACAAGGTTTGTCCGTCTGTCTGCTAAAGAAATAAAACTGGAGACATTTAGGTACAAAGAAACATATGGATATTATATAACTTTTTTTGGGGAAACTAACTACGGTATTTTGACTATGATCAGAGTCCTATGTTATTTAAATGGGGGTCCTAGGAGAAAAGCTCCCCTAACATGTTTCTCTTTCCATTACTGGAAGAAGTTAAAGGATATTTAACAACTGAAACTTTCTCCAGAAAGATAGAATTTTGATTTTGGTGATAATATACTTTCTTATAGTATCGTTTTAATTTTGAACAAAAAACTGTGCAATTTATAATCAATTTTATCATTTATATCTTTTTTTTGCGTGTCTATAATTTACATTTTCTAATAATTTCCTTTATCTAAAAAAGTATAGATAATTTAAATTGTTTTCGTTATATGTAATTTATTATTAGAGTTAGAATGAAATTGTTTCCAGGTCAACGCCGGGTGAATCAGCTAGTTCTTAATAAACAAGAATAGTGGGATGGTAAACATATATAAAATTTGTATATTACTATAAACCTAAAATAGTATAATTGTAGTATAGTATAATAATATACTATCCATACTCTACTCTAATGTATAAAAAGTAAATATTCTTGATACTTGTGTACACATTGTGGATGTGCTTCGATCATACTCCTTTGCCAAGTCAATCATTCGTACACCTTTCATGTTTTTCTATTATTTTAAGCATTTACCTACCGCGTACTAAATAAGACGTACGCTTAGAATAAAAACAAATTTGAGCTTAGTATCTAAAACTGTATGACGTAAAAAACCCCAGATCTAATGACAGTTATAAACTGTAGTAATAATGACATTTTCCACCGTTCTATAATTCATAATAATATTTTGAAATACCATGTATCATTACTCTATTTTTATATAATAGACAGCCTGTTATATATTCCATTGACTTCATATATTTTTATTGACTATATAGATTTGTGATTTAGAATGAAAAAAAATGTCTGTTACGCTATAATTTGACGATTTTTCATATATATATAAATTAATCAATGATCAAACCACAATATGAAGTGAGAAAACAAGACTAAGATCTTTCAACCATAACAAGCGGTCTTCGTCAGAGTCAAAAAATCCAACTCACTTTTTCCCATTTCATATTGTGGTTTGAACATTGATTGTTATTTCACGTGTTTATGTGAAATATTGTTATATAAATTAATAATAGACTCTTTGGGTTCAGTATTATCGCTTGTATGATTTATGTTAAGTGCAAAGTGTTCAGTTTTTTTTAAGATGCATATGTGTGTGTGTGTGTGTGTGTGTGTGTGTGTGTGTGTGTGTGTGTGTGTGTGTGTGTGTGTATGTGTGTGTGTGTGTGTGTGTGTGTGTGTGTGTAAGTGTGTGTGTGTGTGTTTGTGTGTGTACCTAGGGTTGAGTAATTTTGCATATCCAATGATTTTTTCTTGAATAATTTATAAACTACTAATAGTTTATACTAGTTCTCCCGTTTTCTTTTGTTATATTTGTAAATCTAGAATAATGGAATATTGATAAGCAGCATTTCCATAAAATTAAAAAATGTTTAGAAAAGAAAATCATGAATATTGGATGAATGAAAAAGAAATATGGTTTTAAAACATGAAAAAGAACTTAAAATAATACTTAATTATTCTGCTTGTCAAATTTGTTTGCATTAACTCAGAAAGTTTGCTGTCAGGTTTTTGGCAAACTGGATGTTATTATTAGATTTATAAATTTCTTTAAATAATACTGCACTTGCAGTTGCAGTTGGCAGATTAGTTCTTTATTTTCAAGTAGGACTCGGGTTAGGCGGTTACAACACCCATTCACAAAGTTTAGGGTGGTCAACGCCTACTAGGTAGTCAGTTTTAGTATTAGCATAGTGAGAACTCGGTCCCCTCCGAAGAGGGCGAGGTTAGCTCAGTGGTTAACATACTCACCTGTGAACTGGTTGGTCCAGGGTTCGATACCCATCTGGCCCTCGATTTATTCATACAGAAGGTGAATAAATCTGAGTCCGTCGTACCTCGGAGTGGATGTTAACCCATCGGTTCCTTAGCCTGTACGATGTACCCGTACCCGTTAAAGATCCCTACTCTAAATACACTTCAGTTAGGCAAAATTTAGGACTATAAGTGTGGAATCACCGATCAAACAAAAAAGAATTTTTTCGTAAAGGGCTGAAGTTTTTAGTCCGCTGGGGGATCGGTGTAAACAAAAAACAACAGGGTAGGGCCTTCTCTTTTGAGAGCCGATTGACGAAGCATAACTGAGTTTTATAATAACGAAACCCTCATTAGCCATGACAGACTTCTTTTTCATCATTTAGAGCAGGGCTTCTCAGCTTTCCGTGGCCCATTCACCCCTCTCGCATATCTCACAATGACATTCCCCCCACCCCCTTTTCTTTCCAAGGTAGTATATACACATTAACAACTTTACATTGATTATGTTTGCAATACAATTTTATAAATTAAATGCCAATTATAATTATTGATAGATATATGAAAATATTAATTCAAACAAATTTTGTAATTAATAATTAACAAGTCAAAACCTATAATAGCTTTCCTGACTCTGTAATCTTAATGTGGTCACAATTCACCCCACAAAATATCAGAATTCACCCCTGGGGGGGAATTTCATCCCCATTGAGAACCCCTGCTTTATCAGTTACGATCTAAATCATTGTTGTGATAGGTATATATGAGGACCGAACATCTGATACCTGTTTCTAAAAAAAATTCTTCATTTTCCCCCAAAAATACACTCTCGTTATTTCGTGTGCTTCTTAGATTCTTCATAAGCTCCCTCTCCATAAGTACAACCTCAGATATATTATAATAAGTATTTTGAAGAAGTATAAAACATTTTACTAGTTGTGAATAGATTCTGAAGGTGCGAGTATATAGCTGTATACCAGAGTTTTTCAAACTTTTTTCGACGCGGAACCCTTTTTGGTTTCAGTAACTTTACCGGAAACCCCAGATTCTAATGATTTCATACAATCATAATAAGATATAAATATTTTCATCTGCTTTTGTAAATAGTATGTATGTTTAAAAACAATTAAAAAAAGTAATATTACTGTAAAGTTTATATTTCGTTTTGAGAAAAAGTGAAAACTAAAAGATTTCAATTTTCATATTTTCCACAAGTGCATAACTTGTATAGTTATGTAGCATAGCTAGTATAAGAATTACTAGCAATTTTAACACAGAGTTTGTTTTGTAATCATTTTTGGTTTTATAGTTGAGAGTTTGGTTCTCAAGTTAGCCCCTGCATTAAGTCTACTTCGGTATTTGGTTTCTATGGCAGTTTAAAGGGAAAATCCAGTTTTACATTGTAAGTGGATAGTGGGAAATGGCAGTAATGTGTGAAGTGCTACTTTTGCGATAGCAGGAAATTCGGGAATCAGATAGTTCCAAAAACTGACTTGTGATTCATCCTAAATATGAATAAAATTGTGACCACTTCTACTTATGGGTGTATGTAGATATAAACATTATTCCGTTTCATGATTCACAAGAAATATAGAATAAATCCATACCCACAAAAAAAAAATTTATATAAATGTTTTTACTAAATGTTTTCACGGAACCCCAGACAGTCTGTTAAGGAACCCCTGGGTTCCGCGGAACCCACTTTGGGATCCTCTGCTGTATACATATGAAAGATTGAAATATAAAAGAAATATTACTCGTATATTTCTAGTTGATTTTAATCTATTTGCTAACAAAATACATGTACTTATTATAGGTATTCATTTCCAATAAATACCTATAAACACTATTATTAGGTATAATAAATTATACCTATTCCCGCAGGAATAAATTGAGGTCTAGGTGAGGATCGAACCCCGGACTACCAGCCCAGAGACGAGCACGTTAAGCAATCAGCTAAGCTTCCCCCTCCACCCAAAATAAACATTACTTGACAAATAATTAAATTTAGAAAAATACAGTACAAAAGGATAACATTTGATACTTAGTATTAATCACATTAACTGTGCAATATGTTATAGTGTAGTATTTACTCATGATAGGAAAAGGATTAAGTCTCCACACAAAAATGTTTATTACAAGAAACTAAACAACGCGTTCGAACACTTAATGTTCTTCTTCAGGTTACAGCTAGAAAATATATATAAATATATGCATTTAAGAGCTTTGGGAACATAGGGGCGAATTAATTGAAATGAATACATCTGACACTATTGAGTAATAACGCGAATAATATTGAAATGGCTGAATTGATCCTTAACTTAAAACTACATACTGACACATATCTAATTTATATATAAAAGAGATTCTTAATTACCTGCTCTGCTGGGGTGGTTGTTCGGGAGGTGAGACCAAGCAAGGACTGAGGGTCTCAGGGAGTGTTTTCAGGGGTGGGAGGGAGTTGAAAGGAATGCAAGAGGTTACTCTTTGACACCTATGTTATCAAAGCTTTTAATGCATATATATATTTTCTAGATGTAACCTGAAGAAGAACATCAAATGTTCGAAACGCATTGTTTAGTTTCTTGTAATATACTTTTTCGTATGGAGACTTAATCCTATTCCTAACATTAGTATTGATATTATAAATTATGATAATGATATTATTGATAACTTATATAATGGTCTTATAATAACATATAATTACAATTAGGGGTTATGTAACAATTTGTCAATGTCTATTGGATTTATGAATTTTATAAATTTACGAGTTTCAATGGCCATCATTCCGCACTCAGTCATTGACCACTTTTTTTTGAGCGTAGACCGTTGTTATTTAGATATTAACACACAGGTGAAACTTGGGATACTTCTTAATTTCTGTATATGCTGGATCATACAAATATATATATATATATATATAAAAACAGTGAGTAATATATGACTTTACAAATAACGGTATTAGAAAGAAAGAAGAATGAAAATTAAATTCTTTCTTCATAAATTAGGTAAAATTAATGATTTTAGATGTAACATTTAGTTCTGTTATAAACTAAACCTAATCAGTGATTTTATACAAAAGATCTTGGTTCCATTTTTTCGAAATTTTATTGTTGTTTAGATGATGGTTTTTTTTACTTCGCGTATTTAATTGTAATTCTTCTTATATATATATATATATATATATATATATTATATATATATATATATATATATATATATATATATTATTAAAAATTACACCAAATTTAACTGATACCTCTTTCTTAACAAGTTTCTCAATTTTTATAAATAATACTCTCGTTATTTCGTATACACTCAATGATTAAACCACAATAAGAATGGGAAAACAAGACTAAGATCTTTCAACCGTAACAAGCGGTCTTCGTCAGAGTCAAAAACCCAACTGAACACTAGATGCAGAAAACATCTGGTGAGGAGTTGAGAAGAGTGGGAGGGAAGAGTGGTATTTTAAAAGGGTGAAAGCACAGGAAAGGACTAATGTCCAGAAAGGGATGTTTGGGGAAACAAAGGAGTACAGTAAGAAAAAGTAAAAAACTATCCGCTAGCTGTCAACCCTCTTTGAAGAGGCTATTGCCCTCGTGACGAAAGTATCAAGTTTGAAGAGACCGTTACTAATGTTTATAATATTAGATCTATTAAATTTAATTAGAGACGATTCAATAATATTTCTTAACAACATTGATTTTTCATAGGTAATAATTTAACTCCTGTCCAATCAATATGATGATTTTCATTTTTTATATGCAAGAATAAGGCACTACTTTTTTCCTGTCTACTTACTGTGGACTGTGTTATTCTTATTGTGGTTTAATCATTGATTGTTGTTTCACGTGTTTATGTGAAATCTTTGTATACACTATGTATAGTCGGCATGTTTCGAATGAAACATTCATCATCAGGAAGTGAATAACATCTAAGGTGAATTATATAGTTTATTATATATACACGGAGAAGATAGAAGGGGTTGTTTTCCATTAAGTTTAAGAAAAGGTGGGCGTTAATCCTGTGAGGAGGGTGGCCTCTCGGCCTAAGTTACTACCTGCAAGGGTTTCTGGATGCCCTTGATGTGAATTAAACAGCCTCAAAATATGGCTACTGTTTTCGGTCTGAATATTTAGGAGTACTGAAAATCTAATGTACGAGTATACATGTACTAATGGGGACTGTGAAACCAAAAACACTGGTACATTGGTATGACTACCACTTCCTTATTAACAAGGCTCACCATGCACCTAATGGTGGGAGCACCCAAAAAACATATGCAAAACAAGCATAATGTTAAATTAACCCGAGAGATGCTGGTTACTAAAATAAGAAATAATACTAAATAAGAAATAAATACTAAAATAAGAAAAATGAAAATTTATACTATTAAATGATATTTTTTTGCTACTTTTTATATATCTTGAATCATTCACGAGAATCAAACGGTCAATTCTATTCGGTCCTCTACTCCTTCATTTAGAAGTTTACCTGTCGATGAACACGAAGTGTTTGCAACGAGTAGAATAAAAAATAAATTCTTTGTTTATGTGTGGAGACTTTATTTATTGACTAGCAAACGTACCCGTCTTTGACGGCATCAAAAATTCTATTATACTTGGTATTCCAAAATATCATTAGAAATTATAGAATAGTAGAAAATACCATTATTAGTACAGTGTTAAACAAATGCCTCTCTATACACCACATTAACTGCCTCTCCTTCAGGTTCATGGAAGAACAAACAGATGGAACCTCTGACTCTTGAGCAAGTAAACTACAGTTGACCTTGTGAGAGAAACTTGGTCTCGCTAACTTGTATTCCTGCGTTAAAGTTTTCCCTTGCAACTTAGTTAACGTCATTGCGAAATAGACTCTGAAGGGACTTAGCAATCGTTTTAACGGAAGCAGATAGTGTCTCGAAATCAATGGTATGCATGGTATACACACAGACTCCACCCAGTTATGATGTCCGTCTCTATATCTGTGCATACCACGAACACAGAGTCGCGTCCTGATGCACAGTTTTGGGGCACTCATGTTTCGTAACATGAAATTTGTTACTGCTACTAAATCGCAGCATGATTGGTGCTCCTACTTTAAGGTTTTACTCATGGGCAGGCAGTCTAGGAGAAAGAAATTTAGAGTAAAGAAATTCAGTCGGATAATTAACTGCTTCCTCAACACTAATCACTCTCTTTACTGACTTGTAAGTTCTTTCCTCGAACTGATGTAGCGTAAGAACTTGTTTGTTGATTTTTCCTGCCTGTTCATATTAAGGGCTGAGAATTGCCCGTTCACAAAACTATTTATTCTTAATAGATAGTACAGCTTAAACTCTGGGAAACACCTTTTCAACGATGTCAAATACGCAATATATTCATATGCTCAAATGAAATTAAAATCAACTCTTAATACCTACTTGCTCACCTGTATATTTTCAAAATAAACATGTCTGTGAAGTTAGCAAAATACAATTTAAAGCCCCATAACTTCACTTCTAAGTTGAATTTCGAATCAATTCAGAGCCTATATTTTAAGTTAGACATACACAAATCTACTGTCAAAGTTTCAGCTTGATATGTCTTACGAGGTGTGTAAATAAAGTAGTGAGACTGGCAACGTCGCTTTCGATCTGGCAACGCTGGAGACGCGTGGCCTTGAGTAGCGTCAGGTGCACGTGTGATGCGCCTCCACTATGAATCTGAACTCGCCACAGTCATTTGTTTGTCCGTAGCGTTGGTTTTCGTGAAATGGTTTTTTCTTGAGCGTTTTAAAAATGAGTGACCTCAAAGTTGAGCAGCGGTGTGCAATCAAATTTTGCTTCAGACTTGGACATAATGCAACCGAAACTTTTGAAAAACTTCAGGAGGCCTATGGAGAACGTGTTTTATCAAGGGCACAGGTTTTTCGGTGGTTTAAGGAATTTTCAGAAGGAAGAGAGTCGATTGAAGATGAACCACGAAGCGGAAGTGCAAACACCGATGAAAATGTCAACAGAGTACGGAACCTTGTGCGTTCAGATCGACGCTTGACAGTCAGAATGATCGGGGAACAGTTGAATTTGAATCACACCTCCGTTCATCACATTTTGACCAATGAATTGGAGATGAGAAAAATTTGTGCGAAAATGGTTCCGAAAAACCTTTCCCAAGACCAAAAGGATCTCAGAAAGGGAAGGAGTCTTGACTTTTTGGGTTCAATTGAAAATGATCCCCGTTTTCTTGAACGTGTCATTACTGGTGACGAGTTATGGGTGTTTGAGTACGACCCAGAAACGAAACGTCAGAGCATGGAGTGGCACACTGCGACTTCTCCAAGGCCCAAGAAAGCACGCATGAGCAAGTCGAAAATCAAATGCATGCTGATTTGTTTTTTTGATAGCCACGGAATCGTCCACAAACAGTTTGTGCCACAAGGCCAAACGGTTAATCAGCACTTCTACCGTGAGGTCCTTGAAAGACTTCGAAAAAGAGTCCTTCGTGTGCGGCCAAACATCAAAGACAAGTGGGTGTTGCATCACGACAACGCATCGTATAGTGGCTGAGTTTACATGTGACAAAATTTTGCGGTCAAACCGACAGACATTTTTCTAAGGGTGGTTTCGGTTTCTCCAATGTATGAAACGTAAAAGAAAACTTGAAATGAGTCAGTTCTAAGCAATGTACAGACAAAACCTTTGTTTTATTTATATAGATTTACCTCAAGATATCAATTTATCTTGAATCTTTTAAAGAAATCATCTGAAAAGCTTGAGGCCATAGAAGAATCTGTTTTTATGACATAATAACAAGAAACCAGAATAACAGCTGTTCCTGTCAATCAGTTAAGTAAATTTATATTATTAACTGTTGCCATAATTTCTTAACAATGGGTCACGTGTCGTATAGTGATCAGTTGAAATGAACTCAAATAATATCCAGGGTCACAGACTGAGTAGGCAGGACTCGGATACGGAGCATTTCAAGATTTATGTGTATTTGAAGCCATTTATCATATTACTGTCACAACACGATATTCTGGAGGAAATAGCCAACTAGAGAGACGATTGAATACCACTTTAATACATCGATGTTCAAAATCTTCATATAGATCACATCAATTAATATATAACAAGTTTTTTTTTGCATCATTTAAAGAGTAATAAAAATATTTCACATAAACTTTCAGTTGGGTTTTTGACTCTGACGAAGACCGCTTGTTACGGTTGAAAGATCTTAGTCCTGTTTTCCCATTTCTTATTGTGGTTTAATCATAGATTTTAAAGAGTAATATGACGGAATGTTTTAATAGTCTTCATAATATGCGAAATAATTTTGATTATTATTCGAGAAAAGTGTGAGAAGTCTGTTTAGAAACAGGTATCAGATGATAGGTTTAGTCATTATAATAATATGTATATAAATGAAAGACTGCCACAGATGATACAAACATTTTTACAGAGAGAAGAAAGGAAGAACGAGATGTACGTGTGTTCATGACTGTGGGTGGAAGGCGAATCGTGTATATGTACATCTTAAATACAGGATCTATAGAAAACCTTCTCATGTTCCTTCTTATGTTCATTTTTTCTCCTCTCACCCTTCTAATGTTAAAAAAGCGGTCTTCAGAAATATGTTCTTACGGCCATTCAAATTGTGTAGTGAAGATTTCCTCAATAAGGAAATTGAACATATACATCAAATAGCCTCATCATTAAGGTATCCTAAAACACTAATTGATAATTTATTAAAAAAAAAAACAAAGATTCCTTGAGAACTGGAATTGAGTAGGAACCCTTCACGAATAGAAACCTATTTGGTTGTACCCTTCAGTGAACCTCTGAAAGATATTCCGTTTTTTTTTAAAAAAAAATTTGATATCTCAGTTGTTTTCAAATTCAAAAGAAGGACCAAATTCCAAAAAGAAGAAAGTGTTTATATATATAAGAAATGGGAAAACAAGACTAAGATCTTTCATTTACTTTTCAACTCATTTGTTTTCCCATTTCTTATTGTGGTTTGATCATTGATTGTTATTTCACGTGTTTATGTGAAAGCTTTATATATATATATATATATTTCATGCTTGGTTACCTTTTTTGAGAGTTTCTGTAATATCCTACAGGCTCTTCTCAGTTCCTCGGGGAATAAAAAAATAACTGGCCCAAACTTTTCTTTTCATAACTACGCATTCTAACACTATTTATATCTAAGACTATTTAAGAACTAACTAAATATTATTTTCAATAAAACAACGACATATTTCGGTCTCGTAGATCATCATCAGGCTAAGCTTACGACTAAAGTATAGGGTGTATTACAATGTAATGTCACATCGTGTGAGAGTCAATGCACAAAACTAAACTATTCCTAGTTGGGGTTGAGATATCTGTTGGGTGGTTTCAGGTATGTAGTGGGTCATGCCCTGCAGTGCCTCGCACTAAGTATTGGCGTTGGCGAATAACCTAAGAACTCTGCTAATAGAGAAACTCTCAAAAAAGGTAACCAAGCATAAAATTGACATAAAATTTTTAGAAACTTGTTTGCAAGAAGGATTGCTACCAACCTTCACTAATTTTATATATATATATATATATATAAATCCTAGTTTATATATAAACTTGTATATATTAAAGTCTGTGGATGCATAGGAGATATGTCATCATTTGTGTGCTCTCTGTGACATATTTCATCACCTGTGTACACCTTACGGCTTATAAAATCTAATTTTAAACATGTCTATTTTTTGAAAAATAATTGATAGATAGATGAAAATCAAATAATGAAATAATTCTCCCATTACCAACAAGAATAAAAATAAAAGAATTAAATACATTTAATTCTTTCAAATTAACCACCTCTAACCACCTTTAAAAGAACAACAGTATACCTTTATTAAAATTATAAAACTAATATGTAAAAAAAGAAAATCTAATATGGATAAAGAAGAAATAAATTAATTATTTAAAATATTATATTACAAACTATTTGAATATAATATTTCGAAATAGGAAATATTTTGATAATTTATGAAAATTTAACGCTGATTTTGAATATTCTAAGAGTCAGCCTGATGTACTTTTCGCTTTTATATATTAATAATAAGAAAATATATTGTCTTGCATTTAATTAATTGCGTAGTCATTATATGGCCATGTTTCTATAGTTTTACTTGTGGATTCTCTTTTGTTGTTTGTGTAACCCCCCCCCCCCCCTGCACACTCCCTAGGGGTGTTTCCATGTGGGCATTTTCAGAACTTCATATTTTAATTAAATTCAAAGTTTCAAGGTAAGAAGTTTTTTTTTTTTTTGAATGCAGAGTGCTGATGTAATGATAAACAATTTTTACTGCAAAGACAAAGGTAATCTCTATCTTTCTCTTCTCACATGAAAACTTTCCAAAAACAAGTATATTGAAGCTACTACTACTACTGCTCCGTGGCGCAACAGCCATTGAAGAGCTCGGGTCTCCTTAACGATCCTCCTCCATTCGTCCTTGTCTTGTGCCTTCCTTCTCCATTGCCTCACATTGAGACTTCGCAAATCCTCCTCCACGTCGTCCAGCCATCTTTTCCGTGGTCGGTCTCGCAGTCTTCTTCCCTCAGGCTTGAGTCGATGTACCTTGCTGACAGCTCTGTCACTCAGCATTCTCTTCACATGCCCTAACCATCTTAATCGTCCTCGCTTGATTTCTGTGACCAGGTTTGCTTCTTTATAAAGTCTATAAATTTCCTGGTTAGTTCGAATCCTCCATTCATTATTTTTGCAGACAGGTCCATATATCATTCGAAGCATGTTTCTCTCCCATGCGTTAAGTATGCCCTCTTCCCTGCTGGTCGTCACCCACCTTTCCGATGCGTACATCATCAGTGGTGAGAATTGTTCTATATATTACCTTTTCTGAGTTCCGCTTAGTAGCTTTGTTTTTTGCTACTTTGAAGCAAACAGTTCTACTACTCCATAAAGATAAACAAAAAGCCCAACTGCACACAACATTTCTTCCTCATGTGATTTTACGATTCAAATACAATATTCCTGTTGCCTTCTTGAAATAATTTCTTTTTCAATTTTTATATATCTACAACTTTTTTTGCGTTAATAATCCAAATTTAATTTAATATGACCTACAAAAAATTAATTTAAAAGGTTAATTTAAAATAATAAAACTATAATTAAAATGAACCAAGTTTAATTTAAAATGACCGAAAAAAAAATAATTTAAAATAATTAAACTATAATTTAAAATAACCCAAGTTTAATTTAAAATAATCGAAAAAAAATTAATTTAAAAGGTTAATTTAAAATAATCAAACTATAATTTAAAATGATCCAAGTTTAATTTCATATGACCGAAAAAATTAATTTAAAAAGTTAATTTAAATAATCAAACTATAATTTAAAATGATCCAAGTGTAATTTAAATTGGGTTAATCCACATTACTCAAGCTTATTATAGTTATATGTTATACTATAACACTGTCTTTTTATTTCTAAATTGAGTGAAGTTATTGACGATTGAGAAGCCTGAGTTAAGAATGGAAATTTATCGATCGTAATAGCAGGCAATTGAGAGGAAATTTGATAGATAATTACTTATGCATGACGTTCTCGTTTGTCTTTGGCTCTTAGAATGCATGAGGAATGATTAGTAAAAATAAATTCAGAATCATTATACATGTTTACATGAGGAGTGGGGGTTTGATTAATTGAGACGGTGTGAGATTGAATTAAGATCGGGCCTCGAAAATCCAGCCCGAACCGATACGATCCGACCCGACCCGACCGACTCGACCCGACCGACTCGATCCGACCGACTCGATCCGACCCGACGCAATATAAACCCGGCTCGGGTATACACGGTAAGTCGCCGTAAGTGTACAGGTTTAGACGTAAGTTGCGCACCAAAACATTTAAGAGAATTTTGATTATATAAAAGTTATTTTATTTAAAACAAGCTTCATCTAAGGGACTGTTTTCAACCTTTTCGATGACGCGTATTCTGATTTCATTGAATACTGTTTGAGTACTACGTTGTGGTTCGTCTAAGACATTACTAGTTTGACGAAATTTAAATATCAAACGGCCTACCGTTGTATTAGAGATGGGCTCACGATTATGATAAATTCGATTAAATTTTTTAAGCAACAGATAGATTAGTAGCGCAATCAGTACCAGACATAAACACTAAAACTCGCTCGTTTATTAATAAATAATATATATTTAATTTCAAATCTCTATCTCCACGGAAAATGGTTGAACAAACAAACAAAGAAACAAAAAAACTCATCAACTTTTTATGTAGAGATTTTGAGGATTTTCTGGAATTTTGAAGGTTAACAGATTATCGACGGTCAGGGGTGGGGGGAGGTGGCAATACCGACAAACAAACAGACGAAGGGATACTGTGACCCAGAGACGAATGCTCGAAAAACTAATGACTAAGTTGAAATGCCCTAAAATCTGAAAAGAAAAAGTTCACATTTACATATTTTTCAAATATCTTTTGACAAAGACAGAAATATATTTTTCTAAATTATCATACGGAGTATTTCTTTTCATTACTGGCTTTCATATTGACTGCTGTTTTAGGGGAGGAAAGTTAAGCTCATTTATGATTGGCACCCATTTTAGTAATGAGTTGAGCCACATTACCTGCTGATTCTATATTGGGGAGTCCTTAATTTTCCCCCACTCAAGTGTATTTAGAATAGAGATCTTTAAGGAGTATCTGACATCTTAAAGGCTTGTGATTGGTCTTACATCCTCTCCAAGGGACAATGTAGTCATGTTTTTTTAATTTATGCATATTTTTAACACTAATCGCTATATATAAAGTTCGTGAGTTTGTTTGTTTGTTTGCTTATTCACCTATTTTCCGTGGCGATAGAGACCTGAAATTAAATATATATTATCTATTACCTGAATAATGTTAAATAAAAGACAATTATCACTATATTCCCAAAATTGGAGCCAGGGTAGCAAGTGCATTGCGTGCTTGCCTATGACAGTAATGCAAATGTATTATATATAAATGTAACAATTTTTTTTAATTTAATATTTGCGTAATATAAACACTGGTAAATTAAGTAAAGACATGGAGCCAGAGTAGCCCAGTGGCTTGCGTGCTCGCCGATGATAGTAGTGCAAATGTAACAAAAATTTTTTTTATTTAATATTTGCATAATTTAAACATTGGTAATAAGTTATGGACGTTATAGTTATAAGTTATAAGTTATGGAACGAGAGTAACCCAGTGGCTTGCGTGCCCGCCAATGACACTACCACAAACATATTAAAAAAGAATGTAATAAAATAAAATTTTGATTTTAAAATTTGAAACATATAAACAACGATAATAAAGTAAAAGCACGGAGCCGGGGTAGCCCAGTGGCTTGCAGGCTCGCCGATGACAGTAGTGCAAATGTATTATAAATAAATGTAACAATTTTTTTAATTTATTATTTGTGTAATTTAAACACTGGTAAAAATAAGGTATGAAACCAGAGTATATTAAAATATGATTCTAATATTAATCATATTTTTTAACCCCCCACTTGAAAAAATCGTGACAAGAGTGAGAAATCTATCAGTTCCGAGGAGAGCATGCAAGCCACTGAGCTACCCTGACCACTGAGATTATCGTGAATAGCAATAGAACAAAAACGTTCCATCACCGTAGCAAGCTTGACAGGTAAACTAGGAAAATTCTGCTTTAGCACTATGTTATACATGACAGAACCTGTTGGGAAAACTGAGGGCCAAAAGTGGGACACTCTCAAACAAATTTGTATGAAATTGTATATTGAATTTAGTTAAATATATTGTTTTTTGTGCGTCGATAGTCAAAATAAATAAATAAAATAATTTTCAAGGAAAGGAAAAAAACTTGTTTTAAAAGAAAACATGTTAAACATTTGGTAATTCATACATAAAAAACTAGGATTATTAATTACATTTACTATTATTGTATTTTGTTCACCTATAAATATTCTATATATCTAAAAGGGGCCCAGAAGCCTACATGATTGCCTTTAAAGCGGTAGATCCGTGGTTCAATACCCATACTGGTTCTAGATTTATTCACACAGAAGATGAAAAAAAATTTGGATAACATCTGTACGGTCTGAGGTTCTTCTTAAAGATTCCTACTCTAAGTGCACTTGAGTTAAACAAAATTTAGGACTCTCAATGTAGAATGTTCATTGTGTGGTATCACAAAAGGTCAATGCTGGTCTATGTGTTTTCTCTTGTAGGACTCCCGCAGGAATTTAACATGACCTAAGCTAACCTTATATATAGTATATGCATTTCCTCTGCAACATAGAAGTGTAATTAGGAAAAACGAAAAGCTACTTATAAAAGTCGTGACTGCAGTGAATCTGCTCTGCTTTTCAACAATATATATATATATATAATCAATGTTCAAACCACAATAAGAAAAGAAGACTAAGTCATAGTCAAAAAAGACTCTGACGAAGACGGCTTGTTACGGTTGAAAGATTTTAGTCTTGTTTTATTATTGTGGTTTGAACATTGATTGTTGTTTTACGCATTTATTGTTATATCTATAAATAAAATAATGATTTTGTCTGTTTTGTTAAAAACTTTGCTTAAAACTGACTCATTTTAAGTTTTCTTTACGTTAAATACATTGGAGAAACCGAATTCATGCTTAGAAAAATTTCTGTCGGTTTGTCCGCAAAATTTTGTCACATGTAAACTCAGCCATCATAAGACATATCAAGCTGAAACTTTTACACTAGATTTTTGTATGTCTAACTTAAAATATAGACTCTGAATTTATTGGAAATTCAACGTAGAAGTGAAGTTATGGGCGTTTAAAGCAAAACTTTCGTCATAAGTAAACTCAGCCACCGTAGACATAGCAAACTGAAACTTTGACACTAGATTTGTGTATGCCTAACTTAAAATATAGGCTCTGAATAGATTGATAACTTATTGCAGAAGTAAAGTTATGGGGCTTTAAGCTGTATTTTTCTAACTTTACAGACATGTTTATTTTAAAAATATACAGTTGTAGCAAGTAGGTTTTGTTAGTTGATTGTTTTGAAGCGCGTTGGTTCAGTTGTTTTCAATGGACCAACCCTTCACCACCACATCCTTGGAGTTTTCCTGATGATGAACACAAGGTGTTCGAAACGCGTTGTTGTTGTTGAATAAAACTTCATTTCTGTGGAGACTTTTGTTTGTTTATCCATTTTACCTCAGAATGAGTGAATACCACACAATTACGGATTGCACGGCTAATGATTTAATGTGGAATTAATAGTTAACAGATATATTTCTTCTTTGATCGTGAGTAGCTAATGAGTGTATACCATCAGGGAGAATATGATTTAGAAGTACTTGTTTAGAGAGTTACTTACGACATCCATCCTCGTCCTCCCAAGTGTCCCTACAGTCGATCTTCCCGTTACACAGCAAACTCCTGTCCAGGCAGACACCCAGATGGCACTTGAACTGGTTCTCTTTACACTCCCAATCCTCTGCAAGAAACACAAAAACTTGCATCAACAATATCTCATTGAAAGGCATTCCAAATGATTTCATTACTGCTAGTGATGAATGGAGGAACAATGAAAATCATATGGTCAACAACGATTTTACTTTATATTATTAATACGGAAAACCGTCATACCTCGTAAAATGATCTTGGAGTCGTTGGAGCGCTTTTGGATGTTGTCCATCTTCAATCGCAAATAACCTACTGAGGTTAGTAGAAACGCTATAACGTCCGAAAGCGCTCCAACGACTCCAAGATCATCGTACGAGGTATGACGGTTTGCAGTATTAATAATTTAAATCATACTAACCTCAGTGGTAATAATAATATGAACAATTTTAATATTTAGAAGTAAAAAAATAACCTATTTTGGAATATAAAACCTGAGTATTTTATAAATACTTTTAGTATTTATAAAACCTGATTTGATTGTTGGGGGCTAGAAATTCCCGCCTGATATTAATTTAGCCAGATTCATTTCTTTATTTTCTTTCTTTCAAAGAATGAAAGAAGAAGTAGACCTCTTCTGTCCACTACTAATCTTCTATGCTACTGTCTCTCTTAATCGCTCTTCTATGCATCTCTACTGCTCCCCAGATGTCCACTTTTCTTATATATTCATCCTCTCTAAGCATCACTATCTCACACTTATATTACTAAATCCTGTTTTATCACCTTTTTCGTTTACTATCTATCTAAACCTATCATAATATCACCATCTTGTTTTCTTCTGCACATCATTCAACCACCTGTAGCTCACTATATCTCCCTACCTGTGTTGACCTATACGCGTGCCTGAGCCTCCCGGCTATACCACAGTCATCCCTTCTGTAGTTGACTTCTCCTTCCATCATCCATACTATCCTCTTCTTTCATCCCTCTGTACCACCAAAAGACATTTCCTCGATACATAGATATAGATTTTAAATTATACATTAAATAGATGCATATTCAAGTTCAATCCGTAATTCAATAGTACGGTCTAGTTGAGGCCAGGAGGAGAAGGAACTTTATATATATATATATATATAGTTAACACATGAAAGAGAAAAAACAAATAAAGATACACACAAAAGACTCACAACGATATTTCGACAGTCGTCGTCATCGGGTAGAAGTAGTCCCTTTGAGTAGCTGAAGCTAACTGAGAGGTAGACCGAATGCAAACGAACACGCACGCACTCTGTCGGCCGTCCTAGGTAAGCTACTAACTACAGAGAGAAAAATAACTAAAAAGAACAAATAAAAGCAAATAAAAATAACAGAAGGAGAAGAATAGTAAATGAAGCAATAAACAATTTAAAAAAAATAATAAAAAATTAAAATAAATAAATAAAAAATAAAATAAAATAATCAAAATAAAAAAAAAATAAAAAAATAATTAAATTAACGGTACAAGTTAAGGCCAGGAGGAGAGCGAGCTTTGAGAAGACAGATAATTGCCTCCTCTGAAGCTCTTAAAGTAACCCGAGAAGACGGAACAGGGATATGATTAAGGACTTGGACCCGGAAGCAGTGATTAAAATCCAGTCCATGGGAATTAGAGTGGATAGCAATAGGGAGGTTTTTGCGTTGACCAACGGAAGCCCTGTGACCATTCATACGCAAGTTGAGCTGCGTAGAGGCCATACCAACATAGAATGCATCACACTGGGTGCAGTCCAAACGGTATATGCAATTAACCGAGGTGCATGAGGTGTGGGGAGGACAAGGGTAGTTAATGTTGCTATGGGGGAAAGTAAAAAAGGGATTAGGGTTTATGATAAGACAGGTTTGGCATCTGCTCCGTCCGCACTCCACCATTCCCCTCCCAAGTGCAGGGTTCAAGGGAGAGTGATGGGAGAAAATGCCTCTGAGATTCGGTGGTTTGCGATATGATAAGGTGGGGGCTTCAGGAAAAATAGACGAGGTAGAAGGAGAAGAGGAGAGCAATGGGAAAAACTCCTTAATAACCGAGCCAATCCTATGAGCACCAGGGAAAAAAGTGGATATCAGGAAAACACTATCAGTGTGGTCTTTTCTCGGTACGTGCCGGTGAACTATTTCAGCCGGCACGACACGACTATCAATGACATTAGAAGGGTAGCCACGATCAACTAATTTTTCTTTTAAACTGTTAATATGGGAACTACGGTTTTTCAAGTTATTACAAATCCTGTGGATGCGAATGGAAAGGGATCTGGGGATTGCTTTTTTGATGTGGGTGGGATGGCAACTACTGTAGTGGAGGTACTGCTGTGCATTCGTAGGTTTTATATGTACAGAGGTGGAGAAACTGCTATTGTTGAGGGTGACATCAACATCAAGGAAAGTAATTCTATTGCTGGACACTTGGTGGGTGAAGGAGATGGAGGAAGAAAAGTTTTGGAAGGAAAGTAGGAAGAGGTTTAACTATATATATATAAATATATATATATTAACTATATATATATATATATATATATATATAAGTTTGACAGCTAACAAACTGATAAATTGACTTTATTATATTATTATATTTTAACGATATTAGTCACTTTATGTTGAGATTACCTCTGTCATGCATAATCGTGCTGTATCATTATTATGCAGTGCTTACGGAAAAAAGAAAATAAAAACTAAATTTCTATCTATTTTAGTTCATGACAATTCATAAGATATTAAATTTGATATAAAAAAAGACACAGAAAACAGACTGTATTTTATTATTACTTCGTTGCATTAGTCATATCGAATATTTTAAAAAATAATATAAATTAATATAAAAATTTAGTCCAGTGATAGCCTTTAAGAGTTAGCGTTGGAAATCAAACAATTTTGTTTATTTGTTTAGAGAGAGAGTTTTCAGCTGATTAAAATGGGCTACAATAGTGCCATTGTAACATAGTGTAACGATATTATACACATGTAATATAACAAATGGAGCATGTGAAAATATAGTAATCGCTCGCTAGTTCGCGGTAGGTTCAGTTTTAGCGGGTTCAGTGTTTCGCCGAGTCCTGATGTGTTCAATTAAAAATTAAAAAATATAAAAACTATTCAACTGTAATTGCAGTAAAAAAAAAAAAATACAACTCGTAATGAAAAAGTGATGTAGTTAGAATTAGAGAAGAAAATATGCAGGATTCTTCTTGTACGATCGAGAAAGATATCAATCAACCAACCAGTGACTTGCTGGGTCAAAATATAATCTACAGCATTAAATTAAAGGCTAATAAAAGCCATTAAAAAATATTCAATAAAGACTAAAAATTAATGAAAAATATTAAAACAATTGTAACATGAGAATAATAAAAATATCAAAAAATAGAAGTTGAAATTATATGGCCTTCTCATCTATAAATTAAAATAAAAGATAGTTACGAATTTTCTTTATTATATTTACATTCATTATTATTTACTGTACAATACATTATGGGTATAATTCTCTCTCTCTTTCTCTCTTATAGTTGGTAAAGATGTAATTTTTTTTATTAATTATTTCTTATTTTTTTCTTTTTGTTTTTCAATTTTATTTTCAACACAGTACATTATTCAGTAAGGTCAGGATTCTCTCTCTGTTGGAAAGGTCGTTGTTTGAGCTTTAGAGGCTTTTATAAAGGCGCGTCCATTATTCCCAGATGTTCACTTTTCGCGGGTGTCTTCGGTCCCCATTATCCGCGAAAAGTGAGGGATTACTGTATTTGCTCATACTGTGGTAAATGATTAATGCAACATCTCCACAAAAAAAGAAGGTATTTTATTCCATCTACGCCTTCTAAATGATTAACACGAATTAGTTTGAATAAAAAAAACCTCTTTTGTTGTACACTTTGTATTATTATTATTATTAATATTCAAGTTCATCCAAGGGGTTCTTGAGGATTTTGGTAATAAAAATTCAACTCTTGATTATATGTCGACGTTTCGCCAAAAGTTGTTTGGTATTTTCAAGGCTTGTTTTAGAGGAAACACAATTTAACCGTCCATGCTTTTATTCAATTTTTACTAAATATTGTTTCCTCTAAAACAAGCCTTGTAAATGCCAAACAACTTTTGGCAAAACGTCGGCATATAATCATAAGTTGTATGTTTATGACCAAAATCCTCAAGAACCCCTTTCGATGAACTTGAAAAATCAGCGGTCGAGAAGCTATATCAATATTTATATTATTAATATGCCAAACCGTCATACCTCGTACGATGATGTTGGAGTCGTTGGAGCGCTTTCGGCTCTTGTCCATCTTCAATCCCAACTAACGCGATCGCAACTAACACGATCTTTAATCGAAGTTAGTTGGAATTGAAGATGGACAACGTCCGAAAGCGCTTCAACGACTCCATCATCGTACGAGGTATGACGGTTTGCCATATTTATAATATAAATCATACTAACCTCAGTGGTAATAATAATATGCATGTATTGATATCAATATCATTATTATTTTCCATTTACTCCAGTATGACATTATAAGTTAGTGAGATTATAAAAATATTTAAAAAAACTACTATTGTAATAAACTGACTGCAGTTTTTCAGGTGAGACATGTCAGCACAAAACTCTTCCTTGCGGCTTGACTTAAAACAGCGCATCCTACCAGGAATACATTGACCGTTTTCACACTGGAACTCGTCTATCTCGCATTCTTTCATATCTGAAAATAATTCAAATTATTAAAATTTGGCATTTATAGAATGAAACTTATTTATAAATTTGTATATAAATAGATATGATACAATAAAAAAAATCCCCTTGATTGACAATTAAGTAACATCCAACTCATTTGGGTAAACGTTTTCATGTAAAGATACTATTCTCAGAAGAATTAGGGATATGATATACTAACCATATGGTAGGGTCCCTATCAGGTAACGTTAACTTTTTCAATATATATTCTCAGTAGATTTCGGGATATGATATACCCAGAGGTTACCAAAGTGGGTTCCGCGGAGTCCAGAGGTTCCTTAACGGACTGTCAGGTGTTCCACGAAAAACATTTAGAAAAAGCTTTTTTCTAAGTTTTTTTTTTAGTTGGTCTGGATTTATTCGGTGTTTCTTGTGAATTATGAAAACGAATCATGTATATATCTACTAATATACATAAGTAGAAGTAGTCGAAATTTAGCTCATATTTGGATGAATCACTAGTCAGTTTTTGGAGCTATCTGATGCCTAACTTTCCTGCTATTGCAAAGAAAGCACTCCTCACATTGCTGCCACTTCCACTGCCTACTTATGTAGAACCCGGATTTTCCTTTTATACTGCCATAAAAACTAAATAACAAAGTAGACTTAATGCTGCTGCTGACTTGAGAATCAAACTCTCAACTACAAAGCCAAACATTAAACCATGGTCTGATTATATTAAACAAAAACATTATACTCAATAACCTTACAAAATTATTGTAATTATATGATATTTTTAGTACATGATTACATGATGATTACAAAATAAACACAGTGTAAAAAATCTGGAGTGGCCTACACTCTACTTTACTATAAGTAACTCAATGTCAAATTTCTTGAGTATATAAAACATAACGTATCATTTAAGCATAACATAAATATCTAAATGGGATATAATTATTAGCATTGCATTCGTGAGGTAGTACAGATAGTGATTGAAGGACATATGAATTTATAAGCTTATTTTTGTACATCACAAATAATTTATTATTTGCAAATAATTTCATTAGTATAACTACAGCAGTAATAACATTTTTGAAAAACCAATGTGAACATTTCTTGAAACGAAATATTATCCTACAAGAGAACATGGCTATTGTTCAAATAGCCAGTAGATTTCTTACATCGTTTACTTGACATCCTTCTACATTGAATATTAATGTAAAATTTTCAAATTTGAAACAGTAAAATACCCTTTTTTTTTCTCTGAAAAACATCTTAAACATCGAAGAAAATGTTGTTTTAAGCTGATTTGTTAATTAAAGATGTACGATAATTACAGTTATTAATCTCTAAACGAAAGATTTATATTTTGAATTATCTTTTACATTTTTGGTTTTTAACAGAATTATTATACTGGGAATTTTATGGCTTCTTAAGCCATAAATAATAAGATCATTTTCCTTCCCCTTTGTCAAATAACATATATACCATTTTTTTTTAATGAGTGTTATCATTTACCTGCACAATATTATTCCTCTTACATCTCTTATAAGTCAATAATATATTTTCATTTTTCCATTAGAAACATCAAATTTTATCTCAGTGGATTCGCTCAAAAAATTTCTAAGTCAATGTAAACAATGTAAAAAAATACAAAAAATTCGACAAGTATAGCAGGTGATCTCTTAGTCTAGGATAAACAAAGAGTTTTTATATCGTTATTGCTCTTTCCCGTAATTGAAACTTCATGATTTTTTTTTATGAATTGCTAATTTTTTGTTCCATTTTTGGTCAAATTTTCATTATTTTTTAACGAGCCGTTTAGCGTCAAAAAAACATTCTCTGAAAACACAAATCGTACTGTAACGCCCATTTAGCGAATGTAATATTAGAAAAAAATATCTCAACTCATTCTCCATATAATGTTCTATTTATAGGCATAGTTTCATTCTTGTCCGTCAAACAGTATGGCTTGTATCGCTCTCACAAGGTTTGAGATTGAATTATAAGTCAAAATTTTTACATTTTATTGAAAAAAAAATATTTCCTGTTGTTTTAAAATTCTGAATATATTTTTCGTTTGTTGCATTTGAAACCTCAAAGATAATGTCAAAATTTCAAAACTCTAGGGTTATCAGTTTAGGAGAAATAAATGTTTAAAAAAAAACTGTTTTTGGCAAAAAAAGTGACTTTCCCATCAGGCATAATTCTTCCCAAACAATAGGGATCTTCCTCCCTATGCGGCCCATTTTTGTGTAAAATATCAACTTGATCCATCAAAGATTCTGGACCGTAGCGTGGTAACAAGCAATGCTAACACACTCAAACACCCACCCACCCACCCACCCACACACACACAGACATCATCGTAAAAACGTCATAAAACGACTTCTGGGACCTCAAAACATGTAATTCCGTCAAAATCTCAAGATCGAATTTTTTCACGATCACTATACTTATAGTAAAGTAAAAAATCTGGAGTGGCCTACACTCTACTTTACTATAAGTAACTTAATGTCAAATTTCTTGAGTATATAAAACATAACGTCTCATTTAAGCATAACGTAAACATCTAAATGGGATATAATTATTAGCCTGTCATTCCTGAGGTAGTACAGATAGTGATTGAAGGACATATCAATTTATAAGCTTATTTTTGTACATCACAAATAATTAATTATTTGCAAATAATTTCATTAGTATAAATACAGCAGTAATAACATTTTTGAAAAACCAAAGTGAACATTTCTTGAAACGAAATAGTATCCTACAAGAGAACATGACTATTGTTCAAATAGCCAGTAGATTTCTTACATCGTTTACTTGACATCCTTCTACATTGAATATTAATGTAAAATTTTCAAATTTGAAACAGTAAAATACTCTTTTTTTCTCTGAAAAACTTCTTAAACAGCGAAGAAAATGTTGTTTTAAGGTGATTTGTTAATTAAAGATGTACGATAATTACAGTTATTAATCTCTAAACGAAAGATTTATATTTTGAATTATCTTTTACATTTTTGGTTTTTAACAGAATTATTATACTGGGAATTTTATGGCTTCTTAGTATTTAATAAGATCATTTTCCTTCCCCTTTGTCATATAACATATATACGAATTTTTTTTTAATGAGTGTTATCATTTACCTGCACAATATTATTCCTCTTACATCTCTTATAAGTCAATAATATATTTTCATTTTTCCATTAGAAACATCAATTTTATCTCAGTGGATTCGCTCAAAAAATTTCTAAGTCAAAGTAAACAATGTAAAAAAATACAAAAAATTCGACAAGTATAGCAGGTGATCTATTAGTCTAGAATAAACAAACAGTTTTTATATCGTTATTGCTCTTTCCCGTAATTGAAACTTCATGAATTTTTTTTTGTGAATTGCTAATTTTTGATTCCATTTTTGGTCAAATTTTCATAATTTTTTAACGAGCCGTTTAGCGTCAAAAAAACATTTTCTGAAAACACAAATCGTACTGTAACGCCCCTTTAGCGAAAGTAATTTCAAAAAAAAATATCTCAACTCATTCTCCATATAATGTTCTATTTATAGGCATAGTTTCATTTTTGTCCGTCAAACAGTATGGCTTGTATCGCTCTCACAAGGTTTGAGATTGAATTATAAGTCAAAATTTTTACATTTTATTGAAAAAAAAATATTTCCTGTTGTTTTAAAATTCTGAATATATTTTTCTTTTGTTGCATTTGTAACTTCAAAGATAATGTCAAAATTTCAAAACTCTAGGGTTATCAGTTTAGGAGAAATAAATGTTTTAAAAAAAACGGTTTTTGGCAAAAAAAGTGACTTTCCCATCATGCATAATTCATCGCAAACAATAGGGATCTTCGTCTAAATGGGGCCCATTTTTGTGTAAAATATCAACTTGATCCATCAAAGATTCTGGACCGTAGCGTGGTAACAAGCAATGCTAACACACGCACCCACCCACGCACCCACCCACCCTCCCACCCACCCACCCTCCCACCCACCCACACACACACAGACATCATCGTAAAAACGTCATAAAACGACTTCTGGTTCCTCAAAACATGTAATTCCGTCAAAATCTCGAAATCGAATTTTTTCACGATCACTATACTTTACTTATAGTAAAGTAAAAATTGTTATAATTGTGTTTTATGTGTTATGAACTTGTGGGAAATATGGAAATTAAAATCTTTTAGTTTTAAATTATTATTTAGTTCTGAAAAGTACAAATTTCAATGTTATTACTTTTTAATTGTTTTTAGACGTACATGCTATTTTTAAAGACATATGATAATATTTACATTATGAACGTAGAAAATAATTAGTATTAGGGGTTCCCGGGAAAGTTACTGAACCAAAAAGGTTTTCACGTCGAAAAAAGTTTGAGAAACTCTGTGATATACTAACTATATGGTAGGAATCCACCATGTAAACGTAAATTTTTCATGTAAAGATTAAATTTTTAGAAGAATTGCACTTATGCTTTACTAACCATATGGTAGGTTCCATATCATTTGGTAAACTTTTTCATGTAATGATACTATTCTCAGTAGAATTCGGGATATGATATACTAAACATATGTTAGTTCCCTACCACGGCGTAAATTTTGCATGTAATGATACTATTTTTAGAAGGATGTGCATGTAGATAAATGTATACCAATAATATGGTAGATGCACTGCCACGTATGGCAAACTTTTTCAGATACTATTCTCAGCAAAATTTGGAATATAGTATACTAACCATATGGTAAGTCCCTACCACGTAAGGTAAAATTTTTCAAGATACTATTCTGCGCAGAATTTGGAATTTAGTATACTAACCATATGGTAAGTCCCTACCACATAAGGTAAACTTTTTCAGATACTATTCTCTGCAGAATTTGGAATATAGTATACTAACCATATGGTAATTCCATACCACATATGGTAAACATTTACAAGATACTATTTTCAGCAGATTTTGGAATATGGTTTACATACCATATGGTAGCATCCTTCTCAAATTTTTCTTAAAAAAGTTTATCTTACGTGGTAGGGAACCTACCATATGGTATATATACCATATTCTCAATTCTGCTGAGAATAGTATCTTGAAAGAGTTTCCCTTTCATGGTAGGGATGTTACCATATGGTATACTAGCCATATCGTAGGTTCTCTACGCAATGTAAATTTCTCAAGATGCTATTCTCAACACAATTCGGGTTCTATTTTCTAATGCTTAGAAAAAAATTTAATAAAACTATTAACATATCCTTATAATGTGACGTAAACTGATGTACTGCCTAAAGCAAATAGTCTTAGCTAGGTGGATGTGACCTGATGATGAACACTAAGTGTTCGTAACGCGTCGACGTTGTATAAAATCTTTTGTATGGAGACTTTTTTTCTCTAATTCTAATGAAAAATAACACACAATAAATGATTGCATAGCTCTTGACTCAATGAGAAGGTGTATACAAGATATTATACTTTACATATTAAAAAACCTGGCGTGGACTAGACTCTAGCTTACTATCGGTAAACCTATTTTCAAACTCATTCACAATAAAAAAACACCAAGCGTTTAATTTTAATGTTGATATCACAATCATATGTACGATATCGTCGCATGTAGTAGTAGTAATAGCACACAACACTATAGGTTGGGGTGGCAGTCACACATTGGAACACACGTGTAAGCCGAACATTGGCACTTTCTAATACCACAAGAGAAGATTCTACATTGGTAGTCCTAAATTTAGCCTAACTAAAGTTTATTTAGATTAAGGATCTTTAACGAGTAACTGACATCGTACAGACTCGGAACAGACGACTTAAAGTCAACTCTGTGAGTCGACGTGGTTAGATATTCACTTCCCACTTAAATAAATCGAGGACAAGGTGGGTATCGAACCCCGGATCTCCCGGTTCTGAGGCGAGTACATTAACAACTGAGCTACCCTGGACCCAACATCATCGCATTTTTCATTAGTAGTATTCATTTTTAATAGATAAATAATAATAATAATAATAATTTTGAGATGTGTAGATAATAATAACCAATATTTTTTGTTAAGATTATTATTCCTTTTGACAGTAAATACGGAAACGAAATTTTCTCATTTTTTAATATATCCAGAAAATCAATACAATTCTTTAACTCACAAAGGACTGAACGATTATTAAACGTCAATATGATTTATGAAATGTAAGAGACAAGTGTACTCCTTGTAACACCTTGATAGGAAATCGATAACATCAAAGGACTGTCATCATAATGTGACGTGAGAAAAGCTGTGATGTAAAGGGAATGAAAAATATTATTTGACACAGACTATATACAACCCACATACACACACAAGCACACACGCACACCGCGCATACGCACACACGTGCACGCACACATAATATATGTATATGTATATTATATTAAACGATTTCACATAAACACTTGAAATAACATTCAATGATCAAACCACAATATGAAATGGGAAAAAAGAGACTAAGATCTTTCAACCGTAACAAGTGGTCTGGATTGGGTTGGTAAAAACCAACTGGATTGGGATTTGACTCTGACGAAGACCGTTTGTTATGGTTGAAAGGTCTTCGTCTTTTTTTCCCATTTCCTATTGTGGTTTTATCATATATATAATTATATAGTAATTTTATTACCTATTAGTCCAGTTATACTGTTGACTTTTCAACTTTTTTATTCTTATCGCTTTGTTTCTTGTTCTTTATTGACCTTTGACCTTCTCTTTATATTAACCTGTACTATCCTTTTAATCTATTTATAGCAATGACTAAGCATGAGTCATCGATTTTAATTTACCATGTCACTTGGCCAACTCCTTTTCCAGTTGAACCCTGTTAGCAGGAGGTTCGTTCGTAGGATCGAATCTCTCAGTCTTAAGATCGTGAATGCCGAGACTGCGGTTAATTTTAATGATATCTGTTTAAAAGAGGATCTGCTGCCTATTTATACCAATATATATATACATATATATATAGTCTTTATATATAAATGTTTATATACATATATATTTTTGAAAAATTACATAAATATATATGTGATGCAATCAATGAAGTTTAAACCACAATTGAATGAGGAATATAATAGAAATAAATGCTCTGAAGCCTTTCAATTTACGTCATCAGAGATCAAACAACAGAAAAACTGGGAAGCTAACATAAAAACGATATATATCTATATATATAAATAATGTTAAAGGTTTATATATATATAAATTATCAAAACCACAATATAGAATGGGGAAAAAAAGACTAAGATCAGTCAACTATAACTGTAGTTATACCCAAATGACCCAACGTTGGGCTTTTAACTCTGACGAAGACCGCTTGTTATGGTTGAAAAATCTTGGTCTTTTTTTTTTCTATTTCTTATTGTGGTTTGATAATTGATCATTGTTTCACGTGTTTTTGTGAAATCTTTTTATAAATAACATATATTGATACAGTTTATTTACCACTGATTCTTCAAATACAATAATATGTTTTTGAGGATTAGGTCTAAAGAATAAGTACTCCTTATTATAAGTAGAGGTTTCGTGAGATATTGTTTAGTATTCTCAAGGCTAAAAAAAACACCAAAAACTAATAACTCCAGAGTAGTCACCCATATTGCTTATGGGTGACTCCAGAGTAGTCATAGTTAGCCTTGAGAATGTCCAACGATTTTTGACGAAACATCGGTGACTATTTTTGAACTTTCTATTTTGTATTAAAATAAAAGAAAATAATACTCTTTTTGAAAATAATGGGATAAGGTTATAACCGGAAATTCTATTTATAAAGAAAAGTTTTTTCGTTATAAATGACCTTAAAATAATCTTAAATAATGAAGCTTGTTATAAAACAATGATAATTTAATTTATTTCAAAGAAATTTTTATTAATAATGGGAATAAATACATTATTCATTTTTAGATAATATTTGAAAAAATGTATTTATCTTTTTAATAAAACTAATTTAATAAATACAAAAAGTGTATATCAAAGATAATCTTGCATGGTCTGTTAGTAGGTTCCTTATCAAAAACCTTCTACCGGTTTACGCATGCTGTACCTCCTTCCGTTGCTGTTTTCCGTATTCGAAATCTGATTTCAAGCATAATTTATGAAATTATACGATTACTTTGCGTAATTAATGTTATAAGTAATAGTAACAAAACTTCTTTTTTTTTTAATAAAATTAGAATTCATAATGACTTATATTCTTGACTCAATATTCATGTGTTATAAGACTTTTGAGGGTTTCAGTCTTAAACTACTTTTATCGTCAACCTTTCGACATATTTATGTCGTCTTCAGAACTACGATGTGTTTTTTACTATAAGCATTATTACTACTACATTTTGGTTATTGTTTATATTTTAAATTTATAAATGAAGGATTATACTGGCCGACAATAAGGCCGAGACGGACAAATAAAGTGCAATATAGATAAAGATATCTATTGAAATTAAAAACAGAAATTTACAGACAGAAAGAGAGAGATTGAGAGGTGTGTATGAGAGTGAGAAAGTGAGAGATACAAAGAGAGCGAAAGGGAAGGAAGAGAGGGAGGGAGAGAGAAACAGTGGGATGTCGGGAATGAGTGGGATGGAGAAAGACAATGTGAGAATACGAGAGAGGGGAAAGGAGAGAAATAGAGAGTAAGAAGGAATGACCGAGAGGGGGAGGGAGAGGACTGTCTAATGTCATGGTGTCTAAGACGTTTTAACAGTTTTTTCCTAATTTAACGGTGCTGGTTCCATTAAAATACTGTCGTGTTTCTCTATCAGATCTAGTTTTTCTGCTTTGGTATACCCCTTTCTCTAGGATGGCGATAGCTACGGTAAAGGCAGGCAAATCGAAGAAGCAATATTTTTAATTAACTTCAAGAAACATATTCATTAAGATATCATTATTAACCGTATTATCTCATCTATTGCTGGTGAAGTCGCCTGACCGGTTTCGCAATGGATGCATCATCAATGGGACTAACGTTACCTTCCAAAATCACAGATATAAATACCTATTTTAACTTAATGGTGCAAATATATGTCTAAAATATCCTACCTAATAGTTTTATTTTATTTTGTTTATCTGCTTTTTGCCTTTTACAATTTAAGTCTCTCTGTCCTGTCTGTCCTCTCATCTTTTCATGTTTTTTATTGGTTTAAATATTATATCTGTCTGGTGCTTGATTTATTCGTTTATTAGGTTATCAATATTTCTGTGTTTATATATTTCCATTTCTTCTATGACATTTAATATTTTACTTTTTTGTCTTATTATAATTAATTTCATAGATTTTTCAATACTGCTGGGTTCATGTCCGAGTTGTTTAAATGGTTTGTAAAATTTGATTTATTCGTGTTATTTAAATAATCATTAATATGTTCTTTAAATCTTTGTTTTAATGTTCCTCCAGTTTGCCCTATGTATATCTGTTTACAATCTTTACACTTTAATTTATATACACCGCTTTTATCATATATATCATATATATGATAAACTAATAAACAAAGCACCAGGCAGACATAATATTTAAACCAATAAAAAACATGAAAAGACGGCAGGACGGAGAGGACAGAGACGACTTAAATTGTAAAAGACAAAAAACAGATTAAATAAAATAAAATAAAAATAAAACTATTAAGTAGGAAATTTGAGGTATATATTGGCACCATTGAGTTAATAGGTATTTATATCCGTGATTTTGGTAGGTAACTTTAGTCCCATTGATGATGCAGCCATTGCGACACCGGTCGGGCGACTTCACCACCGATAGACGAGGTATGACGGTTCATAACGATATCTTATTTACTAACCTCTGTGGCACTAACAATATGCATGTATTTAAAATTTTCATTACTCAGAATATGCAATACGTAACAATACTTTGGATTTCAACCTATATTCTCCGCAAATATAGCAAAACACATTTGGTTTTAGGAATGTCGCCTAGGAGAGGATGTAGCAATGCTTAATTTTTTGCTCCAAAAATCTGCAACGCAGGTAAAAGTTTTAAGGTTTGTGATGTCATAATCATTTAACAGCAAACCACAATTGTAATTATGACGCTAGAATGTATTTACAAATACGCCTAATTTTAAGATAAAAAAAGGTATGAAATAGCAAACATCTCGATAATTTGACCTCATGAGAAAACATTAGCATGGTTTTCACAATCAACACCCCTAAATTAATTCAAATCATCTTAGAAACATTTTGCACAAAAAATGTATTGAAAAGTGTAATAGAAAGGTAGTGATTGATAAACCTGGTATTACAACTGTGGGTTTTCACATTGGTATATGGTTTTTTTTTACATTATTTCAGGAATATAATTATAATGTTGTTGGTACTTACTGCAAGTCATTTCGTCTGATTCATCGGGACAGTCAATAAAGAAGTCACACCACCTTGACTCTTCAAGACAATGGCCACCTACCAAACATTTCTTCATACCTTCTGCACACTGGAAATCATCTGCAACAAACACGAGAATAGGATGATCATCTCTGACTAGTCGTATTAACACTTTTCGATGAAACTACCATCCGAAACAGACAAATAAAGTGCAATATAGATAAATAAACCGATTGGAATTAAAAACAGAAATTTATAGACAGAAAGAGAGAAATTGAGAGAGTGAGAGATACAAAGAGAGCTAAAGGGAAGGAAAGAGAGAGAGGGGAGAGAGAAACAGTGAGAGGTAAGGAAAGAGTGGGATGGAGAGAGACAGAGTGAGAGTACGAAAGGGGGAAGGAAGAGAAATACAGAGTGAGAAGGAATGAGCGAGAGAGTGAAAGATACAAAGAGAGCAAAAGGGAAGGGAAGAGAGACAGGGGATAGAGAAACAGTGAGAGTACGAGAGGGGGGAGGGAGAAAATACAGAGTGAGAAGGAATGAGCGAGAGAGTGAAAGATACAAAGAGAGCAAAAGGGAAGGGAAGAGAGACAGGGGATAGAGAAACAGTGAGAGTACGAGAGGGGGGAGGGAGAAAATACAGAGTGAGAAGGAATGAGCGAGAGAGTGAAAGATACAAAGAGAGCAAAAGGGAAGGGAAGAGAGACAGGGGATAGAGAAACAGTGAGAGTACGAGAGGGGGGAGGGAGAAAAATACAGAGTGAGAAGGAATGAGCGAGAGAGTGAAAGATACAAAGAGAGCAAAAGGGAAGGGAAGAGAGACAGGGGATAGAGAAACAGTGAGAGTACGAGAGGGGGGAGGGAGAAAAATACAGAGTGAGAAGGAATGAGCGAGAGAGTGAAAGATACAAAGAGAGCAAAAGGGAAGGGAAGAGAGACAGGGGATAGAGAAACAGTGAGAGTACGAGAGGGGGGAGGGAGAAAATACAGAGTGAGAAGGAATGAGCGAGAGAGTGAAAGATACAAAGAGAGCAAAAGGGAAGGGAAGAGAGACAGGGGATAGAGAAACAGTGAGAGTACGAGAGGGGGGAGGGAGAAAAATACAGAGTGAGAAGGAATGAGCGAGAGAGTGAAGATACAAAGAGAGCAAAAGGGAAGGGAAGAGAGACAGGGGATAGAGAAACAGTGAGAGTACGAGAGGGGGGAGGGAGAAAAATACAGAGTGAGAAGGAATGAGCGAGAGAGTGAAAGATACAAAGAGAGCAAAAGGGAAGGGAAGAGAGACAGGGGATAGAGAAACAGTGAGAGTACGAGAGGGGGGAGGGAGAAAAATACAGAGTGAGAAGGAATGAGCGAGAGAGTGAAAGATACAAAGAGAGCAAAAGGGAAGGGAAGAGAGACAGGGGATAGAGAAACAGTGAGAGTACGAGAGGGGGGAGGGAGAAAAATACAGAGTGAGAAGGAATGAGCGAGAGAGTGAAAGATACAAAGAGAGCAAAAGGGAAGGGAAGAGAGACAGGGGATAGAGAAACAGTGAGAGTACGAGAGGGGGGAGGGAGAAAAATACAGAGTGAGAAGGAATGAGCGAGAGAGTGAAAGATACAAAGAGAGCAAAAGGGAAGGGAAGAGAGACAGGGGATAGAGAAACAGTGAGAGTACGAGAGGGGGGAGGGAGAAAAATACAGAGTGAGAAGGAATGAGCGAGAGAGTGAAAGATACAAAGAGAGCAAAAGGGAAGGGAAGAGAGACAGGGGATAGAGAAACAGTGAGAGTACGAGAGGGGGGAGGGAGAAAAATACAGAGTGAGAAGGAATGAGCGAGAGAGTGAAAGATACAAAGAGAGCAAAAGGGAAGGGAAGAGAGACAGGGGATAGAGAAACAGTGAGAGTACGAGAGGGGGGAGGGAGAAAAATACAGAGTGAGAAGGAATGAGCGAGAGAGTGAAAGATACAAAGAGAGCAAAAGGGAAGGGAAGAGAGACAGGGGATAGAGAAACAGTGAGAGTACGAGAGGGGGGAGGGAGAAAAATACAGAGTGAGAAGGAATGAGCGAGAGAGTGAAAGATACAAAGAGAGCAAAAGGGAAGGGAAGAGAGACAGGGGATAGAGAAACAGTGAGAGTACGAGAGGGGGGAGGGAGAAAAATACAGAGTGAGAAGGAATGAGCGAGAGAGTGAAAGATACAAAGAGAGCAAAAGGGAAGGGAAGAGAGACAGGGGATAGAGAAACAGTGAGAGTACGAGAGGGGGGAGGGAGAAAAATACAGAGTGAGAAGGAATGAGCGAGAGAGTGAAAGATACAAAGAGAGCAAAAGGGAAGGGAAGAGAGACAGGGGATAGAGAAACAGTGAGAGTACGAGAGGGGGGAGGGAGAAAAATACAGAGTGAGAAGGAATGAGCGAGAGAGTGAAAGATACAAAGAGAGCAAAAGGGGAAGGGAAGAGAGGACAGGGGATAGAGAAACAGTGAGAGTACGAGAGGGGGGAGGGAGAAAAATACAGAGTGAGAAGGAATGAGCGAGAGAGTGAAAGATACAAAGAGAGCAAAAGGGAAGGGAAGAGAGACAGGGGATAGAGAAACAGTGAGAGTACGAGAGGGGGGAGGGAGAAAAATACAGAGTGAGAAGGAATGAGCGAGAGAGTGAAAGATACAAAGAGAGCAAAAGGGAAGGGAAGAGAGACAGGGGATAGAGAAACAGTGAGAGTACGAGAGGGGGGAGGGAGAAAATACAGAGTGAGAAGGAATGAGCGAGAGAGTGAAAGATACAAAGAGAGCAAAAGGGAAGGGAAGAGAGACAGGGGATAGAGAAACAGTGAGAGTACGAGAGGGGGGAGGGAGAAAAATACAGAGTGAGAAGGAATGAGCGAGAGAGTGAAAGATACAAAGAGAGCAAAAGGGAAGGGAAGAGAGACAGGGGATAGAGAAACAGTGAGAGTACGAGAGGGGGGAGGGAGAAAAATACAGAGTGAGAAGGAATGAGCGAGAGAGTGAAAGATACAAAGAGAGCAAAAGGGAAGGGAAGAGAGACAGGGGATAGAGAAACAGTGAGAGTACGAGAGGGGGGAGGGAGAAAAATACAGAGTGAGAAGGAATGAGCGAGAGAGTGAAAGATACAAAGAGAGCAAAAGGGAAGGGAAGAGAGACAGGGGATAGAGAAACAGTGAGAGTACGAGAGGGGGGAGGGAGAAAAATACAGAGTGAGAAGGAATGAGCGAGAGAGTGAAAGATACAAAGAGAGCAAAAGGGAAGGGAAGAGAGACAGGGGATAGAGAAACAGTGAGAGTACGAGAGGGGGGAGGGAGAAAATACAGAGTGAGAAGGAATGAGCGAGAAAGGGAGGGAGAGGAGGCTAGAGTGAGAGAGATAGGGAAAGAGAAGGGAAGAGAGATAGGGGAGAGAGAAACAGTGAGAAGTAGGGAAAAGAGTGGGATGGAGAAAGCAGTGCATTTTTGCATTGAACTGTTTTCAAGAGAGACACTTTTCGATGAAACTACGATCCGAAACAGACAAATAAATAGCAATGCAGATAAATAAACATAGAGAAAGAAAAAAAACACACTATTACAGTCTCTAATTGTTTATTTGAGCCGTCTTCAGGAGAAATAAGAGAGAGAAACTAAGCTTTGTAAACTTTAGCATTATTAGTCTCCAACCGTCTCTGAACCGGTGCGTTTAGTATTCCTCTCTTATCTCTCTTGAGGATGGGTAAAACCTAATTAGAGGCTGTAAGTGTATGTTATTTTATTTCTCTAAGTTTCTTTATCTACATTGAACTTTATACATATGAATGAATTTCTTTTATTTTCTTTAAATTTTGTATGAAATAAAATAACTTTCAAATATAAGTACATTGTAATTACTAAAACTTTCCTATCTAGGAGACATATATGGACAGAGTTATTAAAGTTTATTTTAAAAAAGGCATTTATATTTCTATTTAGAAATAACTAAGATAAGAGTTTACAATAGTAAATTCTTAAATCAAAAATCTGGAGTGGCTTACACTTAACTCAACTATAAGTAATCATAAATAAAACTCGTTAATCACCAACTGATTGTTTGTGTTGTTTACATTTAAATCAATAGGTATAATCGGTCTACATTTATTAGTAATCATTTGATCATCAGATCTGATGACTACTAATGATTTATTAGCAATCATTAGTAGTCATCAGAAATCAGCGATGAAGCTGACATGTTATTAAAATTATCATAGTGGAGGGACAGCGATTTATTTGTAAGGAGCAGGAGCCTGCTGTGTCAACGGGCATTCATACTGACACACATACATACATAACAAGATTTTACAATAAACAGGTAAAATAAAAATGAATGTCTAAACGACTGTAAGAAATAATAAAACAGATTAAGATCTATTGTAACAAGTGGTCTTTATCAGTCCTAACTGATACTGGTATAAAACTATGTATCAGTTTTGAATCTGTAGAAGATCTCTTGTTGCGGTTGAAAATCCATAGTACTTTTTGTTATTTCTTACTGTGGTTTAGACGTAGAATCAAATAATTTGAGATTAAACTTTTTCAGGATCACTATACTTTACTTATAGCAGAGGAGGAGCCAGGTTAGCTCAGTGGTTAACGTACTCGTCTCTGGATTGGCAGTCCGGGGTTTCGATCCCTACCTGGCCCTCGATTTATTCACGCGGGAGGTGAATAAATCTGAGTACATCATCCCTTAGAGAGGACGTTAAGCTGTCGGTGCCGAGCCTGTACGATGTCAGGTACTCGTTAAAGATCCCTACTCGAAACTGCAGTTAAGTTAGGCAGAATTTAGGACTCCCAATATAGAATCACCTATCAAACAAATAGATCGTAAAGGGCTACGTTATCACCCGCTAGAAGATCGGTGTAAACAATAAAAAAAATATATCCTAGCGTAAAAAAAAGTTTGCACTATTTTACTGTTCTTTAATTAAATTTAACAGTCTAATTATATAAAATATGCAGTTGTTGACTGAAATTGTATTATTATAGAATACTTGCAACCAAAGGCGATAGTTTCATTTGAACTAGAAAATGCAGTGATTAGAGCAGGGGTGGGCAATTATTTTGACTCGCGGGCCACTTTAAAACTTGACAGGTGGGCCACATTGATTTAAAAATCTGACAGGTGGGCCATTTCAGCGCAAGATACAATATAAAAAACAGCATTAGTTAACAGTACGTATTAAACAAAAACAAAAAAAGTCATTCAAGTATAAACATACTCTTTTAATGAGAACAGTGTTGTTGATCACAAATTTTAAATATAGCATCGATGTCTGGAGGAATTTTCAGAACAGATCTGAGATAACCATCACCCATCTGGGATCTTTAAGCTTGTTGTTAGTCTTCACCACACTTAAATAATCTGACCAGCAAAAGAAGAACGAAAGCTGAAAGTGTGATACTGCACCACCTGATGTTGAAATGCACTTCATTGCGAGTCAAAATAAAATTAATCCAATCATTTACATCAAACCTAAATCATATACCAATCTTCGGTGGGCCGGATTGAAAAGACCAAAGGGCCGGATGTGGCCCGCGGGCCGTAGTTAGCCCACCCCTTGGACTAGAGGCATGCGAGGCAGAGGATAATGTCGGGAGGTGTGGAGTGGGGGGTCGGCTTGTATCAATGGCCGATTACCTGTCAGCAAATCATTCATTTCCCCTTCCCAGTCATGCAAGCTCATAAGGACCATCTAACTATCTCTTCTCTTTTAATTCTTACTTTCTTTCAACTCTTTTTGTTTTAACTGCTTTATATATCATTACTTTCTATCTAACATAATTTACCTTTCCTTATTCTTTATTAATATTTTATTTATTTTAGTCTTTATTAATCTACTTATACTAAAAAAATAATAATAAACATAAAATAACATAAATATAGAAAAGACATAAAATAAAACATAAAATAACAAATAAAAAATAATACTAAAATCATATATATAAAGATTTCACATAAACACGTGAAATAACAATTAATTATCAAACCACAATAAGAAATGGGAAAACAAGAATAAGATCTTTCAACCGTAACAAGCGGTCATCGTCAGAGTCAAAAACCCAACTGAAACGTTCATTAACTGAAATGTTTCAGTTGGGTTTTTGACTGTGACGAAGACCGCTTGTTACGGTTGAAAGATCTTAGTCTTGTTTTCCCATTTCTTATTGTGGTTTGATCATATATATATATATTTATAACAAACACTTTTTCTTCTTCTTGGAATTTGGTCAGGGACCAAATTCCGAGAAGAAGAAAAAGTATTTGTTAGTAATTTGTGGTCAAGAAAACAGTACCGTATACATTTATATATATATATACACTTTTTCGTTGGAAATACTATCCAAAACGGACAAATATAGTTCAATATAGACAAAGAAACATAGAGAAATCAAAAGAACACACTTACAGTCTCTAACTTTCGGTTTGAACTGTCTTCAGGAGAGATAAGAGAGGGAAACCAAGCGAACTGGTTCAGAGACGGTTGGAGACCAACCAGAGTTGGTTGGTCTCCAACCGTCTCTGAACCAGTTCGCTTGGTTTCCCTCTCTTATCTCTCCTGAAGACAGTTCAAACCGAAAGTTAGAGACTGTAAGTGTGTTCTTTTCATTTCTCTATGTTTCTTTGTCTATATTGAACTATATACATATATATATATATATATATATATATATATATATATATATATATAATATATATGTTAAATAACACCCCATATTTGGCTTGTATCTGCTTCTTACACAATTTCTCCAGTTTCCAGAATTTCTTCCTCGTCTCTTCATTAAAACTATAAAGTCTATCACCAATATTACTAGTCGACATGTTTCGAATGTACCACATTCATCATCAGGACAATAATGAGAGTAATAGTAGGAAAGCTAGTTATATATATAGAGATGGATTATTAATGGAAAGTTTACAGGGCATCGCCCTGTATTACGGCGCATTATGGGGGATTAAGGTAGGGTGGTTGGGCTCACCTGGCTAATCTGCGTGTTTCTGTTTGCAAATAGTTTTAAAATTCGACAAGAATTATTAACTTGGATATTTATGGCTGGTTGCTTTTCTTGAATAATTATTGCTTCTAATAGTTGTAATTTAAAATGATTTCTTTCTCGAGCGATAATTTTCGTGGAATTTACCATCATTTCTCTTGTGAGTTTTGTCTTATGGACTGCTTTTGTATGGCATTTTGGCGCGCCGGCAGAAAGGTGCATAGTAATTCTTCTAGAACTACTATTGCACCTTTCTGCCGGCGCGACAAAATGCCATACAAAAGCAGTCCATAAGACAAAACTCACAAGAGAAATGATGGTAAATTCCACGAAAATTATCGCTCGAGAAAGAAATCATTTTAAATTACAACTATTAGAAGCAATAATTATTCAAGAAAAGCAACCAGCCATAAATATCCAAGTTAATAATTCTTGTCGAATTTTAAAACTATTTGCAAACAGAAACACGCAGATTAGCCAGGTGAGCCCAACCACCCTACCTTAAACCCCCATAATGCGCCGTAATACAGGGCGATGCCCTGTAAACTTTCCATTAATAATCCATCTCTATATATATAACTAGCTTTCCTACTATTACTCTCATTATTGTCCTGATGATGAATGTGGTACATTCGAAACATGTCGACTAGTAATATTGGTGATAGACTTTATAGTTTTAATGAAGAGACGAGGAAGGAATTCCGGAAACTGGAGAAATTGTGTAAGAAGCAGATACAAGCCATATATGGGGCGTTATTTAACAATATATGTTTAAATGAAGGACTGCTTCCAACTTTTACAAATATATATATATATATATATGTCGTGTTAAATTGTATGGCTTTTTTTAATTTAACAAAAGTTTTTTCAACTAATCTATCTTGTACCACAAACATGGAGGAAGTGTATTAGAGAAATTGAGAGATCAGTAGAAAAGTTATGAAATTAAAAGCAGGCATACAATTTAACAAGACATCCATAAGCGAAGGTCTCCTTCCGAAAAAAAATATATGGATAGTAATGATCAAACCACAATATCATTTATTTCATGGGTTTATGTGAAATATTTTTATGTATAATAATATGTAACACATATAAGACAAATTGCTATTTGTGCATTTCGATATCCATACATCACTGATCGATGTTATTGTCGTAACTAAAGTCTAAACTAAAGACGAAACTTCAGATTTTAAGTTCATTAATGTCGTTCATGAATGTAGATACAGAAGAATCCTTCACTTCTATAGTTTTAGATATGGTTTGATAGACAATTGTGTTCATTCTGAAATTATTGACTCGTAAACAGATATAATGTGATCAAGGGTTCCTAGCTTTTCTAGACCAGAGACATCGTATATTTGTAATAGTTAACTAAACAAGTCTTAATGGATGTTCTGCATATATTTCTAAGTCGTTTCTTTGATGATATAGTATTCTTTACACATGTCAGTACAGGTGGAATGCTTTTTACAATAAATTGAAACCGTCTGTTCTTGACATCTTCTAACTGCTTTCTGGTTGATTTATTTGTTTGCGAAGGGCAGTGTATCTAGCCGACATATAGAATAAACGATTTATTTTTCATTCTATTATTTCTTCCATATTTCATCTCCCACAAAGGTCTTATTATTTTGTAAAATAAGAAGGAAATAAATGTTGATATAAATGTGTTAGTGGGAAATATTTATTAGTTTTTAATCCAGAAGGTAGCACACAGTGACAAATCCAGTCATCAGTATACATGTTTGTTTCTGTATATCACAAGCTGATGCATACATATAGTATCATTGGTATCACCCCAGCAGTAATAACACTTTTGTAAAGCCAAAGGAAAGTTTCATATTAGGTTACAACTCTTACAGAAGAACATTGATTTTGTTTTGTAAAATATTAACTTGATACGTCAAAGATTTTGGAGTGTAGCCTGTACGCAAAGTTTTGGATATACACCTACCCACCCATATAAATAATCGAAAAAGCGTCATAAAACGACTTTGGGGACCCTTACACAGACATCATCGTAAAAACGTCATAAAACGAGTTTGGGGACCCACACACAGACATTATCGCAAAAACGTCATAAAACGATTTTGGGAACCCACTCACAGACATCATCAAAAAAGCGTCATAAAACGACTTTGGGGACCCTTACACAGACATCATCGTAAAAACGTCATAAAACGACTTTGGGGACCCTTACACAGACATCATCACAAAAACGTCATAAAACGACTTTGGGGACCCACACACAGACATTATCACAAAAACGTCATAAAACGAGTTTGGGGACCCACACACAGACATTATCGCAAAAACGTCATAAAACGACTTTGGGGACCCTTACACAGACATCATCACAAAAACGTCATAAAACGAGTTTGGGGACCCACACACAGACATTATCACAAAAACGTCATAAAACGAGTTTGGGGGTTCAAACGGATAACTTAGTAATAGACATCCAAGTTCTTTAAAAATCAAAAGATATACTATCTTGGGGAATTTTAAGAAATTCGCCTCCACAAAAAAAAAATAATATGAAACTAACAACGCGTTTAGAACGCTTATGTTCCTCTTCAGGTTAACATCTAAAAAAAAAAAAAAAACATAAAATATACATATCTGTGAGCTTTAAGAACATCATAGTGTATTATTCGAAATTAAATACAATACATTAACGTTGAATTGAACTACTGAGGTTTTTAACTAGGAAATTAGTATGAAAATGGACTTAATTAATTCTGAACTTTAATGAAGGTTGTTCAGGATTAATTAAGCCTTTTTTCATGCTGATTCCCTAGTGATAATCCTCAACAGTTCAATTCATCATTCTTATATTGTATTCAATTTAAAATAATTCACTCAGATGTTCTTAAAGTTCACAGATACATATACTTTCTTTTTAGACGCTAACCTGAAGAGAAACACTAAGTTTTAGAAATGTGTTGTTTGTTTTGTATTAAACTTTTTTTTTTGTGAGCAGCCGTAATTCTTGAAATCCCCCACTATAAGTAAATACCACACTATAACAGAATGCACAAGTAATGAATATTTTCTATTAAGAAAGAAACTGTATTGGCGCGATTTCCTTTTGTGGTAGAACTCGAATATGCTGCCTAAATATGCTGCGCCTTATGAAGAAAATGAATGAAAAGATATAATTCTCATTATGAAGAAAATGAATGAAAAGATATAATTCTCATGATGAAGAAAATGAATGAAAAGATAAAAGTCTCAAAGAATTCGCCAATAAATATAAGACATTCTCGTCTGAGACGATAAAATTTGTACTATCATGTTCTACATCAGACAGTGGCAACCTTTTGTGAACTGGAGGCCGCATTATGTAATATTCCAGTGACTGTGAGTCGCATGGTAAGTTCTGTGGTATTTGTATACATAAATATATATTGTTAAAATTTGCAGCAGCTTCTGCACTCACTAACTTTAAGCTGGTGGCCTCGATCCTTCGGGCGATTTTTCTTTCTTCTGGCTGCAGTTGCCACAGCATCTGTCCTAGAGACATCTTCAATATTACACGAGCTTTCGACCATAGGAACATTGGTCATCTTCAGGTAGAGCATGCCTTGTAGTAAACAGCTTAAATGCCAATCAGGTTGACTAATTCGAACCAATCAGAGCGCAGGGTTAAGGCTGCTGCTCTGATTGGACCTCATGCTCGGCTCCAGGCTCCTGCTCGTCGGAATTACATACATGTCCTTGACCTGGAGGTTTATAGAGGGGTTCCTTTCCTTTATGTACAGGGCTTCCAATATTTGTAGCTTCTCCGCATTCTGTTCCGCCTGTATGATGGCAGTGCCCTGCACCAGCATCTCCTCGTCAGCTGAGTGTTGTGTTTTTCCTGTGTATGTTTCTTGGGGGCTCCCGCAGTTAAATGAAGAGTTAGCCTCCTAGAGAGCTTAGTCGCAGTCATCCCAATGTACTTGGAAGGCAGGCTTGGAAGCCTGCCTTCCAAGTACATTGGGATGACTGCGACTAAGCTCTCTAGGAGGCTAACTCTTCATTTAACTGCGGGAGCCCCCAAGAAACATACACAGGAAAAACACAACACTCAGCTGACGAGGGAGATGCTGGTGCAGGGCACTGCCATCATACAGGCGGAACAGAATGCGGAGAAGCTACAAATATTGGAAGCCCTGTACATAAAGGAAAGGAACCCTCTATAAACCTCCAGGTCAAGGACATGTATGTAATTCCGACGAGCAGGAGCCTGGAGCCGAGCATGAGGTCCAATCAGAGCAGCAGCCTTAACCCTGCGCTCTGATTGGTTCGAATTAGTCAACCTGATTGGCATTTAAGCTGTTTACTACAAGGCATGCTCTACCTGAAGATGACCAATGTTCCTATGGTCGAAAGCTCGTGTAATATTGAAGATGTCTCTAGGACAGATGCTGTGGCAACTGCAGCCAGAAGAAAGAAAAATCGCCCGAAGGATCGAGGCCACCAGCTTAAAATTAGTGAGTGCAGAAGCTGCTGCAAATTTTAACAACATATGTTTGAGAGAAGACCTGCTGCCAACGTATTCCAATATCTAAATCTATATATATATATATATATATATATATATATATATATATATATATATATATAATTAATTAATTAATTATTAATGTTATATATATATCTGTCTGTCTGTCTGTCTCACTTTCTCTCTCTCACTCTGTCTATGTCTGTCTGCCTGTCTCTTTCTCTCTCTGTCTCTCTCCCTTTCTCTCTCTCTCTCTCTCTTTTTCCAATATAATATTCTCCTAACAGCATCAGTAATCTTTTGTGAATAAGGAAAAAGGAAAGGAATTTTTTATATTAAGGTGGAGTTGCAGATAATTTCTCAGGTGCACAAGAAAGCAGGACGTGATGGTCCGCATGTGGCCCGCAGGCCACAAGTTGCCCATGCCTGTTCTACATCCATAGAAGTTTAGTTCCTTATTGAGTGGGCAGAGGGATAGTTTCCTTAAAGTGAAGACTTGAGGCTTTTATTATAGGCCTTTGAGTTTACCTTGTTGAAGTTGGCGTCGAATCTCTGATCCAACTAAACGGGTGTAACACGAAACGACATAATAAAAACCCAAGCAATCTGTTTTTACTAAAGCTTGTTTTACCTATAAAATGTTTACTCTGCAACTAGGTTAATTTAAAATGGGATTCTAAAAACCTATTTCTTTCTCATTATTCTTTAAGATCCTCAAGGTTTCGTAATAACATAAAAGATTCATTGACACTATACTAGTAGTTTGTTTAAATTAAATAAAACCGTTGAAATCTCTTAAAAGTACACTAAAACCTTATCTCTAAAAATACTACGTAACATGAAGATATTTGATTATAATATTTAATTAAATCAGCTTGTATGACCATATAACTTCTATATTAAATATTATTTAATAAGAACATTACATTCAGGCCAGCATTTTGACATCGACATTTCAACAGAATTATTTAATTTGTGGTCTGAGGATCTTGGTAAGTTTTGCAAACCTCTCTCTACATATCAGTCTTGTTTTTTTTACTCGACAACCCCAATCCTATTATGAGGAAGTTAATATATGTATATATATATATATATCAAGCTTAAACCACAATGGAAAAAGGAAAGCAATGGAAGTAAATGCTCTGAGGCCTTTCAATGTATGTGATCAGAGAGCAAACAAAGTAAAAACTAAAACTTGACACTTGTTTAGTGTCTCATATTCATTCAAACGAGACAGTTGTTGTTGAAATTCACAGATTATTTTATTTTTATAAAATAATTTATACTGTACTATTTAGTTTTTGTGTTTAAAAATTTATACTTCTGCCTATAAAAAGAATTTTAAATAAAAATCAAAACGTTGGCACTGAGATTTTAATTTGAACCTGAAGAACTGACCGAGTCCTCAATAACCTCTGCTGTTATATATATTATATATATATATATATATATATATATATACAGAAAAAAAGTTTATCAGGACACGGTCAGTTCTTCAGGTTCAAATTAAACTCACATTGCCAACGTTTCGGTTTTTATTTAAAACCTTCTTCTTAGGCCTACAAATCAGAGGAAATGTAAGAAATAATTCAATCATTAAAAAATCAAACATACATAAAAAGTGGAATTAGTTATAAATAAGAAATTACAATAGAAATTTTGACAATAGTTTAGTGAGAAAACTTACAGTAGTATAAAATTTTGAAATAGAAAAACTAAGTATAATTCTGTTTCTATTTCACGGTCGATACTTTTATCAATATATATATTTCGATGACGGATGTCGAAATATCGAAGTGAGTTCTGTACTGACTTTCTGTGTTCTTTCCTATTTGTTAAAATTTATATATATATATATATAATATATATATATATATATATATATATAATTATATATATATATATATATATATATAAACCAATCAGCACATATTGTTTACAAAAAAATTCTACATAAGTTCTATTTAATGAGACAGACAGTCAATTTAATCATAGGTTCATTGAATAATTTCTACCAGAAATTAAACAATATCTGTCATACAACTTGGTTTGTGTAGGAACAGAACCCACGCATTAACCTCAAGAATTGCTTGACTCACTGGAGTTGTCTGGATTTTTACAAATTCAAATTATAAAAAAAAAGTAAATAAAAAGGTAATCTGAACATAGAAAGTAATCTTAAACATAGGTGTCTTTATCCTCTTTATTAAAATGTAATTAATTTAGAGTTTATATGCATTTTTTATGATTGCATTAAAAAGAAGGTGTTGGATGACCCAACTGGTCACGGGTAGTGTATTGAAATTATAAATCGATGTAGTTTCAAAGTTAAGTGAAAATTAATGAGGTGTAATTAGTTATGATGTGAAGGTAGAAAGAGATAAATGAAGTGAAAGAGAGAGAGAGTGTGATGAAGGGACGGGCGGGGGGCGGGGGGGTAAAGTGTTTTGATTTACAACTCTTCAATTTTAATTTGTAAAGTCGTTTCAAGGTCAAGTGAAAGTTAATGAGGCGTAATTACTTATGATGTGAAGGTAGAAAGAGATAAATGAAGTGACAGAGAGAGTGTGAGTGAGTGTGTGGTGGGGTGGGGGAGCTGATCGTGTTTACATTTCACACAATAGACCATGAAAGAAAACTGTTTTTATATTTAACCAGCTGATCTACCCGGTGTTGACCGGGAAACAATTTAATTCCAACTCTAATAATAAATTATATATAATGAAAACAATATAACTTTTCTATAGTTCCGTTAGACTTAACTTTTTTTCAGATAAAGAAAATTAATACAGAATTTAAATTATAGATTAAGCAAAAAATATATAATATAACATTGATTATAAATTGCACACATTGTTTAATATAATTTGTAGTTGATAGATTAGATTAAACAAATAATAAAAAGAATATTTTTCGACGAACAATACAACAACAAATGTTAAAAGAAGTCTTAGCTTTAATTACCTGTTAAATATGATGACACGTTATTTTAAGCCCATAAATCATTTCAATTAGGAGATAGTTAGTTGATGAGGCTAAACCATATTGCATTACATTTCATTCAATAATTGAGCCGCTTATTTTGAAAGTGGCCTAATTCCATTTATGTTAAAATCGAGATATTTAAGGGTTTGCGTTTTACAAAATTTAAAAATATTGTCATTTTATTTATCAACTAATTTTTGTTATAAAAATTCTTAGTAATTTTAAATAAATTTTGTACAATTTGCTGCAAAAGGTAAAAATAACGTAAAAATGTAATTATTTAAATAGCTAGCTAAATTTTTGTGGAAAATGGAATTAGGCCACTTTCAAAATAAACGGCTCAATTTCAATTTGAAGATTTCACACAATTTTAAATGTTCAATTAAAATTATATTAGTAAACAAAATTGTCTCTTGAAAGTTTGAATAAGAATATTTTGATGAAATATTTATCAAATTTATGAAGAAGCATTGTGTAAAAAGTGTCAGTTGAGTGATAATTGTTAAATTGTACCCACATTTTTCATTATATTATGTCAAGAGTTATTATGTTAAGAATTGTATTTATATATACAAATACATACAGTGATTAAGTTTTATATATGAACATTTTGATTTGAATATTTCTTAATTAATTTTTTTGCTGTATTACTACCTTATAAGTTTTACTGATTTAGACATAGATCTGATTATAAATATCTTCTGGTTAGATATCATCGATATATAATAACTTATCTTTTTGCTTACATGGAGTAGGGCCGGATACTAATTACTAATAATTTAGTAATAATTAGACATTTTAAACAAACGAATTAATCAATCAGAAATAAATAAGTAAGCCTTAAATCCATTAAACTTTATCAATACTTTAGCCAAAAAATTTGAATTATAGTTCAAATACTATCATTAATATTTGTAATACTATAATGCATACAACGTTAATAAGTTATTATTTAACCCATAACTTTCTTTGATGCTTAAAGCAAGTTAAACCAATTAGATATGGAAAGTCAATGATAAACTTAATGAAATATTAAAGTTATTTAATGAAATGTTAAAGTTAAATTATGAAAGTTAATGAAATATTGCTAATAACTAAAGCTTTGTTAAAGTTGATAAGAAACCCATATAAATTTACAATAATTCTCTTCAATATGAATCTGAAAACAATAATAAAATTCTGGTACTTGGTTGCTTCCAATTGAACAAAGCATATGGAAATATTAGAAGTTGGTTATTCATAAGGAATAACCTACCTGCGGCTGCCATTACCAATTAAAGTCAAAATGTATATAAACAGGTTATACAGCAAACCTTATATATTATGATATTTTTGGGATATTTGTTTGGTAGCAACTGAAACACAACTCTGTTTTTAAAAAAAAAATTACATGAACCTTTCCGGGGATATACCTAATAATTTCTCAAATTTTCAAGGCGATTGGATGTATGGTTTTTGAATCTATCGAGTACAGACAGACAGACACACATTCATTTTTGTATATATAGATTCATTTCTAATAATTATAACATAATATTATAATTTCATTAATAATAACATATTTTTAAAACAGTTCTCTTTATTTACGTTTTTTGTACAATTTGAATTTTCAAAAAAAAACTTCTATGTGATCTTTCTGTGAGAGCAGTTCAACAGGTAATTGGAAATATTAAAATGCTAAAAATGCTAAAATTAATTAATTTAGAGTTTATGTGCATTTATGTGAACATAATTATATTAAAAAGGAAGGTGTTGGATGACCCAACGGGTCACGGGTAGTCTGGTATATATATATATATATATAGTATTGAATTTAATAGCAGATTCTGCGTTCACGATTTTTCTACTTATAGCTTCTATTTTTCTCACGATCTTGTATTGTGCTGGTGGTAATTGCCAAAGCAAGCTAGCATTAGACATTCAGAAGGCTGGACCACTACAAAACACTTCACCGGGAATATCTATAATTAATTAACTACTACACTAATATTCAATACTGTAGTTAATATTAAATACACTTTAATTAAATATAGATATTCCCGGTGAAGTGTTTTTTAGTGTTCCAGCCTTCTGAATGTCTTATGCTAGCTTGCTTTGGCAATTATCACCAGCACAAAACATGATCGTGAGAAAAATAGAAGTTATAAGTAGAAAAATTATGAATGCAGAATCTGTTATCAAATTCTATACCATATGCTTAAAAGAGGACTTGCTGCCGAAATACACTAATATATATATATATATAATTATATATATATATATGTTGAGTCGACTGTCATCCCTCCGTCAATTCACTTTTTTTCCTGAGGACGAAATATTGAAAAGTGGGTCTTTGTTATGTTTCTGTCTATGTGTCACAGTTATTTTAAGTATATTATATATATATATATATATATATATATATATATATATATATATATATATATATATAATATTGGTATATTTAGGAATAACTTTACAACTCAGCAAAGAACCTCATTTCAGAAGATGACTGACGAGCAGTCCAAACATGTCGATAGTAGTGATAGTAGTAGTAGTAGTAATGGTTATACTACTAGTAGTGACAATAGTGAAAGTAGTGAAATTAGTGGACATGGAAGATTTGAAGACAATGGAACCATTGGAAATGTTCTGTACAATTTGGATGAAGACGCAAGAAGATTATTCCGGTCCCTTGAAAAGTACACGAGAAAACTAATTAATCGTAAATATGGTGTAATATTTCATGGAACCTGTATATATATATATATTAAATGCAGTTCAAAGTATATAGAACAAGAAAATTATATTAATTATACAAATAGAAAAATAATATGTAGTGGATCCATGGTAGATCCCCACTAGCTCTGGATTTATTCGAATGGGAGGTGAAAAAATATGAAAACGCCGTCACTCGGAGAGGGCATTGTGCCGTCGGTCCCGAGCCTGTATTATATCTGGTATTTGTGTTACAAATCTCTATTCTAAATATACTCGAGTTAGGACAAATTTAGTACTCTCAATATAAAATAATCATTATAGCGTATCATAGAAGGTGAGGTTGACCTGGTGTCAACACGCTTGTTTCTGGACTGGTGGGTCGGGGGTTCAACACCCACTCTGTCCCTCAATTTTAGTCATATACGAGGTGAATAAATATGAGCATGTCCTCCTAGGAGAATACCTTAGGGAATGGGAACACGTTTACTTATCGCAAAGATTAGTGCATGTTGGAATATTTTTGAAGTGTTTTTTTAATATATATGTGCTTATATTTCCTAAAAAGAAGTTTTTTGTGGAAAAAATTTAAATTTTTGAAATTATGAATTAGAAAATTTCAAAAATTTACGTCTCAATACAAAAAAAAAAGTTCAGTATGAAAACTAACAACGGGTTTCTAACAACTTAGTGTTCTTCTTCAGGTTTATATCTACAAACTTGAGATGTTGATTGATCTACGGGACTGGCTAGGAAGAACTAGGAAGGTCAACATTTCAAGTCTGCAAATATAAACCTGAAGAAGAACACTAAGTGTTCGAAAGGCGTTGTTAGTTTTCATATTGAACTTTGTTCTTATTTTTTTTGGTATGGAGACGTAATTTTTTGAAATCCCCCAAAATATGAGTAAATACCACACTATAACAGATTGGACAAGTAATGAAAATGCAATATTAATCTAAAAAAATGAAACTCAACTTGAAATGATGAAGTTTCTCTACTTTTTGAATTTTTTTTCATGAACTTTAACATTTTTCTTTTGTTAATGATAATCAGGTAAACCTGAATTGTTATATAAAATTTTAACAAAATATCATGAGTAGAAAACTATAAAACAAAATATTTTACTTTCTATATCGGGTATAAAAAAATAGAGGTATTTTATTTTGGTGAAGTTCTGTAATAAAGATAACAATCGAAATCTAAGTTTTGAGGTTCCAATAAGAAGAGTTCTGAGGAGCTTAACACATTTTTTTTTATTTAAATACTATCAAGATTATATATTTGTTGTGTTTTATTGTTTAAACCTATCCCCTATCTTGTCTGTGATACTCACATCAGGACTACCAACCCCGGACTCCCAGCCCAGTGGCGAGTACGTTAACCACTGAGCTAACCTGGCCCCCTCAGGTTATACATTTACTATTACTATACAATCTTTAATATTTACGATTATTTCAGGATGATTTAAAATCTTTAAGCTATTTAAATAGTGATTTTATTTCTAATTTAATTAAAAGCTTATATTTAAAGCATGGCCAGTAAAGAGAGTAAAGTAAGAATTCCTTTTAAATGTTTAAGGAAGCTGCAGCCCCTTCGAATATTTAATGATAATGAAATGTTTGTTAATTAAAAGTACTTAATGAAAAGATAAATGAAATAAAACTGCTTTGAGATAGTTAGTTTCTTCTCAGATTCTTCTCTCTCTTTTGATCAAGTTAAATACAAATTTTTTCATTAACAGTATAATTCATTTTTAGCTAAATATGCAAAAACAGAAAACTCAAACATGATTGAATTAAAAAGAAATTGAGATTTTAGTGTAGTACTAATCAAATTAATTTATATGAAACAGCTGAATATGCAGAAATCAAAAGATGAAACCTCAAATTAATGAGAAATAGAAACATTGAAACAGAACTTTTACAAGAAGCATCCTTGAATAATAAATAGCTTGAAGATTACCAAATCAATGGAAACTGATGCAAAATGTAAATGAAGTCATACGAAAAGCGATTAAAAGTTAAGCCATCGGTCTCGAGCCTGTATGATGTCAGGTAGTTGTGGTAAAAATCCCTACTCTAAATACACTCATGTTAAGTAAAATTCAAGGGGCCAGGTTAGCTCAGTGATTAACGTACTCGCCTCTGGGCTGGTAGTCCAGGGTCGATACCCACCTGGCCTTCGATTTATTCACTCGAGAGGTGATCAAATCTTGAGTACGTCGTCCCTCCGATAGGACGTTTGGCCGTCGGGCCCGAGCCTGTACCGTGCCAGGCTCTGCTAAAGATCTCCTACTCGAAATGCACTTGAGTTAGGCAAAATTTAGGACTCTCAATATAGAATCTGTAGAATCACCGATCAAACAAAAAGCTGGTAAATGACTGACGTTATAACACTCTAGGGCAGTGCTTCTCAAACGGTGCGCCCGGGCGTATTGGTGCGCCCTCGAAGGTAGCCAGGTGCGCCCCAAGATAACGGAAGATTAAGTTTATATAAGAGATTTATATTTTAGTTTTTGCATCATTTTAATTTATTTGAGAAAACACCTAGTATGTTGTTTTCAAGTCTGAGTCAAGTCTCGGCCACTTCATATTTTGAACTGGAAGGTAAATTTCTTTAATCTTTAAGCATCAATGGATAATACTTCCTCTTTGCCTTTACTCGGGGATTTAAATCATTTTTACTAGCCCTCCCTCCCTCCCTTCCACTCTCTCTGTCTCTCTCTCTTTCTTTCTTTTTCTTAAAAAAACTATACATTTTAATTTCCAATAATTTTCCTGTCATCAAATCTCAGGATTAAATTTTCTATATTAAAATCAGTGATGCGACTCAAAGTTTTGGTTTGGTTTCATAGGTGAGCCCTGACGTAAAAAAAGTTTAAGAAACACTGCTCTAAGGGATCGGTTTAAACAAACAAAATAGTGTACCACCAAGTTTTGAAATTGGTTGAAATGGAAAAAAGGTTGAGAATCACTGCCCTAGTCTAATCAAGAACTTACATTAATGTTGCAACATTGAACAAAACTTAATATCAGCTGTATATTATTTAGTGTTTATGAATCATATCATAGGGTAATAAGTACTCGTACTAGACTACCCGTGACCCTTTGTGTCACTCAGAAATTAAAACATAAAGGTATTGAAATGAATTCACTGAACATGATTGACAGGGATAATATTAATTGTAATTTCTTGTTATTAAGGCACGGAAACAGATTGTTATATGGCCCAATCTTTTGATATAGTATTCTTAACATGATTCAAGAAATATACACAGTAATTATATTTAGCAAAATAAAGCATTTAACAGTAATAAAAAAATCATTTTATGGGATAATTAAATAAAATATCAATTCATGTTATATACACAAAGAAATATATTTAAAACAAACAAATCTTGTAAATTGAAATATTCAATTTATTTACCTAAAATAAAATAACATTAATGAAAGGAATGTGTCTTTATAATATTACCTTAGAACATTCGTATTTTACCTGATAGTTGTGTTGAAGTTTGTTTCTAAAATTTTTCATTTTTAACCTCTAATGTATACATAATACATTTATACATAATAAATGTACTGTCATCGGCGAGCATGCAAGCGACTGGCTACTCTGGGAATCCATGCCTTTACTTTATTACCATTGTTTAAATTATTCAAATTTTAAATTCAAAATTCTGTTTGTTACATTTATTTTTAATGTATTTGTGCTACTATGATCGGCGAGCATGCAAACTAGTGGGCTACCCTGGCTCCATGCTTTTAGTTTATTACCAGTGTTTATATTATGTAAATATTAAATTAAAAAACAAAAATTTTTTTTGCATTTATATACGATAAAATACATTTTCGTACGATTTAAATCGTATAATACATTTTCACTACTGTCATCGGTGAGCACGCAAGACACTTGCTACCCTGTCTCCAATTTTGGGAATATAGTCATAATTTTCTATTATTTAACATTATTCAGGTAGTAAATAACATATATTTAATTCCAGGTCTCTATCTCCACAGAAAATAGTTGAACAAACAAACAAACAAACTCACGAACTTTATATAATATAGCGTTGAGGAATGTACTCTTTGGTTCTACATTGCAAAAGGAATACTTTAACCTAATTCTTCAGACAATTCCCTCAGACTAAAGTTAGTCATATTTTAGAGAAATCAGTATCCTCATGCTCTCTCTAGTGAGTAAGGTTTCCTGTTTATTCAAATAAGCTGGGTACTCCATAAACAAAGAGGTAGAGTCCTTGATAGCTGTATTATTTTAATAAATAAATTCCCTTGTTTCCTCTTTTAAATTTCTCTTTGAACCATATATATGATATTTCAACCATATAATTTGAGGCTTCACGGTAGAATAGCCTTTCTAATCATCGCCAGTACAATATATTTATGAGGGAGAGAGTATGAATACTAAAATACAGGAGTAAAACTGAAAATAAAAAGGAAACAGGATAAAATAAATTTTATATCCAGAAGGGACTTCTAGTTTTCGTGTAATAATGTAAGATATTTAATCGGAATCTGAATTTAAACGGGACAGTAATAAAAAAAAGAGTGGGGGAATAATGAAAAAAGAAATTCAGGTTGTCCAACCTAATTATTTTGTCGATATTGATTGTCAGATATGAAGTGAAATGAGATCGAGAACAGTTAGGGTGGCAAGTCTGATTTTTAAATCCCAGCTGTATTAGCTGCTAATTATTCTACTCTGTTTTGTTTACATAATTTTATTTAGATTTCTTAAACCTATAATTTTGATTATTAATAGTTATTATTAATTGTTTTCAATCCCTTGTTTATTTTAATCGTTTAATCACTTAATATGAGATGTAAGGAGAATAAAATTCATTAATTCATTAACTGTGCAATATGGGGCCAGGCTAGCTCAGTGGTTATGTGCTCACCTCTGAACTGATAGGACCGGGGTTCAATCCTCACGTGGCCCTCGATTTATTCACGCGGGAGGTGAATAAATCTGAGCACGTCGTCCCTCAGAGAAGAACGTTAAACCGTTGGTCCCGAGCCTGTACGATGTCAGGTACTCGTTAAAGATCCCTACTCTAAATACATTTGAGTTAGGTAAAATTTAGGACTCCCACTATAGAATCAATCTTCATTGTGTGGTATCACAAAGGGCCAATGTTTGGGCTACGTAAGTTCCCTTGTGGGACTGCCACTGCAACCTAACCTAACCTAACCGTGCAATCTGTTATAGTGTGGTATTTACTCATGTTAGGAAAAGTATTAAGTCTCCACACAAAAGAGTTTATTACAAGAAACTAAACAAACGCGTTTCGAACACTTGATGTTCTTCAAACTGCTGGGGTGGTTGTTTGGGAGGTGAGTCCCCAGGAGAGCAGATGTAACCTGAAGAAGAACATCAAGTGTTCGAAACGAGTTGTTTGGTTTCATAGTAATAAACTCTTTTGCGTGGAGACTTAATAATTTTTCTAAAATGTGAATAAAATTCTTACAATATAAAAAAATTGTCAATGAAATATATAATTTCTCATGATTTCTATGGTATTATGGATTTGTCTCACAAAATGCTCTAGTAAACCTATGTATATGTTGCAACATTGAACAAAACTTAATATCACTTGTATATTATTTAGTGTTTATGAATCATATCATTGGGTAATATTGAAGTATGAGGTATGGACTCTTTCGTTCTTTATTGTAAAAGAAATACTAATTTTAAGCTAATTCTTCAGCGATTCGATGACATGAATATTTTCCTTTCAGACGCTATATGATATAAAAATATCAACGTATATATTGATAAGTGGATCATTCACTATCTGTACTACTTACAGGAATGAAAGACTAATAAACCATTTAGACATTTTTGCCTTTGCAACATCTATTTGTAATGCTAAAGATCCTGGTAAACCGACATGTGACGTATCACTAATGAGGGTACATGGTGGGATTATATGTTTAACCAAACAGTTGTGCCCTTCCATTGAAGTGTACCTATTCATTTTAAATAAGCTTATATAGTTGAACACACTAACTCGTATATTCTTTAAATCAATATTTAATATCACTTATCTGAAATAGTTAACTGCTATATATTGTACAAACTATTATATTTGTAGTGAAATATAATTATCAAAGCATATAAATAATATTGTAATCAGAATTTCTTTTGTAATATTAGTAATAGAATAAACCGTCTTACTCGTATACTGTTGCTGGAGCTATCCGAACGGTTTCGGGCGTCATCAATCTTGGAAAGGAACTGATCCAAGGAGTCATTATCAGTGTCATCACTGATAGTGATAATACTGATAACAACTCCTTGGATCAGTTCCTTTCAAAAATAGGTGGCGCCCGAAAGCAAGGAGTTATCATCAGTGTTATACTATCAGTGATAACACTGATAATGACTTCTTACATCAGTTTCTTTCGAAGATATGTGATGCCCGAAACCAAACAGTCGTTATGACTGATAGTGATAACACTGATAACGACTTCTTACATCAGTTTCTTTCGAAGATATGTGATGCCCGAAACCAAACAGTCGTTATGACTGATAGTGATAACACTGATAATGACTTCTTACATCAGTTTCTTTCGAAGATATGTGATGCCCGAAACCAAACAGTCGTTATGACTGATAGTGATAACACTGATAACGACTGTTTAAATTAGTTTATTTCGAAAATGCGCGACACCGTAACCGGTCTATAGCGCCAGCTGCAGTATACGAGGTAAGACGGCTAATTTATTACCAATATTAGTAATACTAACCCCATTACCATTAACAGTATGCATGAATTTGCTTACTCATAACTGAATATTTGGTTTTGTATTATGCTGGAGTGGGATTGTATGATTGGCGGGGATATATGTGGCTTGTCTGAAACGGAGAATTTACTATCTGGTAAACGAAACTTGTTATTTGTTTGTTTTACAAACGCCCACACTTACAAGGCTTTCACCTTTTAGAGCTCTTCTAGGGATAGAAATGGTGGCTCATTTATTATTTGGCACCATTTTTAGTAATGAGCCTGTTGATTCTACATTAAGAGTCCTAAATTTGGCCTAATTCAAGTTTATTTAGAGTAGGGATCATTAACGAGTGCCTGACATCGGACAGGCTTGAGACCGACGGGTTAACGACCTCTCCGAGGGAAGGCATACTCAGATTTATTCACTTCCCGCGTGAATAAATCAAGGTCCAGGTGGGGATCGAACCTTGGTCCTACCAGTTCAGAGACTAGTGCTCAAACCACTAAGCTAACCTGGCTCTCCCTGATAAACGAAGCAAGAATCTTAATTTTTATATAAACACGACACTTGGTTTTATAAGTACAAAAACTAATGAAATTATTACATTCATCTGTAAATAAATTATGCTCGGTGTCAAGTAGGCGGCTGGTATTTATTTTGAGTAAGAATGTTAAAAAAAATTTAAACTTTAGTAATAATATGACGGTCTTAGGTGACTGTAGCTACAGTATAAAACAAAAAAATATTGTGTAATTATTTATTAAGTCAATACAGGTTATATTCATTATTAGAACGAAACTTTAGTAACAACTAATTGAAATGGTCAATTAGATATAATTTTTTTTTAAATATATACATACAAACGGACTTATGAAACTTATTTATCCCATTAAAAAAACCAATATACATGAAATTAGATCGACTGGAACACTGACCAATATTCTACCGATTAGAACAAGAAGTTAAATTTTTAACTTCTCATTCCTCAGAAATGAATAAACCTAATGAATGTATCTAATTCATAAAGATAGTCAAAATTAAAATAAAAAATAATATCGTGAGTTGTATTATCCGTAATTATATGATATTTACTCATATTGGGGTAAATAAATAAATCAAAGTTTCCACATATAAAAAAAGAATTCAAGGCTGGTCGTCTACTGAACATTTTCGAAGTTTACCTGACGATGAACACCAAGTGTTCGAAACGCGTAGAATAATAAAAAAACGAGTTTATTTTTTATGTGTGGACACTTTGATTTATCTGTTTACCCCAGTATGAAAAAAAAAATTAATTGTTTGTCAAGAAGTTTGATATTATGTTTACTTATAGTCAAGTTGAGTGTAAGCCACCCTTGATTTCTTTTTATTTTGCAGAAGTTTATACAAGCGATAAGATGCAGGTAAAAATCACTATTAAAGTAACCTAACATTATTGCGTCATCAAAGAAAACAATTGGGAAGGTTATTTACTACCTCAACACTGATTTTAATAATTTTATATAGAATGGAAACAATACCTATCAAAAACGGTAACTTGATATTCAAACAAATTACAGCTAATTTATTATGAGCAAGCTAAAATTAGAAATATAGTAGTGAGCTTTTATATGTGTTCTTTCGGTGAATTTAGTTTATCAGTTTATGGAATCAATATATTTAATGTTTATAAGATGCTCCATTTATTGAATGACTTTGCTTTTTGAAGGTTATTTCGTGATAACTAGAAAAGTTTCAAAGTTATTTGGTAAATACTGAAGTTAAAATGTTCTCTGAGGAAAGCGTTTGATACCTTTTAATAAAATTTGATGATTCTTTATTAGAAAGTTTGAACTGGTGGAATACATATTTAGCAAATAAGGTAAGAAAAGGAGTGAATATTGCAAGTCATACTAAATTGCATGATAATGTAATGAGCAAAACATCAAATTAAAGGAGAATGCTATGATTGTATAGGCATTTCTTAGTAAATGCTTATTTAACAAGTAAATAATTCCCAGAAATGTTTTTCCCCTGCTTATAAGTCTAAAATTATTGCATGGTTATTGATTGGATTTTAATGTTATAATATGATTCAATTGTTATGCTGTGGTGGGGGTCTACTCAGTGGCAACGTGATTGCCTCTGAACTTCGCGTGCCAACGTATTGTGGTATTTGCTCATACTGATATAAATTGATAAAACCAAGTCTCCACACAAAAAAGAAAAGCCTTTTTATTTTACGCGTTTCGAACACATCGTGTTCATCATCAGGTAAAGTTCTAAATACATATCACAAATTAAAAGTTACAAAAATAACCGGAATCGTAAACAGTCTAACGCAGGGATCTTCAACCTTTTTTACATCGCGACCCATTTTTGACGCCAAAATTTATTCGCAACCCTTTAGTGAGAACAAAAATTAAAATTAACAACAAATAAAAAAGGGGAAATGAAAATAAATTTGATCAATAGTAACTTTAATGAGATTGCGCTGCCCCATTAATAATAAATAAATTATTTGTTTAATTTAGTCCTTTATTTTCTATTTAAAAATAAACGATTTCAAACATTTCGTGACTCCCGTTTCCACCTTTCACGACCCACCGGTTGAAGACCCTTCAGTCTAACCAAGTAACTGCACCTCGTAAAGAACTTGTTTAAACATGAAATAGCTGATTTCAGTGTTTTCTATTTCCAATGCCCATATAGGCTTTCACCTTTAGTGCTATTTTTAGGCTCATTTATTATTTGGCACCCATTTTAGGGTTGGCTCTACTACATACATTCGGGGATCCTAAATTTAGCCGACAGCTTTACGTTTTCCTCGACGGACAATCTACACATCTTTTTTTTTTTTACCTTCCGTGAAGAAGAAATCAAGGGACAAAGAGGAGATCGAACCTCGGATCTACCAGTCCAGAGGTGAGCATGCAAGCCACTGGGCTACCCTGGCTCCCACTGATATTAGCGAATATTATAACTTATAATATAAGTTATAATGGGGGTTATAAGCAATCCTTGGGGGTCGCGACCCACTGGTTGAAGACCCTTGCTCTAACGGACCTCTTTTAGTTCCATTGGGTATGTCATTCTATTTAATTTTATTTTATATAATTTCGGTTATGTTTGTGACTTTTAATTTGTAATTTGTATTGTAGAAGTTTACCTGATGATGAACACGATGTGTTCAAAACGCGTAGAATAAAAAAAGCTGTTTTGTGTCTGGAGACTTTGATGTATCCATTTACAATAGTATAGTTCTTAACAATGTTGAGAATACTAGCAGAAAAGAAAGAATAGTGTTTACTAGCAACGTTAAGAACAAGAATACAAGGAATATAGAGGTGGTGAATAAACCAAGAGATAGCATTCCTGATTTACAGTGAAGCCACCTTGTATACGAAAACACCTGTAAACCGGTAGACTGTGCAATTCTGATTCAACATAATATACATTGGTTATGTATAATAACATAACATACACATAACACATACATAGATTTTTGAGTGTGAGAAGTTACCTGATACACTAAGAAGTATCTAGTAACTTCACATTAAATTGCTCTTTCCCTTTCTTTAAGATTATGGATTTCTAGAGGCAATTTGATACCATCGCACTTCTCTTAGATACCTTAGACTATAAGGTGAGTGATTTGTTATCATCTACATAGCCGTTTGAAAGATAAAACAGGGAAGACTTTGTCGGAAAACACTAGACCTTTATATACGAATCTACTATTAAGATTTAATTTCACATTTAATATTACTACCTGTTTCTGTTTTAATATTTGTTTATTCTACCTGCATAGAATATTCTAGAAGTTATATGATATTTTAAGGAATAATTGATTTACTTAGAAATGAAACCTGGAGATATGCTTGGTTCAATAAATACCAAAAAGAGAAGCATAAGCAGAGAGAGTCAGGAATCAGCAGGTTCAAATGATGAATACAGCAATATAGTAGAAACTAAGAATGCTAACCTAAATAAAAAAATTAAAAGTAGTATGAATGTAAATAACGAAATAATTCCAACAGGAAAAATTCCTCGTTTTTTAATTGTGAAAAAGAAAGATGGAACGTTCCATAACACTTCACCTTTCTTTATACACAAAAGTATTACAGGAATTATTGGGAAAGTTGGCAACATAAGAAAATTAAGAAGTGGCACACTGCTAGTAGAGACTGTTAGTGATTCCCAAGCAACAAAGCTTTTGAACCTCACTTTACTTGGCAATGTTGCTGTGGAAGTCGAACCACACCAACAACTTAATACCTCTAAAGGGGTTATCTTTTGTAGAGACCTATTGAATTGCACAGCAGAGGAAATAGAAGAAGAACTAACATCACAGGGAGTAGTAGGTGTCAAAATAATTACTAAGAAAGTAGGAGAAATGGTGTTAAATACACCAAACATCATCCTTACCTTCAACACCCCAGTGTTACCAGAGAAAATAAGTGTGGCCTTCTATAACCTTAAAGTGAGGCCTTATATTCCACCTCCAATGAGGTGCTTTAAATGTCTTAAGTTTGGGCATATCGCAATTCGATGTCGTGACGTTTATGAAACTTGTAACTGTGGAAGGCCAAAACATGACCAAACACCATGTGTAATGCCCCCAACATGCGTAAACTGCAAAGGTGAGCATTACTCCAGGTCACAAGAATGCCAAGAACTCATTTACCAGAGAGAAATTCAAAGAGTGAAGATTGTGAACAAGTTATCATATAGGGAAGCAAAGAGTTTAGTAACTAGTCCTTCATATGTAAAACCACTTGTTTCATTTGCTCAGAAGGTGTCAAAAAGTTACTCTATGCCAGTAAAAGATGACTTACCGACGAATAATACCCTGAAAGGTAAAAAAGTAGATGAAGAAAACGGAAAAAATGTGGATCGACAAAACAAAAATAACACTGAACAACTAGAACCTTTTCACGAGAAAGTTGACATAGGGTGTTGTAACACCTCAATGACATTAAAAAAGAGACTACAATCAAGCTGTAGTCCCTCTTCTCAGCAATCTCTTGGGAGTCGTTCTTCACCAGAAGTTCCCCACGAGAGTAAAAACATACAAAAGGAGGACTTGGAAAAAAAATTGTTTCAAACAGAACGAACAAAAAGCAAGAAGAAGAAAGGAAAGGATAAGGGAATAGAACAGAAATTTCAACAATAAATGGCTAAAGTTGTATCTCATAATGTAATCTTGCAATGGAACATAAGAGGCTTAACTAACGGGCAACTAGACCTCAGACATCTACTGGAAAAACACAATCCATTAGGACTGTGTATACAAGAGACTCATTTAAAACCTGGACAGAATTTTATCCTACGGGGCTACAAATCTTTCCGGAAAGATGTACACCCTGTAGAAAGGGGACGGGCACATGGAGGTGTAGCTATTTTCCTCAAAGACAATATACCCAGCAAAGAAATAAAGTTAAACACACCATTACAAGCAGTAGCAGTAAAATTAATGTATCCAATACCACTGACAGTCTGTTCCTTTTATCACCCTGACTCAAGCTGGAGTCAACAAGAACTTCGTTCACTAATTAATCAGTTACCAACACCAATAATATTATTAGGTGACTTTAATTGCCATAACATATGGTGGGGCTCAGGACGAACTTGTCAAAAGGGAGTAGATCTTGAAGACCTACTAGACGATACACACTTATGTCTTCTCAATGACGGTCAGCCGACTCATTTTAGTGCTGCCACTGGATCCCTAAGTGCTATTGATCTTAGTATTGCATCTGCATCTGTGTGTCTTACTAGTCATTGGGAAACTGAAGAATTATATCAAAGTGATCACTTCCCTATAATCATAACCTTAGGCTCTAGTCAAAATATACTTCGTAGATACCCTCGATGGAAACTTGATGAAGCAGACTGGAAAAAATATATGCAACTCTTCAGCATACCAGAGCTCACAGGTGATATTGATGATGATGTCGCAGCTTTTTCAGCTTCAATACTTTCGACAGCAGAATTGACAGTCCCACGAACAAAGGGTTCTGTTATAAGAAACTCAGTACCTTGGTGGAACAGTGAATGCACTGAAGTCAACAGATCAAAAAAAAGAGCTTTTAACAGATTTAAGAAAACTCCCACCACTGAAAACTTGATAGAATTTAAACGGTGCCGAGCGAAAGAACGTCAAGTGATGACACAAGCGAAGAAAAAATCCTGGATTGAGTTTGTTTCGTCTATGACCCCCTCAACACCACGAAAGAAGATCTGGAATAAATTTAAACTCATCAGTGGTAAACACCGACCATCGGCTATACCAATACTAAATGTAAATGGATATATATACGCCAAAGAGGCCATAGTTGCAGAAGTCCTTGGAGATTATTTTGCATCTGTTTGTGGCACTCGAATGAAATTAAACATACCAAGATCTGAAAACAGTAATCATAACAGAATTTACAACAAAGCTGTAGTAGATCTAAAAACCCTGAAGAGGTGCAATGTTGCTTTTAACATGAATGAATTACGATGGGCCTTACTTAGGACTAAAGATACAACTCCAGGAATAGATCAGATCCCTTATGCCTTCCTTCGAAACCTTCCGCATAAAGGTAAGATAAGGTTACTTCTTTTATACAACCGTATATGGAAAACTGGCAACTACCCAAAACAGTGGAAGAAAGCAGTGATCATCCCCCTTCCAAAAGAAGGAAAAGATAGAAGTGACCCAAGCAGTTATCGACCAGTTTCTTTAACATGTTGCCTAGGAAAATTGCTTGAAAGCATGGTAAACAGGAGACTTATGTGGTTACTTGAAAATCATAAATTCCTCAGCATGTATCAAGCAGGATTTAGAAGGGGTTACAACACCATTGACCAACTTGCACTCTTGGAGAAGAATATCCAAAATGCTTTCCTAAATCGAGAACACACCTTGGCAGTTTTCTTTGATATAAAACAAGCTTTCGACACGACCAAAACAAAGACAATAATAAATAAAATGGAATATTGGGGAATTTCAGGGAATCTTCTCGAATTTGTTAAGAGTTTTCTGAATAATCGAAGTTTTCGAGTGAGAATTGGATCCTCCCTGTCTAAGGAAAAAAAGCAAGAGACAGGAATTCCTCAAGGATCTGTACTTAGCACGACCCTCTTTCTTATAGCAATAAATGGAATTGCTGACAGGTTACCAACAAAAATAATGAGGTCTCTCTTTGTTGACGATCTATGCCTATTTATAAGTGGAGAAAACATACAGTGTATGGGAAACCAAATGCAGGATGCAATAAATACTGTTATAGATAGAGCTCAATCCGTTGGATTTATTTTTTCAGAATCTAAGACAGTGTCCATACACTTTTGCAGAAAACGAAAACCACATTCTGTACCAAGTTTGTTTATAGGTGAATCAAGAATTGAATATAAACAAACACATCGTTTCTTGGGTATAGTACTAGACACACGTTTAAGATGGCGTGCCCATATCAATACATTAATTGCTGAAAGTAAAAAATCACTCAATCTTTTAAAAGTGCTATCCAACATTAAGTGGGGTGCAGACCAAGGCTGCTTAATCCAAGTAGTGAACTCAATGATTAGATCGAGGATCGATTATGGAAGTCAAGTGTATGGTTCAGCCAGACCATCCTGGCTGAAACCTTTGGACTCTCTTATTGCACAAGGACTACGTCTAGCACTAGGAGCCTTCAGAACGAGCCCATCTAAATCACTGTATATTTTAGCAGGGAGTATGCCCCAGAAATACAGACGAGATATGCTAACCCTTACTTATGTTGAAGGTCTAAGATCAAAGCCTAGCCACTTTCTCCATAGCGACTTCTTAAACGAGAATGAATTTGACCAATATTCTCGTCTTCAGACCCGGACTCGACCATTAAACATCAGAGGGAGAGAACTGATGAAGAAATTCGCCATCAAAAAAATGAAGGTTCTTCCTTGTGAAGATTCAAACCATCCTCCCTGGCTCTTTCCAAAGGCGAATATAAATTTAGATCTAGGAAGATATCCAAAATTTGACACTTCACCGCATATTTATAAAGATCTATTCAAAGCGTTGCTAAATGAATATAGAGAACATAAACACATATATACAGATGGATCTCGCACCCCAGCTGGAGTGGGCTGTGCGATATATGTAGATAACTCACAGAGGTCATGGGTCCTACCTCCTGCAACCAGTGTTTATACAGCCGAACTAATAGCCTTATACAAAGCAATCAATTATTGTCATACAGAATCAGACTTAAAGTATTTGATTCTTTCAGATTCCAGGTCGGCATTGACAGCTCTAGAAGAACAAAATTTGAAAGATCCTATAATTATTAAGATATTTGAATGCCTCCATGACCTAAATATTAGGAAAAAGCAGGTGTCATTTGCCTGGATACCAAGCCATATTGGTATCGAAGGAAATGAAAAAGCAGATAAAGCAGCAAAAGAAGCAACTAACAGAGAAACTAGAAATACGAGTATAATAGCTGTGAGGCCGAATGACATCAGGAAAAACATTATAAAAACAATATGGACAGGATGGAAAACCGAATGGAATAAAGAAACCACCCAACTTCGGAAAATAATGGGACCCATTGGGACAACATTGAACACTGGATCAGGAAATCGGGAAACGAATGTGATATTAAACCGCCTACGTATAGGTCACACACGAGTTACACATAGTTACCTGTTATCAAAAGAGCAAAGACCCTCTTGTCCAAAATGTAAGGAAATTTTGACGGTGGCTCACTTAATTGAAGAATGTCCACAATTAGAACAAGAAAGGATGTCTGCAGGCATACCATCAAAATTAATAATAGCACTAGCCCCTGATAATAAATATTCCAACGAAGTGACAACATTCCTGAAGGAAATAAATTTATATAATAAAATATGAGGAACTAAAGAACTGAACAAAATGAGACAGTGCTAATGTCCAAGTAGACGATGCACTTATCAACCTAAATAAAAAAAAAAAACACATACATAGTTATGTATAAGATACATAAGTTTAGTATAACATACTTCTACTAAACTCTTGAGACACCTATCTCAAATCTCCAAGAAACCTACTGAGGAAGTCCATAACACCGCCATTGACACAGAGATACTTCCTTCTCGAAATATCATTCTTATACTCGTATTATAATAGCAATGTGTATAGACATCAAATCCTTAAAGTCTTTCTTATAAAAGACAGAAAAACCCAAACAATAATATTCACATTTCAGACTTTAGTGTAATGACATATTTAAAATTGCTAAAAATACATACAAAATTACAAGAAAGCATGAGATGTAGAAAGGAAACCAATTCCATTACTCTTGCAGGAGAACACGCCTTGGAAGAAAACGGCCAGCACAAAAAAGTGAATTACTCGTACATTCAAATCAGTACGAAACACCTATATTTTAAATAATATTATTTATTTGTAATTTTATTCAAGGATAAATTTGTGGTCAATTAAAATTATTGCGTTCTATATTACTTTAAATAAGCTTTATTTAACCGCATATAATGCTGAAATGTCAATTCCTTGAGTAAAGATACGAAAATAAGCTTCTTATGTTAATTCTATGAGGGGTTGGTAACACTGCAGAATACATCATTGGCTCTTGAGGGTATAAGACTCAGTGAATAGCATCAATATCAAACTGCTTTGTAATTAGTAAGTCGCAAATTTAAATCAGTAAATTATCAAAAACAAGTTGTAATTAAACTACATTTAATACTCTGTAACAAAATACTTTAATAAATTAAATATAAAACAATATATGATGTTATATCTTTATAAATTGAATGTATATAAACTTATCAAGCAGTGGTGGGATTCAAATTTTTTAAGAACTGGTTCGTGCGAACCGGTGCTTAAAATATTATGAGTTCGGAAACTAAATTGTTTAGTTATATATAGGCTATATACATGCGCAAATTACGTTGTCATACATGCACAAGTTACGTGAGTCATGCGACACTTGTGGAGTTTTATAGTGGGCTAATTAATACAGGTCTGAATAGGGGTTTACGTAATTTTAACAACCGGTTCGCCGAACTCGTAATATTTTAAAGCTCCAGTTCGCACGAACCGGCTGAATCCCATCACTGTTATCAAGGATTACAATGGGGCCAAGAAAACGCAAAAATCTCGAAAAAAAATGATTATATAATGTTAACCCGTTTCGAACACTTTGTGTTCATCTTCAGGTTACAGGTTTACATATACCTTAGTAAAGAAGATTTATGGTGTTTTAAGAAGTCATTTGACACTCAATGACTCATGTCCTTACTAAGGTGGATGTAACCTGAGGAAGAAGTTTAAGTGTTCGAAACGCCTCAGCTTTCTATAAAATCTATTGTTTGGAGACTTGGTGTTTCTTTTATTCATTATAACGATGTATAAATACCATAAATAAATACAATAAAGGATTGCGTAGCTCTTGAGGTCAACCTATCAAGATATAAACAATTAATGTGTAAACACAGGAAAAACTAAAAACACATGGAACTCTAGAACGGGCATAGAAAAAATCAGCCAAATCCACACGAACATTTTTACACAATATGAAAAACGACAAGGAATAAACACATAAGATAGCCAAACAAAATAAAAACGTAGACACTGTGATTCAAAATTCATAAGATAACAGGAATGAAAGACAACCTCAAACAAACATAGACAGTAGCCTGAATGCATAAAACATGTAATGTTGCAAAAGGAACAGATTTCCAAGGTAAGATTGATCCCTTTCTATTACCATGTATGTAAAAATGTAAAATGTATAAAAATAACCAAAATTGTAGTAATAATAGTGCTAATTGAAAAAAACACGTTTTAGCCCTGAAGATGACATAAATATATGTCGAAACTTCAGCAAATATAAATATATATATATATATATTTTATATAAAATATATATAAAAAAATATATATATATAAATAGTTCAATGTTGAAAAAGAAACATAGTGAAATTAAAAGCACAGACTTACTGTCTAATTTTCGGTTTGAACCGTCTTCAGGAGAGATAAGAGAGGGAAAACAAGCCCACTGGTTCGGAGATGGTTGGAGACCCACTGCAATTTCACACTCTTCATTGTGTGAACTCCAACTATATATATATATATATTTTAAATATACTTTTTCATTGAAAATACGATCCGAAACGGACAAATATTGTTCAATGTAGAAAAAGAAGCAGAGAAATTAAAAGTACACACTTACAGTCTCTAATTTTGGGTTTGAATTAACCGTCTCTGAACCAGAACACTTGGTTTCCCTCTCTTATCTCTCCTGAAGCCCGTTCAAACTAAAAATTAGTGACAGTAAGTGTGTGCTTTTAATTTCTCTATATTTTTTTTCTACATTGAACTATATTTGTCCGTTTCGGATCGTATTTCCAACGAAAAAGTATATATATTTACATATATATGCTTCATTTCATTAAGGTAAAATTATATAATGAAAACTATTTGCATGTTTGCAGTTTTGGGTATGACTTCATAAATCAATGTGATACACCTTGCACCCCTCATGATTCTGGTAGTTGGTGTGGTAAACGCGGGAGTCAGATAACTGATTTCAATTTTATAGTTCACTGGTGAGGAAGCTTGGTAGGAAGAGAGATTTCGTATTATATAGTATCAGCAATAACTCATCAAAATGAGGAATTTTATATTTGTCAGTGACAACTTAAGGGCCAGGGTAGCCCAGTGGTTTGCATGCTCGCTTCTGGCTTTGGTAGATCCGGGATTCAATACCCAAAATGGTCTTCGATTTATTCATATAGGAGATGAATAAACCTAACAACATCATCCCTCGGAGAGGTCATTAAACCGTCGGTTCCAGCCTGTACAATGTCAGGTACTCTTTAAATATCCTAAGCACGAGCCAGTATTCGGGCTGGGATGGGCCCAAAATGACAATTATTACGTTTGGGTTGGGTCGAGCTCAAAATGACAATTATTACGTTTGGGTTGGGTCGAGCTCAAAATGACAATTATTACGTTTGGGTTGGGTCGAGCTCAAAATGACAATTATTACGTTTGGGTTGGGTCGAGCTCAAAATGACAATTATTACGTTTGGGTTGGGTCCAAAATGACAATTATTACGTTTGGGTTGGGTGGGGTCCGGCCTTCTCGCTCGCTAACTTTTTTTTTTAATAAATATATATTTATATATAATGGAGTAGTAATTGAGTGATTATGCGCCTTTTAATAGCCTCTAACACATAACTCCAACCTTCGGCCTTCACGAGGTTACCCTGTTAACTTTCTATATGCAATGTTACATTGATTAGAAATTTTTATACTTATAAAACTCTGTTGATCTTGATTGCTTGTTTGCAAACAAGGTGAAACTTGGAATATTGTTAACTTCAGTTTAGCCCGAATTATTCAAATAAATATTAAAGATACAGTGAGTAATATATTACTTTACAAATATCAGCATTAAAAAGAAAGAAGAATGAAAACATGTTCTCTTAACATAAGTAAGGAAGAAAATTAATGACTCCAGATGTGAAATTTATATCTGATACGCCTAATCAGATATTTTTGACAAAAGCTCTTAATCCTATTTTTCGAAATCTGATTCTTTTTTTTTCATAGCATGGAGTTTTAACCATAAATCCGCTCCTTGGCTCAACAAAGCTACTCTTATTTTTGTGATACAGAACTGATATAATATGCCTTAATAAGAGTCCTGGTTAGCTCAGTGATTCTGAACTGGTAGGTCCGAAGTTCGATACCCACCTGGCCTTCTATTTATTTACGTGGGAGGTGAATAAATCTGAACGCGTCGTTCCTCGGAGACGATGTTAAACCGTCGGTTCGAGCCTGTAACATGTCAGGTACTTGTTAAAAATCTCCTACTCTAAATACACTTGAGTTAGTCAAAATTTAGGGCACCAATGTAGATTCAACAGGTAATGTCGCTCGCCCACTACTAAAATGGGCGCAAAAAAATAAATAAGCCACAATTCCCTCCCCTAGAACAGTAATGTTTCTGGACTGCATTCTTTGCATGCTATACTTGTCGTATTTGTTTACATTGTTTTAGAACTATTTTGAGTAAATCCACTAAAATAAAATTGATATTTAAGAGGTTTAACGAAAATTTTTTGAATTATTTAATAACTTATTTAGAGTCATAAAAGAATATAATTCTAACATGTAAAAAAATCAACGCTAATTAAACATCCAATTTTTTATGCTTTCCATGGTGCAATGGATTTGTCTCACAAAATGCTCTGATCTACGTTACACTTTTGAACAAAACTTAATATCACATGTTAATTCCTTTGTGTTTATGATTTTTTTAGTTAGATATGGAGCTCCGGCGATTCTCAGGCCTTGATAAATAAAAAACTAATAATATGTAATATATAATATTATGTGAAGTTTAAAACACAAGGAAAAAGGAAAACAATAGAAATAAATGCTGTGAGGCCTTTCAATTTATGTCATCAAAGAGCAAACAAAGTAAAAACCTAAGACGTTAACATAAAAGTTATGCAGAAGGAAGGTAATAAAACAGCTGGAACATTAAAGAGACAATATGTATAGCTTGATAAGAAAAAAATACCTAATACAATTAAACAAATTTTAATTTAGTTAAAAAATAACTAAATAAAAAAAATTATTATAATTTCTAAATATAATATTCTATATATTTTTATAAATAGAATAAAAAATAATAAATAAATAAAATAAACAAGTTACTCATTAGCTATGTTAATATTACATTTGCAATCTGTAATTGTGTGGTACATATTTCTCATACTGGGGCAAATAGATAAATCACAGGCTCCACACATAAAAAAAGCTTTTTTTATTCTACGCATTTCGAACACTTTGTGTTCATCTTCAGATAAACATCCAAATGAACCCTAGACTCTGGTCGGTCCTCTACTCCTTCATTTATAAGTTTACCTGACGATGAACACGAAGTGTTCTAAAAGCGTAGATTAACAAAAAAAAACTTTTTTTATTCTACGCATATCGAACATTTCGTGTTCATCGTCAGATAAACATCCAAATGACGATGACGAATCCAAATATTTACGTGCGGAGACTTTGATTTATCCATTTATGGTATTATGAAAAAATAAACAAGAAAAAAGGAGAATGAAACTAACCAAACATTAAGCTAAATCATTTAGAATCAACATTCCGGTCAAAGTCCATATCCAACCAAAACAAGAAGATGATGACGTCATAATAACACTCCTACTTGTCTGATTATTTTAGATTTGTCATGATTAAAACGAAAGAAATATTTGTTTACATTTCCAATCCTGTCATATTCTCCTTGTCTAATCCCCCACCTCCACTCGAGCTCACTCTTTCTTTCTCCTTTCACACATCAATACCTCGCTGTTTCAACATGCCCTCTCACTCTCCCTTCTCTTATATCATCTTATCTGACACTTGTTCAGTGTCACGTGTTTATTCAAACTACAGTTGTTGTAAAAATCCACATACTATTTTTCTTTGTAAAATAATTTGTAATGTAACACTTAGTTTTTCTGTTTCAAAATTTATACTTCTGCCTATGAAAAAGGTTTTAAATAAAGACCGAAGCGTTGGCAATGAGAGTTTAATTTGAACCTGAAGAACTGACCGAGTCCCGATAAAATTTAGTTTTGTATATATGTATATATACTCGTACATACCAATTAAATGAAACGATTCCACGAACTAAATAAACTATATTGACTCAAAGAACACTCAGAAATGAAACAGAAACTCACTACTATATTTCGATGCACTCGTTGGGTTTATTCATGTAATACAAATGGACTTTGTCTAGAGCAAAGATGAATGCATGAATTATATTACTGCAATGATTGGTGGACAGCCAAGCGATATATTTGTAATACTGACTACTTGTAGGGAACTGGGTAGAATGAAGAATATTACAAGTTTAGCTCGATTTATTGGTGACCTAAAACACACAGATTCTGGTCGTACATGCGGTTTAGTTTGCCAACAATTCAATTTCTATGGGAAGCTCATTTGTCTTGATTACAGGGTTCCGATAATACCGTTTTAACTATTTGTCTTCATAACTTAACCTCAATTTAATGCAACTTTAATACTAAAAGCTCAGATCAAAATTTATTTTATCATAGTCTTTTGTGAAATATAGAATAGAGGTCTTCTTTATTTCTTATGGCCTCCCTCTCACATCCCTCCATCTCTCTCTCCGCTCCCTCTGTACCTTCATCTTTCTCACTCCCTCTCACTCACTCCGTACCAGTTGTTTTTCACTCTGACGAAGAACCCTTGTTGTGCTTGAAAGATGTTAGACTATTTTTTCATTTCATATTGTGGTTTGATCATTGATTGTTATTTCACATATATATATATCTACAAGATTTCACATAAACACGTGAAACAGCAATCAGTGATCAAATCACAATATGGAATGAGAAAACAAGACTAAGATCTTTCAACCGTAACAAGCGGGGTTCGTCAGAGTCAAAAACCCAACTGAAACACTAGATGCAGAAAACATCTGGTGAGGGGTTGAGAAGAGTGGGAGGGAAGAGTGGTATTTTAAAAGGGTGAAAGCGCAGGAAAGGACTAATGTCCAGAAAGGGATGTTTGGGGAAACAAAGGAGTACAGTAAGAAAGAGTAAAAAACTATCCGCTAGCTGTCAACCCTCTTTGAAGAGGCTATTGCCCTCATAACGAAAGTATCCAGTTTGAAGAGACCGTTACTAATGTTTATAATATTTGATCTATTAAATTTAATTAGAGACGCTTCAATAATATTTTTAAACAACATTGTTTTTTCATACGTAATTTCATTGTTTGTTTTCTTGCCTCCATGCATTGTCTGAATAAATAATAAAATATTCGCATTACTTTTGTGGGGATCGTATTAGAAACTTTGGCATTAAACAGATTATGAAATTCGTAAAGTATACATAGTAATGCATTACATTACAGTTTAAAATGATAATTTTAGGAATAGAAACATAAACTTAAATATCTGCTCAAATACGGTTGTTCGAAGATAATATTATAAAGACATATTCCTTCCATTAATATTCAAAATTATAATTTGGGTGTAATAATGTAATATTTCAATTTAAAGGTTTTTGTTAGTTTTAAATATGCTTTAATTTGTATATAACTTGATTGGATGTGTTATTTATTTGTGTAACAAAATAAATATAATATTTTAGTTCTAAATGGTTCTTTGTTTTGCTTAATATAGTTGCTGTGATGTATCTTGAGTCATGGTAAGAATCTATATCAAAAGCATGGAGCCATACAAGAGTCTTTGTTTTCATGCCTTAAAACAAAAAGCTGCAATAATAGTTATTCTATTGATTAACTCTGCAATATGTTATAGTGTGGTATTTACTGATGTTAGGAAAAGTATTAAGTCTCCACACAAAAAAGTTTATTACAAGAAACTAAACAACACGTATCGAACAGTTGATGTTCTTCAGCTTACATATGCTCTTGCTCCTTGCTTGGTCTCACTTCCCGAACAACCACACCAGGAGAACAGATGCAACCTGAAGAAGAACATCAAGTGTTCGAAACGCGTTTTTTAGTTTCTTGTAATGAAGTTTTTTGTGTGGAGACTTAATAATTTTCCTAACCTAAAATAACAGTTATTCCTGTCAATCACATTCAGTGAATGTATTTTATTAATTATCTCTATTACTTCTTAATAGTGAGTGACACACGGCGTCACTGGGTCGTCTAGTAATTAATAAAACTTACTTCCATTAACAATGGAGTTAAGAATATGTTTACTTTTTCTTTATAATAAGTTAGAAGTTAGAAAATTCCATTATCTCTATGATTGGAATTACTTTTCAAAAATAGATTTTAATGAATGAAAGACGAAATCTATTTGTATGACCTTTGAACTTTCACTCGAATCACTAATCAATTAAGCTTGACAGCTTTAACTAACAGGAAATAGTAAACAACAGTTTGACGTGTGCCGCAGCATTGGAAACGTCTGTTAAATTACATCCTAAAATTAGCACAATCTGAAACTTTATTTTGAAATACATGCCTGGTATACTTGCGAAATAATAGTTGTTTGAAGTTTAATGTTTCATCTTAACAGTTTCTAGTTATTAAGAATAAAACATATGTTGTTATAAAAGTGTAGTTATAAATTATATAGAATACTTGTCAAATAGTCAGGTTGTTGGCTATGGGATGAAACTCTTCAGCTTACGTCATCCCTCCTGCTCTCGCTAGCTATCTCCTTCACTCTCTCTTTTTCTATACCTCTCTCTCACTCTCTCTCTCTTAACTCCCTCACTCTCTTTCTTTCTGCCTCTTTCTTATTTTTTACCTCTCTCTCTCTTCCAGTTTCTTACTTTCTATTTCTCTCGCTCTCTCTCTATCTATGTCCCTTTCTCTTCTCTATCTCTTCCGTTCTTTCTTTTATTTCTATCTCTCTCACTCTTTCTCTCTCTATCTATCTCTATCTTCCTCTCTTCACTATCTCTATCGTTCTTTCTCTTATATACTATATCTCTCACTCTCTCTCTTTATTTCTATTTCTCTCGCACTCTCTATCTCTCTCCTTCACTCTTATTCTTTCATTCTCTCTTTCCCTATTCCTCTCTATCTTCTTCTCTCACCCTTTTTGTTACTTTCTAAATCTCTCACTCTCTCTCTTATTTTTCATTTTTATCGCTCTCTCTCTCTATCTCTATCCCTCTCTCTTCTCGATCTCCCTCTTTCTTTCTCTTACAATCTATCTCTTTCTCTCTCTTCTCTCTCTCTCTCTCTCTCTCTCTCTTTCCCTTTTTCTTACTTTTCATCTTTCTCTATCTCCCTCCTTATTTTCTATCTCACTCTCTCTATCTCCCTCCTTATTTTCTATCTCACTCTCTCTATCTCTCTTTTACTCTCTCTCTCTCTTACTTTCTATTTCTCTCGCTCTCTCCGTCACTATCATCCTCCCTTCTCTATCTCTCTCGTTCTTTCTCTTGCTATCTATTCTCTCTCTATCTCTCTCCTTCAGTCTTATTCTTTCAGTCACTCTTTCTCTATTCCTCTCTCTCTCTCTCTCTCTTTCTGTCCTCCTTTTTATTATTTTCTATATCTTTCACTCTCTCTCTTACTTTCCATTTCTATTGCTCTCTCTCTCTCTCTACGTATATCCCTCTCTCTTCTCTATATCTCCCTTTCTTTCTCCTAATTTCTATCTCTCTCACTCTCTCTCTCTACGTATATCCTCTCTCTTCTCTATATCTCCCTTTCTTTCTCCCACTTTCTATCTCTCTCACTCTCTCTTACTTTCTATTTCTTTCGCACTTGCTCTATTCCTCCTCTTCACTCTCTTTTCCTCTATCCCTCTTTCCATCTCTCTATCTCCTGTTCTCAACTCTGGATGCTAGATCCGGGGTTCAGAACCCACTCTCAACAATGTTTTATTCACGCAGTTGGGTAAAAAATCTGAGCACGACTTCGCTTGAGGGGACTTTAGCCGTCGGTCCAAACCTGTAAGATGTCAGATACTCGATAAATATTCCTACTTTAAATATACTTGAGTTAAGTAACATTTAGGACTCCCAATGTAAAAAGTTGTTAAATTTATAATTTAGTGGTATCTAATAGCTAATTATCTAATCAAGAAGCCATGGTAGCTCAGTAGCTTACTTGCTTGCCTCTGGACTGATAGATCCAGGGTTCAATACCCACTCTGGCCCTCGATTTATTCAAACGAGAGATGAACAAGTCTAAGCACGTCGTCCCTTGGAGTGGACTTTAAGCCGTATGATTAAAGCTCTACGATGGCAGCTCCTCGTTAAAGATCCCTACTCCAAATATATTTCAGCTAGCCCAGATTTAGGACTTCCAATGTACAATGTTGATTGTGTGATATTTTTTTTGTTTTCGTTACGGGTGGTTACCCTACCATGAAGGAGTTTTTTTCGTAACCTGTTCCCTTTTTAATTGCAGGTTTACTCTTACTTTTATATACATTTGTACTACATTAAAATATAATATAAAACATACGTATATATATATATACATATATATATGTAGAAAAATCATAATTAAACACGTGATACAATGAATGAAGACCAAAACCACAACGAAAAAGAAAAATAAATGCTCTGAGGCCTTTCAATTTATGTTATCAGAGAGGAGACAAAGCAAGAAAAAAGAAGGCAACAGAAAAGTTAACCAGGAACGTGAATGGCCTCAGAGCATTTATTTCATTTCTTTTTTGGACTTCACCTCTATATATATAGGTTTATTATCTAATCGGTCAAATTTTCCACTTGTAATGTTATCTTATTAGTCTAGTGGAAGGTAAGGATTGTTGTTCCTTTAAATAGTGTAAATTTTATTTTCTTAGTCAAAAAAGTATACTTCTGCCTATGAAAATGGTTTTAAAATAAAACCGAAACGTCGGCAATGAGAGTTTCATTTTTGAACCTAGAAAATGTGACCAAATCCCGATTAGATAACACACCCACTCGTATTCTAACAAAAGGTCGATATATTATTGAATCTGTTATATATATAAAAAGATTTCACATACACACGTGAAATAACAATCAATGATCAAAACACAATAAGAAAATGGGAAAACAAGACTAAGATCTTTCAACCGTAACTTCGTCAGAGACCCAACTCGTCAGTTGGGTCTTCGTCAGAGTCAAAAACCCATCAGTTGGATTTTTGACTCTGACGAAGACCGCTTGTTACGGTTGAAAGATCTTAGTCTTGTTTTCCCATTTTCTTATTGTGGTTTGATCATTTATAAATATATATAAAATACAATCAATGATCAAACCACAATATGAAATGGGAAAACAAGTCTTATTTTCCCATTTCGTATTGTGGTTTGATCATTTGCTTTCATTTTTTTTTCATTTTCATTTGCATATTAAACCTGATTATGTGAAATATAATAAATCTGATTTTTATCGATATAATAGAATATATAGACAATAAACTCCTTTGTGTGATATTACCAAGGTCTAATAATCATTGCCTTATATGTGTTCTCTTGTGGAGCAGCCCCTGCAACCTAAACTAACCTAATGACTTGTTAGCTTGTTTATTGGATTGTAAGATATGTTATTGTTCATTTATTTAGAAAATAAGATAAATATTTATCATAAAACAATACTTACTGCAGGAGATTTCATCGCTCTTGTCCCAGCACTCAAACGTGACGTTGCACTTACTGGACCAATGAACACATTCCCCATTGGCGCACATCAGCTCTTCTTGGCTGCATGGTCCTCGATCTGCAATCAAATAGTCTTATAATCATTATATATATATATATATATATATATATATATATATATATATATAAACATTTCACATAAACACGTGAAATTACTATCAACCACAATAAGAAATGGGAAAACAAGACTAAGATCTTTCAACCGTAACAAGCGGTTTCGTCACAGTTGAGGTTTTGACTCTGACGAAGACCGTTTGTTACGGTTGAAAGATCTTAGTCTTATTTGCCCATTTCATATTGTGGTTTTATCATTTATATATATATATATATATATATATATATATATATATATATATATATATATATATTTGTAAAAGTTGGGAGCAGTCCTTCTTCAATACATGCTTTTAAAAACTGGATGTCTGTTTCCACTTGATTTAATTTTGTCTTATATTTTTCCAAAATACGAAATTGTCTGTTTCCACTTGATTTAAATATTTCGTATTTTGGAAAAATATAAGACAAAATTAAATCAAGTGGAAACAGACATCCAGTTTTTAAAAGCATATATATATATATAAAGATTTCACAAAAACACGTGAAACAACAACCAATGATCAAACCACAATAAGAAATGGGAAAACAAGACTAAGATCTTTCAAACGTAACAAGCGGTCTTCGTCAGAGTCAAAAACCCAACTGAACACTAGATGCAAAAAACATCTGGTGAGGAGTTCAGAAGAGTGGGAGGGAAGAGTGGTATTTTAAAAGGGTGAAAGCACAGGAAAGGACTAATGTCCAGAAAGGGATGTTTGGGGAAACAAAGGAGTACAGTAAGAAAAAGTAAAAAACTATCCGCTAGCTGTCAACCCTCTTTGAAGAGGCTATTGCCCTCGTGACGAAAGTATCAAGTTTGAAGAGACCGTTACTAATGTTTATAATATTAGATCTATTAAATTTAATTAGAGACGATTCAATAATATTTCTTAACAACATTGATTTTTCATAGGTAATAAATTTAGCTCCTGTCCAATCAATATGATGATTTTCATTTTTTATATGCAAGAATAAGGCACTACTGTTTTCCTGTCTACTTACGTTATATTGGTGTTGTTTTACACGTGTTTTTAATGATTTACCAGTTTGACCAATATAAATTTTATGGCAATTTTTGCACGGAATTTTATAAATACCAGCGGACTCCAATTCGCTTGGAGAGTTTTTTATTAACATATTACCCACGTTATTACGATTAGAAAACACTATATTAAAATCAAGTTGTTTGGCTAATCTTGGAAGGGGGTCCAATGATTCGTGGTATGGCAAAACTATAGAATTTGATAATAAAAGGGGCTCTTTTGAAGTATTAGAGAAAGTTTGTTTAGCACCCTTCAAAGCTAAATCGATATAAGAAGAGGGGTATTTTAATGAAAGGGCAATTGACCTAATGTTATTAATCTCTTCATTAAGAAATTCTGGAGAGGAAACTCTTAAAGCTCTCAAAAACATATTTCTAAAAACAGAAATTTTAACATTTTTTGCATGCGATGAATAAAAATGAACCTATGCAAGTACATTCGTAGGTTTTCTACATACACTAAAGCGTAACTCATTAGGTAACCTATGGATCAGGACATCTAAGAAGGGCAAATTACCACTTATTTCTTCTTCCATTGTGAATTTGATTGTCGGCACTAATGAATTCAATTTTGTTAGGAAATCAACTTTATTTAAAGATTTGGGACAAATGCAAAGAATATCGTCAACATATCTATACCATTTAACATTTTTGGGCAAAATTGAGCTTAACATTTTACTCTCAAAAAACTCCATATATAAATTACTTAGGAGGGGGGATAAGCAGTTACCCATAGCAAGACCAAATTTTTGTATATAATAATTATTTTCAAATTGAAAATGACAATCTACCACACATAACTTAATTAACTCTATTATAGTGGTAGATGGAAGGGGAAGGGAATAATTAATTAATTCCTCCTGGAGTAAGCTCAACAGATCAGTTACAGGTACATTCGTAAAAAGAGACTTCACATCGAAACTGATTAATCTATAATTTTTGTTCATGTTGACGCTTTTTAATTTTTTAATTAAATCGACATTGTTTTTTATATGGCTGCCTGAAATTTTTCCAATTAAGGGGCTTAAAATACTTACTAACCATTTGGACAAGCCATATGATGCCGAACCAACCGAACTCACAATTAAACGTATTGGGTAATTATCTTTATGTGTCTTGATCAACCCGTACATATATGACAAAGAAGGGGATTGTGATATAAATTTAGTAATAAGTTCGGGTTGATTTTTTAAGATAGTTTTAATTTTTTTATTAAATGAACTATTGACTCTTTCCAAAGGATTAGACCTTAACTTTGTATACACGTTTTCATCATTTAGCATATTCTCTATTTTATCGACGTAATCTTTTTTATTTAATATTACTGTTACTTTAGATTTATCGGCTTTAGTGATTTTTATAGTATTATCTTTTTTAAGCTTAGAATAAGCCACGATAAAACGTCTAGGAACGCTAACAACATCAGTTTTTTCTGAAAGACCGTATACCATTCCTTTTAAAATATTTAAATTATCGATATCTATATTATTTAATTTTTCAGCTTTACAAAAACCCTTAGCCACCTGAACATAATTTAAATTGTTACTTTTAGGAACAAAATTTAAACCATACCCTAATGCTGCTACTGCATTATTATCTAATATTCTGTCGGATAAATTAAGAACTAATTTTTTATTTTTATTTTTATTCCACGGGCTATTGTCAATTAAGCTCTGAAGTTTTTTATTATGTACTTTAGAAAAATTTTTACATACCTTTCTAAGTTGCCAATAAATATAATCAAATGCTACTTTCCTCCAATCGGAAGGGATGAGCTGATTAAGATGGCTTTTGTTACGCACTGAATCACCGAAGGCTAATTTCACATCACTCCGGCACAAATAAATATGTTTTTTTAGCAACAAAGAATGAAAATTATCAAAAGGGCCTTCACAAATATTTAGCAAACATTTAGGAATAAGAGATTTAGGTATTACCTTTTCACTAAAACAATTATTTAAAAATTTTAATTTTAGTTTTAATTTATGGGCCTTTGTCAAGCTAGACAAACAATTTTTCACTACAGGGACAAAGCAAGGAAAAAGATGACAGAAATAGGAGTAGGTATCGCACATGGTATTCATCGATAAAAAGATTTCACAAAAACACGTGAATCAAACACCAGATGTTTTTTGCATCTAGTGTTCAGTTGGGTTTTTGACTCTGACGAAGACCGCTTGTTACGGTTGAAAGATCTTAGTCTTGTTTTCCCATTTCTTATTGTGGTTTGATCATATATATATATATATATATATATATATATTATGCTTGCTTCTCTTAATCTCTCTTTCTCTTTTCTCTCTCTCTCTCTCTCTCTCTCTCTCTCTCTCTCTCTCTCTCTCTCTCTCTCTCTACTTCTCTCTTTCTCTGTCTTAAAATTAAACCATTAATTAATTAACTATGAAATAAGCAACTGATGCAAAAATTGAATCAAGTCATGACGACAATGCAAATAAAACACAAAATCTAGTTAACAGTCTTTCAAAATAGGATACCAACAGAAACTGTCAGGGTGTAGAAACCAAAACTTTGGAACAATTATTCATTAGGAGAAGAGTAATATGAAGATTATGTATTATGAACATTATGATATTGCAGTGTTTAAAATATGTTTTTCAGTCCCTAGTGACTATTCAAAAAGATCATACTACTGTATGACGTCATCAATTCACGGTTCACCATTCAAACCCCTACTTTTTTAAAGCGAACAAATAATGATAAACACAAACGAAATCAAAATCACCTAACAATATCTACTTGGTACAATATCAAGCACCTAATAATAACTGTATACCTGTACATGTTTAGTCTGTACATTGCTTAGAACTGAGTTATTTCAAGTTATCTTTACGTTTTATACATTAGAAAAACCGAATCCATTCTTAAGAGAAATTTCTGCCTGTTTAGCGTTTTTATTTTTTTGCAAAATATGCAGGTAATTTTAGCTGCCTTGTACTGTAACAAGTAGGTACAACTGTTAGTTGATATAACCGTGTAGCTAGCTAAACACAGATTAAAAAGCCATAACTTCGTTTCTATATTGATTTTCTAATCAATTCAAATTAGCTTTTAAATTAGACATACATAAATCTGTCAAAGCTTGAGCCCGATATGCCATATGTTAGCTGAGTTTTCTTGTGGTAAAATTTTTGGAAAAATAAACAGACAAGCAGACATTTTTCTAAGGGTGGATTCGGTTTCACTAATGTATAAAGCGTAAAGATATCTTAAAATGAGTCAGTTCTAAGCAATGTACAGACAAAAATTTTTTTTTTATTTATATACCTAAATAAAATAATATCCATGAATACTTAAATAGAATATTATTTCAACATACTGTTTTTAAACATCTGAATGAGAATCGATGGCAATGTCCCTGACGATTGAATGATAAAATGTATGCAACCATGTGTACATTTCAGCTTAAACTTTTAAAAAAATAGAGATAAAAATTGCAAAATATATTCACATTTATTTATTGTTTATATCAGGTTGGTTTGTAAATTTTATTCAATACAAATGCAAATGAAGCAATTTATAAGTAAACAGCAATGTTCACAAACTTTGTAAAATACGAGTATGTAGCAGATGCTTAAATTTGAATAACGTATGACATTTTCAAATATATGTATATATATCAATGATCAACCCACAATAAGAAATGGAAAAGCAAAACTAAAATCTTTCAACTGTAAGAAGCGGTCTTTGTCAGAGTCAAAAACCCAACTGAAACGCTAGATGTACTCGTAGAAAACATCTGGTGAGGGGTCGAGAAGAGTTCACCAGATGTTTTCTACATCTAGTGTTTCAGTTGGGTTTTTGACTCTGACGAACACCGCTTGTTACGGTTGAAAGATCTTAGTCTTGTTTTCTCATTTCTTATTGTGGTTTGATCATTGATTGTTATTTCACGTGTTTATGTGAAATTTTTTTATCGATTATATATATATATATATATATATATATATATATATATATATCCCATTAACTATATATATAGTGCGCTTGGTGTCCCTATCTCAACTCTCCTGATGACGGTTCAACCAAAAATTAGAGACAGTAAGTCTGTCTGTTCCTTAGTTCTGTGTTTGTGATCCATGGTGAAATGTTTGTTCTCTTTTTGGATCGTTTTCCTGTTTACAATATATATATATATATATATATATATACCATGATAAACGAAAAACGGTCCGGCAGGACAAATAACAATTAAAATAAGCAGTGACACATAAACAGAAACACAACAAAGACTCACTTTCAATATTTCGACCGTAATGGCGGTCGTCCTCAGGAGAAGTGAATTGACGGAGGGACGACAGTCAACTCAAACGAAGTGAGTTGACTGTCGTCCCTCCGTCAATTCACTTCTTCTCCTGAGGACGACCGCCATTACGGTCATATATATATATATATATATATATATATATATATATATATATATATATATATAGACAAAACTCGGTCAGTTCTTCAGGTTCAAATTAAACTCTCATTACCAACATTTCGGTTTTTATTTAAAATTGTTTTTAAATATAAACGGCAATGAGAATTTAATTTGAACCTGAAGAACTGACCGAGTCCCGATAAACTTTAGTTTTGTTTCTATTTCACGGTCGATACTTTTATAAATATTTATATAGACATATATATATAAATATATTTATGTTTATTTATTTTAAATGTATACAGACTTTACAAAATATAACGATATTATATCATTGAAAGCAAAGAATGGAAGAAAAAATATTTTATTTCTGAATAAGAGTTAGCGTTTTTATTACAAAATACCATATATAAACATTTTTTCTTTAAATCTTTATATTTTTTCATCTTTAATATAAATTCTTTTTTTTCAAAAGTTCACTGTCATTTAGAAAGCTGCTTATCATTGAAGTAAGTAACTCATTAAAGTAATTTTATACTTTGAATAGAATTCAAAATATTTTTTCATTGATATATATTTACGTATGTATAAATATAAAAAAAATATATAATGATCCATCGTAAGTCGTAATATTCAATTACAAGCAATCTTTTACGTATAGGGGTTGTTAGCTGCTCACTCAACCCCCAACCCCGAGAATCATATAAAAATGTATTAATTTCAAGACTTTCTGATTGCACCAATAAAAATATTTAACAGACAAACTTGAACAACACTATATAAATTAGTAACGTTAATTCTAATATTAAAATAAAGGACTGTTCCTTTAGCAATTTTCTAATGCTTTTTAGGTATAAATTTTTACTTAATTAAAAAAGAAATGTTGGAAGTCGTTAAAATTCTGGTCTGCTAAATCGTGACATTATTCTTACTATAAAATGTCAAGCTCTGTCATTATCATTTCAGTCATTTTAAACACTTTAATATCTGGTTTGAAATAACTAAGTGTTTTTTTGACATATAGAACGCTACAGCTCTAGTACTATATTTCAAATTTATTATTAAATAATATGAACATTTCCTTCTCTCAAGAACTATTTGTCTGTTATATATTATACACAGTATTAGGAAAACAAAGCGATGGTGAAGAGTTTAAAGTATTTTCATTAAAAATCCCTCCCTCTGCAGAGCCGGAAGACATGATGAAAAATGGAGTCAGGGGAACTCTTAACGAGAAAAACTGTAAACAAATTACGCTTTTTTTCCACAAACACGATAACACATGGGAGCAATATTTAAAAAAATATCACTTGCATATTAAGAAGAGAGAATCCTATAGTTGCATTGGTTGAAAAATACAGTATACAGTATGATTGTATATCATACTACAGTATATTACAACCTATATTTCAACCTATATGTAACTCTATATTTCATTTATACTTATAATTCATGAACTGTTATTTAACGAGTTAATGAGCCAGGTTAGCCTAGAGGCTACGTGCAGGTCTCTGGACCGATAGATCTGTGGTTCAATACCCACTCTATCCTATGATTTATTCACACGCTAGGTGAATAAATTTGATCACGTTGTCTCTTGGATGTTCTCCTACGTCAAACTGTCGGTAGTTCAAACTACGTCGAGCCTGTATGATGTCAGGTACTAGTTAAAGATCTCTATTCTAAATACACTTGAGTCAGGCAAAATGTATGACTGTACAATGTAGAGTCAACCTTCATTGTGTGGTATGACGAAGGGGAATGACAGTCACTTGTGTGACTGTCACTTCAGCCTAACCTAACCTATTATTCTCACATGAGTGAATACCACACTTGTTGGACAAAGTGCTCGCCTCTGGACTGGTAAATAAGGAATCACAATCCATTCTAGCCCTCAATTTATTAACGCGGGAAATAAAAAACACGTTATTACTTTTTGCCTCGGTGAGGACTTTAAGCTGTCGAGTTCTAAGCCTATACTACGTCATATACTCTTTAAAGATACGACTATCAACACAAAATATATTTGATTTAGTTAAAACTAGCAAACGTACCCGTCAAAAATTCCATTATACTTGGTATTCCAAAATAACATTAGAAATTAAAGAATAGTAGAAAATACCATTATTAGTAGTGTTACGCAAATGCCTCTGTATACACTACAATAGCTGTCTGTCCTTCAGGTTCATGGAAAAACAAAGAGTTGGAACCTCTGACTCTTGAGCAAGTAAACTACAGTTGACCTTGTGAGAAAAACTTGGTCCTGCGGTATTCCAAGGTATTATTCCTTATTCCTGCGGTAGATAAGAGTTTCCCCTTGCGACTTAGTTAACGTCATTGCAAAACAGACTCTGACGGGACTTTCCAATCATTTGAACGGAACCGGATAGTGGCTATGTATCAATAGTATTGTTCGTTCATAAAGCTATTTATTCTGAATAGATAGTACATCTTTAACTCTGGGAAACACATTTTCAATGATCTGAAATGCGTATGTACTGCGAACATAATAAAAATACGCAAAAGAAATTAAAATCAACTAACAATACCTACTTGCTACACCTGTATATTTCCAAAATGAACATGTGCGTGAAGTTAGCAAAATACAGCATAAAAGTTCATAACCTCGCTTCTACACTGAATTATTAATCCATTCAGAGCGTATATTTTAAGTTAGACATACACAAATCTAGAGTCAAAGTTTCAGCTCGCTATGTCTCATAGTGGCTGAGTTTACCTGTGACAAACGTTTTTGCTTTAAAGAACCATAACTTTACTTCTACGTTGAATTTTCAATAAATTCAGAGCCTATATTTTAAGTTAGACATACACAAATCTAGTGTCAAAGTTTCATCTTGATATGTCTTTTGGTGAGTGAGTTTACTTGTGACAAAATTTTGCGGACAAACCGACAGAAATTTTTTTATGGGTGGATTCGGTTTCTCCAATGTATGAAACGTAAAGAAAACTTGAAATGAATCAGTTCTAAGCAATGTACAGACAAAATCATTATTTTATTTATATAGATTTATGATTCACAATGTAGAATGTCCATTGTGTTGAATCACAAAGGGTTCATTCTATATGTAGATTCATGTAGGACTGCCTTTGCAATCTAATCTAACTAAATATCACAAAATAAATCTCACAACTTATGAACCATCAAAATTGTTCGTCAAAAAAATTTGACGAACCTTGAAATATTGGAAGACAACAAATAGTAACAACCTACAAGGATATTCTTTCTTTCCTCGTGAATATACTCGCCAGACTAAACTACAAAACTTATATTGTTTTTATATTTGACAAAAAAGGGTTAAACCACATTATTATGAAACAAGTAATTATTATTATAACATGTTATTATGAATAATACATTATTATGAAACAGATTTGATAATACGTTTATACGAATAATAACACGTAAATAATAAGCATACGTTTACTAGAAAAATAAAATAATTCTAGTAATTAAACAAATAGTAAATATGCTTGATAATAGATAGTGACACAGCAACTATTTTTGCCGCCCGAGGCAGGTTGTAAAGTCGACCCACCCCAAACCCACAACGCTGACTGTTCATAATCCGTTAACATTCAAAACACTAGAACGTCCTCAAAATATTAATTCTCATGGAATTAGAATCAAGGATCTAATTTTAGACTGGTCTCATTGGTTAGAGATTTACATGTTATTATAGTATTCATATACATAAAGTCGTCATGAAAGAAAACCAAAGATTTTTCAAAACAAAAACAAATAATTAAAATTAAAAAAAAAGTTAAATTACATTAACTGGCTCCACAAATAAATATAATAAACAATCAACCCCCTTAAAAAAACTAATTTTGCCATCTTACATATTTATACATTTCCTACATATGTAACCCAATGAACTATTTAGAAACAACTGTAACATAAAAAACCAGGGCAATTAGCCCCTCTTAGAACACAATGTTATGATGAGTATATATTAGAATAAACAATTTAATAAATATTAAAATATTTAATAAAAGTAAATACTATTATTAAATTAACAAAAATTATATTTTCAAAAAAATTTATATATTATCAAGAAAAGTAGCCTGAAAATTACACGAATGAATAGTATTCCTGTCAAATACTATGACATATATATATATATATATATGGATATTAGTGAAGGTTGGTAGCAATCCTTCTTACAATTATGTTTCTAAAACTTTTATGCCAATTTCATGCTTGGTTACCTTTTTAGAGAGTTAGGTCTCTCTTTGGGGAACACTTTCTTTGGAGTTACCTTTTTAGGACATTAGAAAAACTCTCTAAAAAGGTAACCAAGCATGAAATTGGCATACAATTTTTAGAAATATATATATATATATATATATATATATATATATATTGTTGAAATGTACCGCTTTGGCATTTCAAACCTTCAAACTAAGCTGTTCCAGTATCCTGACAGTCTTACAAATAGATGGTGGTAATTCCCAAATAAGTTGTCCAAAGGACATTGAGACACTTTCTTTGTATGCCTCCAAGAAGATTTGCTGCCAACCGATACTAATATTATATATATAATATATATATATATATATATATATATATTATTAAAAAGTATGTCAATTTTCATTTCCGTTCTTTTTCTATTTAAAAAGATTACATTTTTTTTTGACTAAAAAAAGAATTATATTTTATTGGGCACAAAATTGCAATTTGCACCCATTTTTTTCAGGAAATGTTTTTCTTAAATCATAATTTTTTTTGAACATATTACGGAAAAAATAATGTCCTCAGTTTTATCAGCTAAATTATGATTCTATAAAAACATATAAAAAAATCAGTTGAAAATTAAATTAGTGGAAACAGTTTCATGAATTTATGTTTTAAGGATATTATAACATTTAGAAAAACAATACTTATGTTTAAAATCTGAAAACAAGTTTTCGACGTTAATGTAAACAAATGCTACAATTAATACAAGTTGGAATTATTCTAAGGCGAGTTATGCATTTATATTACTATATTATCTCTTTCAATGGTCCAAAGATTAAAGTTTTTTTCTTTTTCTTGAAGAAAAGTAGAACTGATATTTTCTAAACTAAGCTATAAGTACAGAATTTTAACCTGGATAAAATTAAAAATCATTTTAAAAGAAAAGTGGTTTTAAAATTTAATACGATTATTATTATTAGGACTAACATAAACATTTAAAAAAACAATTAAGAATGATCTCTCTACTCCAGAGTTTTTCAAACTTTTTTCTACGCGGAACCCTTTTTGGTTCCAGTAACTTTCCTGGGAACCCCAGATTCTAATGATTTTATACAATAATAATATAATTTTTTTCATATGCCTTTTTAAATAGTACGTATGTTTAAAAACAATTAAAAAAGTAATATTCTGCAATGTATATTTTTCGAATAAAAATTCAAAACTAATAGATTTTAATTTTCATATTTTCCACAAGTGCATAACATATAAAACAGAATTACTAGCAATTTTAACACAAAGTTTGTTTTGTAATCATTTTTGACTTTATAGTTGAGAGTTTGATTCTCAAGTTAGCCCCAGCATTAAGTTTTCTTCGGTATTTGGTTTCTATGGCAGTTTAAAGGGAAAATCCAGTTTCACATAAGTAGGTAGTGGGAAATGGCAGCAATGTGTCAAGTGCTACTTTTGCGATAGCAGGAAATTCGGGAATCAGATAGTTCTAAAAACTGACTAGTGATTCATCCTAAATATGAATACAATTTTGACTTTTACTAACGGGTATAAGTATTATTCAATTTCATTATTCACAAGAAACACAGACATAAATCACATCATCACATAAATCCATACCCACAAACAAAAATTTTAGAAAAATGTTATTAATAAATGTTCTTCACGGAACCCCAGACAGTCCGTTAGGGAACCCCTGGGTCCCGCGGAAACCACTTTGGGAACCTCTGCTCTAATCGTGCGGTCAGTATCGTAATTACAGCTTATAAATAGTTAAACTACTTATAAATTAAAGTTAAATTAACTTAAAGTTAATAGTTCAGAACTCATTTTTATTCAGATATATTATTTTTTAAATCATAAAATGCTTTCGGAGCCTATTAGGGTAGAAATAATGTCCTTAGCTTTATCAGCTAAAAAAATATTCTCTCATTGTCTCACGTTGTAAGGTCACAAGCTCTTCTCTGCCATAATAAACATATGGATTTTTTGTGACATTTTCATTTTTTGTCGTGATGATGAATGTGGTACATTCGAAACATTTTGACTAGTAATACTGCTGATACGCTTTATAGTTTCAATTAAGAGACGAGGTAGGAATTCCGGAAATTATATAGGAAACAGATACAAGTCAAATATGGGGCGTTAGTTAACAATATATGTTTGGCTAATCTTGGAAGGGGGTCCAATGATTCGTGGTATGGCAAAACTATAGAATTTGATAATAAAAGGGGCTCTTTTGAAGTATTAGAGAAATCAGATGAAGTATTCTTATATCGATTTAGCTTTGAAGGGTGCTAAAAAAACTTTCTCTAATACTTCAAAAGAGCCCCTTTTATTATCAAATTCTATAGTTTTGCCATACCACGAATCATTGGACCCCCTTCCAAGATTAGCCAAACAACTTGATTTTAATATAGTGTTTTCTAATCGTAATAACGTGGGTAATATGTTAATAAAAAACTCTCCAAGCGAATTGGAGTCCGCTGGTATTTATAAAATTCCGTGCAAAAATTGCCATAAAATTATATTGGTCAAACTGGTAAATCATTAAAAACACGTGTAAAACAACACCAATATAACGTAAGTAGACAGGAAAACAGTAGTGCCTTATTCTTGCATATAAAAAATGAAAATCATCATATTGATTGGACAGGAGCTAAATTTATTACCTATGAAAAATCAATGTTGTTAAGAAATATTATTGAATCGTCTCTAATTAAATTTAATAGATCTAATATTATAAACATTAGTAACGGTCTCTTCAAACTTGATACTTTCGTTACGAGGGCAATAGCCTCTTCAAAGAGGGTTGACAGCTAGCGGATAGTTTTTTACTTTTTCTTACTGTACTCCTTTGTTTCCCCAAACATCCCTTTCTGGACATTAGTCCTTTCCTGTGCTTTCACCCTTTTAAAATACCACTCTTCCCTCCCACTCTTCTCAACTCCTCACCAGATGTTTTCTGCATCTAGTGTTCAGTTGGGTTTTTGACTCTGACGAAGACCGCTTGTTACGGTTGAAAGATCTTAGTCTTGTTTTCCCATTTCTTATTGTGGTTTGATCATTGATATATATATATATATGTTGATAAATCAATGATCAAACCACAATATGTAATTGGAAAACAATATGAAAATGGGAACTGGGGTTTGATCATTGATTGTTGTTTCACGTGTTTATCTGAAATCTTTATATATATATATATATATAAAATAAATTCAAAACGAAGGAAACACACAGAAAGACACAGACATAACTCACATCGATATTTCGACCATCGTCGTCATCAGGAGGTGTGGGCCATCAGGGTCATCAGGGCGGAGTCGCCGCCCTGCCTTCCTGCGGGACTCTTCGCTCTTCACACCTCCTGATGACGACGATGGTCGAAATATCGATGTGAGTTATGTCTGTGTCTTTCTGTGTTTTTCCTTCGTTTTGAATTTATTTTATTTAAAAAAGTCCGCTGGACCGTTTCTTTTAGTTGTATATATATACGCAGAAAAGTCACAATTCAACACGAAATGTAATCAATGAAGTTGAAACTACAAGAAAAAAGAAAAACAAAAGAAATACGAGTATATGCTCTCAGCCCTTTCACTTTATGTCATCAGAACATTTGTTCCTTTTCTTTTTCTTTATGTATATTGTCATATACATATACCTATCATATACACAGTACGTACATACTATATATTGTATATATTGTCATATACATATACTTGTCGTATACACTGTATATCCATGCTATATATTGTGTATATTTTGCCCTATACATATACTTGTCATGTATAATGTATATACATACTATATTGTATATATTGTCATATACATATATTTGTCATATACACTGTATGTACATACTATATATTGTGTATATATTGCCATACACATATATTTGTCATGTACGCTGTATATAGATTCTATATATTTTATATATTGCCATATACACATATTTGTCATTATAGTGTGTATACATACTATATATTGTACATATTGTCATATACCATATATATATATATATATATATATATATATTTATACGAGGTGTGTAAATAAAGTAGTGAGACTGATTTTTTTTTAAATTTTCTATTCAAATATAATTACAATGTGATATTGTCACCTTCAAAATAGTTCCCTTCGGAAGCCACACAGCGCTGGAGACGGTCCTTCCAATCATTGTAGCATTGCTGGAACTCGGATTCTGGAATGGCCTTCAGCTGGTCGGTTACAGCAGTTTGTATGTTTTGTAGTGTCCCGAAATGAGTTCCCTTGAAGTAATTTTTCAATCTCGGGAAGAGGAAAAAGTCACAAGGACTCAAGTCTGGTGAATAAGGAGGCTGAGGAGCAACAGGAATGTTTTTACTGGCCAAAAACTCGTTTATTGAGATGGCAGTGTGACAGGGCGCGTTGTCGTGATGCAACACCCACTTGTCAAAATGTGATCAACGGAGGTGTGATTCAAATTCAACTGTTCCCCGATCATTCTGACTGTCAAGCGTCGATCTGAACGCACAAGGTTCCGTACTCTGTTGACATTTTCATCGGTGTTTGCACTTGAAGGCCTTCCGCTTCGTGGTTCATCTTCAATCGACTCTCTTCCTTCTGAAAATTCCTTAAACCACCGAAAAACCTGTGCCCTTGATAAAACACGTTCTCCATAGGCCTCCTGAAGTTTTTCAAAGTTTCGGTTGCAAGTCTGAAAAGTCAAATTATGTCCAAGTCTGAAGCAAAATTCTATTGCACACCGCTGCTCAACTTTGAGGTCACTCATTTTTAAAACGCTCAAGAAAAAGCCATTTCACGAAAACCAACGCTACGGACAAACAAATGACTGTGGCGAGTTCAGATTCATACTGGAGGCGCATCACACGTGCACCTGACGCTACTCAAGGCCACGCGTCTCCAGCGTTGCCAGATCGAAAGCGACGTTGCCAGTCTCACTACTTTATTTACACACCTCATATATATATATATATATATATATATATATATATATATATATATATACATGCTTTTAAAAACTGGATGTCTGTTTCCACTTGATTTAATTTTGTTTTATATTTTTCCAAATTACGAAATTTTTTCTTCAACTCAGAACTCAACTTAAAAATTAATTCACAATAATATTTTTAAGTTGAGTTCTGAGTTGAAGAAAAAATTTCGTAATTTGGAAAAATATAAGACAAAATTAAATCAAGTGGAAACAGACATCCAGTTTTTAAAAGCATGTATTGAAGAAGGACTGCTCCCAACTTTTATATATATATATATATATATATATATATATATATATATATTTATCATGTACACTGCATATACATACTATATATTGTATATTTTGCCCTATACATATATTTGTTATTTTGTAATGTTTTCTTATTATCACTTAACTGAGAATTATTTCAAATAATGAGGCATTTTATGTGTATCAGGTATACTGTTGTTCAAGGTTGCTAGAACCTTGAAAAGGTGTCATACGCAGATATTTCACGCCAAGCATATGACAAAGAGGTCTGAGCGGAAGGATCAGACTACAAACTGCTTTCATTAAAATGACACGGCACCAACAGATGGTACTCCATCATTACTCATCACCAATTGCGGTGGTGGTGTGGGGGGGGGGTGGGGGGAGGTTCATAAGAGTAGAGATACCCTAGAGCATCCTCAATCCAACAAGACAAGTGGACTACGCTTTACAAGCTGTCAATCATTATGAGAACCCTTCCACCAGAAAATATCCCATAAATAATAAACTTTCAAAGGTAAACATAGCATCAGAAAAACAAACGGATATTTAATGCTTTTAGGAAGTAACTTGTGTTTACATATTTGAACCCTCCTCTAATGTCATATTTCCCTTTTGTTTCTTTTTTTTTTTATTTTTCAACAGCCCAATATTTGTGAATGATGTCAAATAAATCAACAAAAAATTTGGATTTAATATTTGAATATTTATTTCAATATACAAATAATAATTTCAATATTTGTATTTGTATTGAATTTGAATATCTCTCTCTCTCTCTCACTCTCTCTGTTCATATATATATAATATATATATATATATATTATATATATATAAAACTTTAAATTACACAAAGCACGATACAGAAAAAAGAATAAAAAGAAGACTTACAGAATTCAATATTTCGAACTGTTGTTCGTCATCAGGAGTAGACTAGAAGAGAGGACGAAGTGAGAGATATCTCCCCACGTAGTTCTATTCGTGCTCCATTCTTCGACGTGGGGAGATCTTTCTCACTTCGCCTTCTCTTCTAGTCTACTCCTGATGACGAACAACAGTTCAAAATATTGAATTCTGTAAATGTTCTTTTTATTCTTTTTTCTGTATCGTGCTTTGTGTAATTTAAAGTTTTAGAGTCCTTGTGGACCGTTTCTTATATTTAGCATATATATATACGAAGAGTACAAATTTTACCTTCTGCTCTTCTATTGGTTCCAGGAACTTTAAGTTACATATTAAATAAAGTTTGAATATTGGAGAGAAAATCTTTTTATTAAAACAAAACTATTCTGTTCTAGGTGTATGATTTGTTATAACAATAATTAATGTACAGTAAAATTGACTTACGTAGGTAGCCATATTAAAATAAACTAAGAATTGTACTAATCTATATTCCCAAATATGCTATAGGTAATACTAGATGTGAGGCATAACTAACTCTCACGATCTATTTGTCTCGATGATGACTGACCTTACATAATTAATATAGCACGTATTAAATTGATTAAAACTATATTTAAAATATATTTAATTATGAATGAGTACCGTATATACACGGTACTGTTTTCTTGACCACAAATTACTAACAAACACTTTTTCTTCTTCTCGGAATTTGGTCAGGGTAAATATATATGTCGCTTGGAGCAGCACATGTAATGACAGATAACGGTTATGTTGTAATGTAACAGAAGCTAGCCATTAGTAAGTTTTTTCAATTTGTTATGATGTTTCTAAAGTAGTAATGACAATGTCCATTGTTTATTGTTTTTTAGTTAGTTTATAGCCCTGAGCATGTCTTAAAATAAAGACGAAACGTTAGCAAAAAAGGTGATTCCATATATTTACCCTGACCAAATTCCGAGAAGAAGAAAAAGTGTTTGTTATATATATATATATATATATATATATTGTTGAAAAGCCGAGCAGATTCTGAATTCACGACTTTTTTTAAGTCAATAACAAGAGGTTGACGGGGTTGAGCAAGTCGACTATATTGACTGGAGACACTAATCAAAGGCGTCTCAGTCAATAAGGAAGGTCGCTTGCTCCAGCCACCGTACTCATTAATAAATAACACATCTCGACGTTCTGCTTGTTTAGAACCCCTCTAAGTCTTCATTGTTTGTGTCAACTGCATTTCGAACAATTCATTAAAGAAGGTGTTAACAGCTGTTGATGTTGATAGAATTATTAAGAAAAAAGATGATAATAAAAGTCGTGAATGTAGAATCTGCTCTGCTTTTCAACAATGTATACTTAAATGAAGATCTACTGCAAACTTATACAAATATATATACACAAAACTAAAGTTTATCGGGACTCGGTCAGTTCTTCAGGTTCAAATTAAACACTCATTGCCAACGTTTCGGTCTTTATTCAAAACCTTTCTTATAGAAACGTTGGCAATGAGAGTTTAATTTGAACTTGAAGAACTAACCGAGTCCCGATAAACTTTAGTTTTATTTCTATTCCGCGGTCGATACTTTTTTAATATATATATATATATATATATATATATTGTTAAAAATTAGACCATATTTAGCTGTAACTTAATTTTTCATACGTTCCAGGTAAATATGGTCTAATTTTTAACAATGTATGTATATAGGAAGGACTGCTACCAAGCTATTTCGGAAACTCGAGAAACTTATGAAAAAGCAAGTTTCAGCTAAATATGGTCTAATTTTTAACAATGTATGTACACACGAAGGACTGCTACCAAAATTTACAAATATATATATATTTATATTGATAAACATATCGTACGTGAAATAGAAACAAATTAAAGTTTATCAGGATCGATTAGGTTCAAATTAAAGTCTCATTGCCAACATTTCGGTATTTCTTTAAAACCTTTTTCATAGGTAGAAGTATGACATTTTGAAACAGAAAAACTAAATATTGTATCAGAAATTATTTTACAAAGGAATATAATCTTTAAAAAAAAGTTTATATTTCTGGCTATGAAAAAGGTTTTAAATAAAAACCCGACACATCAGCAATGAGAGTTTAATTTGAACCTGAAGAACTGACCGAGTCCAGATAAACTTTAGTTTTGTTTCTATTCCACGGTCGATACTTTTATCAATATATATATAAATGAAAAAAGACAACAAATAGAAGAAGCGAGAAAACCAGAAAATATCTGTCCGGTTTGGACCGTTTTAATATTTTGATTTATATATATATATATATAATGGAAAGACGATCCAAACTGGACACAATAACAGTTCAAAATTGAAGATAGGTAGCACACAATGTAAAGAAACACACTTACGAACTCAAATTTTCGGGCAATCCGTCTTCAGAAGAAAAGAGAAAGGGAGACCCAGCACGTTGTAGACGCAAGGCTAGTAACGACTAGTAGGTTACAAACCGCTTGGTCTCCATACAACATGCTTGGTCTCCATTTCTCTTTTCTCCTCAAGACGGATTGCCCAAAAATTTGAGTTTGTAAGTGTGTTACTTGAGTTCTTTACATTGTGTGCTACTAATCTTCAATTTTGAAATGTTATATATATATATATATATATATATATATAGGTGTGTTCTCTAATCGGGGTTCCATCAATTTTCCAGGATAAAAAATCAAACTCTCGTTGCCAACGTTTCGGTTTTATTTAAAACCTTTTTCATAGGCAGAAGTAAGAATCTTCTAACCAAGAAAATGAAATTTACATTGTTGTTCCTTTAAATAATGTAAATTTCATTTTCTTGGTAGGAAGATTCTTACTTCTGCCTATGAAAAAGGTTTTAAATAAAACCGAAACGTCGGCAACGAGAGTTTGATTTTTTATCCTGGAAAATTTACCGAACCCCGATTAGATAACACATCTATTCTAACAAACGGTCGATATATTATTGAATCGTTATATATATATATATATATATATTTTATGTATATATATATATATTTCAACGTAAAGTATAGGTCCAGAGTAAATAGAAAAACACGTATTGACGTATATGTGACCCATGCTTTAGATGACAGAAAATATATTTCCAAAATTAAATTTTAATGTCTAACCTCAAAAATATACAAGGTAGCTGTAAATCAAATATATAGAAAAACATTATAATATTTAGAAAAAATTTAGAAAAACCCTAATATAATTTTTTATGTTTTTTTTTTGTTGTTGAGGCTACTAGGAGTCTGAAGAGTCGAAGGTTGCCAACCCCTGACTCTGGAATATACGTAGTCACCAGATTAGCCCTGTAGACACATTTTTAATTTTGACCCAAAGGTTAAAGGTTATGGAAGCCAAGCACAATTTGCTGTTTGTTTTCCAACGCCTACACTTATAAGGCTTTCACTTTTTAGTGCTGTTCTAGGGGCGGAAACTGTGGTTCATTTATTAATGTGGTACCCATTTTCGTAATGGTCGAGCCATATTACATTTTCATTCTACATTGGTGTCGAGTCTAGGTTTTGAGTCTAGGTTTCGGATCACGGAACCAGTGATTAAAGTCAAGTCCATGGAAATTAACATGGATTATATATATATATATATGCAGTCTCGGCATTCACGATGTTAAGACTGAGAGATTCGATCCTACGAACTAACCTCCTGCAAACAGGGTTCAACTGGAAAAGGAATTGGCCAAGTGACATGTTAAATTAAAATCGATGACTCATGCTTAGTCATTGCTATAAATAGATTAAAAGGATATTACAGGTTAATATAAAGAGAAGGTCAAAGGTCAATAATGAACAAGAAACAAGCGGTTAGAATAAAAGAGTTGAAAGGTCAACGGTATAACTGGACTAAATTATAGAGAATAAATGTTTAATAGAGAATAAATAGATTAAGAATATTATTAAAGTAAATAAAAAATAAAAGATTATTAAAGGACATGAAAATGTATTAAAAAAGGAGAGTTGAATGAAAGTAAACAAGTTAATGGAGGTTAGTTCGTAGGATCGAATCTCTCAGTCTTAAGATCGTGAATGCAGAGACTGCAGTTAATTTTAATGATACCTGTTTGAAAGAGGATCTGCTGCCTATTTATACCAATATATATATATATATATATATATATATATATATATATATATATTATATAATATAAATGATCAAACCACAATAAGAAATGGGAAAACAAGACTTTATATATATATATATATACATATCAAAATTAATAATCAACAATAACTCTTGATATAATGTCTGAATTAAATACCACAATAAACAATATATATTAATTAAAATGCTCTAAGGCCTTTCTTTACAACATCATCAGAGAGCTAAATAAAACAACCAAAAAATATAATAAATAACAAGTTAACCTGGTTGATTGAAGACTTCTGCAAACCTGAAGACTTCAATCAACCAGATTAACTTGTTATTATATTTTTTGGTTGTTTCATTTAGCTCTCTGATGATGTTGTAACGAAAGGCCTTAGATTATTTAATTAATATATATTGTTTATTGTGGTATTTAATTTATATATATATCAGTTCACAAACGAAGAAAAGCAACACACAGAGAAAGAGACACACTTACAAACTCAAATTTTCGGATGATCCGTCTTCAGGAGAAAAGAGAGAATGGGCGACCAAGCACGCCGGAAACACAACGGCAGGAAACCGTCCCGGCAACTGACCGTGCTGCCACGCGCGCCCTAATATTAGAAAATTAATAGTAAAATTAAAATTAAGAATTAAGAAAAGCAGTTCTGGTTGATTGAAGGTAAAATAAACAGCAGGAAGATAAATAAAGTATAAAAATGGAATACAGTGAAAAATACCTAAAAGCATGAAAAAGGAAGATAACAGAGTTGGTAAGGCGATGAGAAACAAATGAAAATACAAGGATAAGATCAATTAAAAATAAATGTAATAATATAAAATAAATAAATAATTAAAGCAATTTAAAAAATAGGAATAGAAATAAATAAAATAAAATAAAATAAAAATAATAAATAAATATTAAATAAAAAAAATATATATATATAAATAAATAAAATAAAGATAAAATATATTTATCGCTTAAGGTTTTTTCTCCTGAAGACTGATCATCCGAAAATTTGAGTTTGTAAGTGTGTCTCTTTTTCTGTGTGTTGCTTTTCTTCGTTTGTGAACTGATTTGCGTCCAGTTTGGATCGTTTTTTCGAATTTTAAGTGGATATATATATATATATATATATATATAGAGTTTGATTTTTTATCCTGGAAAATTGACCGAACCCCGATTAGAGAACACACCTATATATATATATAACCAACTCACCATCTCAACCCCTCACCAGATGTTTTCTGCATCTAGTGTTTCAGTTGAGTTTTTGACTGTAACGAAGACCGCTTGTTGTGGTTGTAAGTTCTTAGTCTTGAATCTTTTTGTTGATCGTATATATTATATATAAATATATATATTTCAATATAGAAAAAGAAACATAGTGAAATCAAAAGAACACACTTACAGACTCTAATTTTCGGTTTGAACCGTCTTCAGGAGAGATAAGAGAGGGAAACCAAGAGCACTGGTTCAGAGACGGTTGGAGACTTCAACATATATATATATATTTATATATATGTATATATATACATATATATATACACAAGATCAAAATTCAAGACTTGTTTCTCCTGAAGACGGATTGCCGAAAAATTTGACTTTGTAAGTGTGTTTCATAATTATGAGTGTTACTCTTCTTAAATTTTGAAAACATATTGTATAGAGTTTGGATCGTATTTCTGTTTATCAGTGAATATATATATACATATATAGTTCAATATAAACAAAGAAACATAGAGAAATCAGAAAAACACACTTACAGTCTCTAATTTTCGGTTTGAACCGTCTTCAGGAGAGATAAGAGAGGGAAACCAAGCGTGGTTTCCCTCTCTTATCTCTCCTGAAGACGGTTCAAACCGAAAATTAGAGACTGTAAGTGTGTTCTTCTGATTTTTCTATGTTTCTTTGTTTATATTGAACTATATTTGTCCGTTTTGGATCGTATTTCCAACGAAAAAAAGTGTATATACATATATATATATATATATATATATATATATATTTGGGGAGCAGGCCTTCATTTATACACGTTTTATTAAAAGTAATGCCCAATTTAACTTTTACACTTTTTCTTATCCGTTTTTCAAGTGTTCTCATAATTGACTTCCATGGTTCTGGAACTAAAAATATAAGTTCACCAAAATTTTTATTACTATACACCGACATGTTTCGGTCATCGTTGACCATTTTCAAGGTTAAAGAATATATAAAATTATTAATGATCGAAAAGTGAATAACAATTAAAATAAACTAAAATAAACATAACGAGTCCATAACACCTATTCACAACTAGGGAGGTTATCAAAGGTAAAGGTATGTTGAGGTTTCACCAGGCTCTTGGTTACCTTCCATCCGTCATTTGTATCTGGGAAGGTAATCGATTAACTTCTATACCTCTCCCAGACTGGTTCGCCTTCTGACTGCCTTCATATAATTTTAGAATTCTTGAAAATCCTCCTCCTTGGCTGTTAATACTAGGTTGCTTTTCGAGGATCAAGATAGCTTCCAAAATTTGCAATCTGGTGTGGTCATGTTCTTGTTGTAATATTACAGTATTGTCTGTTAACATTTCCCTGGTTAATTGCACTCCATGTGTTAACCTAACGTGCTCTTTGGGTCCTCCGGATGCCAGATGCATGGTGAGCCTTCGTGAAAGCGTGGTTGTGGTGGAACCAACGTATTTCGAGCGTAGGGACTCGCAGTTCCCTAATTTGCAGTTAAACTCATATACAACATTAGTTCTCTGAAGGGTTGCTTTCTTTTGTGGGTTGTTCGTAATTACCATTCTTGAAGTGGCAGAGTTGGCATAGTAAATTCGTAATTCTAATCTGTCATCTGGCTTGAGGCATGATGTATTATTCTTAATAATTCCTTTTAGTATACGTTCATCCGTTTTATAAGCTTCCGAAAACTGGTTTTTATAATATACTAAATGTGTTGCGCCTTTGTTTTCGGGATTCTGTTGAATATCACTACCATGAAGTTTGTTCAGGCAACCTTTCAAGATGGAATCGAATTGTCGATTACTATATCCGTTGTTAATAAGGACTTCTTTGAGCCTATCTGCTTCTTGTTTGAATAATTCCCAACTAGATGACGTCTTATACGCTCTTCGAATGAGGGTTTTAATCATGCCGTCCTTATATCTGTCAGGGCATTCACTTTTTGCGTTTAAAAGTATTCCACTATTCGTAGACTTTACAAACACTGAAGTGACAAAAGTCTGGTTTTCTCCATTACTCTTTATTTTAACATCAAGAAAGTCTAAGCTACTGTTGGTTTCCATCTCATATGTAAACTTCAAAACCGATTCAGCTTCAAAAGCAGATTTAATCTCATCTATATATTCCGGCTTATCCATCATCACAAAGCAGTCATCAACGTACCTACAATATATATGAGGCTTCCAGGTTGGATTTCTAGCGATAATCGAATTCTCTAGGTTGCACATATAATAATTTGCAAATGTGACCCCAAGTGGGGAACCCATGGCCACGCCATCCGTCTGGTAGTACATGCTCCCGTCTATGTGGCAGAATGGATTTTTAGTTGTACATCCGTCTGGTAGTACATGCTCCCGTCTATGTGGCAGAATGGATTTTTAGTTGTACATGCTATAAGTAATTCTTTCAAGATTTTCTGTTTAAATGGTGGAGGGGGTAGCGTAGCGTGTAGATAGACGGGAGCATGTACTACCAGACGGATGGCGTGGCCATGGGTTCCCCACTTGGGGTCACATTTGCAAATTATTATATGTGCAACCTAGAGAATTCGATTATCGCTAGAAATCCAACCTGGAAGCCTCATATATATTGTAGGTACGTTGATGACTGCTTTGTGATGATGGATAAGCCGGAATATATAGATGAGATTAAATCTGCTTTTGAAGCTGAATCGGTTTTGAAGTTTACATATGAGATGGAAACCAACAGTAGCTTAGACTTTCTTGATGTTAAAATAAAGAGTAATGGAGAAAACCAGACTTTTGTCACTTCAGTGTTTGTAAAGTCTACAAATAGTGGAATACTTTTAAACGCAAAAAGTGAATGCCCTGACAGATATAAGGACGGCATGATTAAAACCCTCATTCGAAGAGCGTATAAGACGTCATCTAGTTGGGAATTATTCAAACAAGAAGCAGATAGGCTCAAAGAAGTCCTTATTAACAACGGATATAGTAATCGACAATTCGATTCCATCTTGAAAGGTTGCCTGAACAAACTTCATGGTAGTGATATTCAACAGAATCCCGAAAACAAAGGCGCAACACATTTAGTATATTATAAAAACCAGTTTTCGGAAGCTTATAAAACGGATGAACGTATACTAAAAGGAATTATTAAGAATAATACATCATGCCTCAAGCCAGATGACAGATTAGAATTACGAATTTACTATGCCAACTCTGCCACTTCAAGAATGGTAATTACGAACAACCCACAAAAGAAAGCAACCCTTCAGAGAACTAATGTTGTATATGAGTTTAACTGCAAATTAGGGAACTGCGAGTCCCTACGCTCGAAATACGTTGGTTCCACCACAACCACGCTTTCACGAAGGCTCACCATGCATCTGGCATCCGGAGGACCCAAAGAGCACGTTATGTATGTGAAGTATGAGAACACTTGAAAAACGGATAAGAAAAAGTGTAAAAGTTAAATTGGGCATTACTTTTAATAAAACATATATATATATATATATATAATTAAAGTTACAGCTAGAGAACACAAGAAAAAGGACGAACACTCACGAATCTCGATTATTTCGGCGTCTTGCCGTCTTCAGGAGAGTAGAAAGAAAGAAAATAAAATAAAAGGAGAAAGAATGAAGGAACGGAGACGTAAATGCGTCCACTGGCCGATGTAAACTGGCGATTTATTTTATTTTCTTTCTTTCTACTCTCCTGAAGACGGCAAGACGCCGAAATAATCGAGATTCGTGAGTGTTCGTCCTTTTTCTTGTGTTCTCTAGCTGTAAATTTAATTATTTGTCCGTTTGGACCGTCTGATTTCAATTTCAATTCAAAGTATATATATATATATATATATATATATATATATATATATAAATTTATATAATTTTACGATAAGAATAAGATTCGAAACGGACAAGTATAGTTCAATGTACCTAATGAAACCTAGATAAATTACAATGTTGCGTAACTCAAGTGTATTTAGAGTAGGGGATCTTTAACGAGTATCTGACATCGTACAGGATTAGGAATGACGTCTTAACATCCTCACCGAGGGACGACGTGCACAGATTTATTCACCTACCGCCAGAATAAATCGAAGGCCAGGCGGAGATCTAACCTCAGACCTACAAGTTGAGAGGCGAGTGCGTTAACCACTGAGCTACCCTGGCCACCCCCAATGAACAACTAGATGATGTATGCCAAATTTGTGAGGCTGGCGCTGTGTTTTATAACAACGAAATAAATCCTTTTTTTTTAACCTTCATATGAAGTTTTTTAAAGAAGAGCTTGGGGGTGTGTTCCGGTATTTGTGAGTGCTTGGCAGGACTGGTTGAGGGATAAGCCTGGATATGTCATCACGCAAGGCTGCATTTCTAGACAGACCAGTCTAGGATTGCAGATTTTTTTCAACCCACGCTCCTGCCACCACCCACCACCCCACCTGATAGTGACCATTTCTGGTTACTTACCATCACCAGCTAGCAATACGATGAGATTTCTGATACGATGAGCAAATGCCACATTTTTTATAAACATTTCTCGCTAAAAATACGATCCGAGACGGACAAATAAAGTCCAATGAGTCAACGCTTAGGTTAGATTGCAGGTGCAGTCCCACAAGAGAACACACATTGGCCGGAAAACTAGCCCTTATGATAGCACAAAATGAACATTCTACATTTGGAATACTAAATTTGGCCTAAATTAAGTGTAGTTAGAGTAGGGGATCATTAAGGAGTAATGACGTCATAAAGCCTTTTCAACCTCCCGCGTGAAAAAATCGAGGGCCAGAGTAAGTATTGAACCTCAGTTCTGCCATAGGGTTACCTTAGACACCCATAATACGTTAAGCATTGGCATAATATATAATATAAATAATATATAAATATATATATATATAAATATTTCACATAAACACTTGAAATAACAATCAATGATCAAACCACAATGTCTTGTTTTCCCATTTCTTATTGTGGTTTGATCATTAATATATATATATATAATTACTTTTCATGACATTATAATTTAATTCTGTATTGATGAAGCCCTGAAAATGTCTACAAATATAGAAGAAACGTTTGTTTAAAGGTGTTCTATTATTGAAGCTAGAGAAAACCTCGATAACAAAGAAAAATAGTGTTATATATATACAATTATATTTGTAGTAGCTCTCTGACAAGACAGTCTAAAAGTCCTCAGAGCTTATTTTACTTCATTTTGATTCTTCCCTACAGCATTTTGACCTGCGCTGTTCTTGTTCTAATTCATTCATTGTTTATGTTCTAATTCATTCTTGTTTGTAAAAATGCACAAAAGTAACCAAAAAACGAAAATCGAGAAAAATTATATTTAAAATTTCTTTCTGACTCAAAATCTACTTAGCTAAACTATATTATCTAATAATATTATAATTATATTCAACCAAAATGATATATAATTCCCTAATATATAGAAAACATTGTATTCTTCTATGACATTTCTTGCCAATATAATATAAACTTTTCCTGTATATACAATTTTTGAGGGGTTATCTCATGTTCAAAGAAATTATTTCTCATAAAAATTACGAAATAATCAAAATCTATTCAATTATTTCAAATATGAGCTATTACAACTACAAACCTATATAACTACAATAACTACAAACTACTACAAACAACCACAAACTACAAAACCTAGTTTTTTATTTTTTATTTCAATATTAGTGATTTCCGTATTCCCAAAAGCATATAAGTTTTTTATATCAATGTTCAAATTTGCGATTTTCGCAGCCCCTGCAGCTGAACGACATGTCGCAAATTCTCGATTTTCGCAGCAAAGGCTTAATCTATTATAAACTTCGTTAATTTTTACCTTTTTCATGTTCATGAAATATTAAAAAAAAAAGAAAAAAGGCCAATATTCAATATTCAAGGTCCATTTTCTTCAAAGACCTAAATATTTTCATTGACCACCATTGGTCCGTAACGACAGCTGAATTAAACAATTAAATACATTTTTTTACAATTATTATTTATTATTCTTTGTTGGGTAAAAAGCCAATGAAATGGTCTCCACATATAAAAATTTAATGGTATAAGCAACGCCTTTCAAACACATAGTGTTTTTCTTCAGGCATTAACTAAAAAATAGAATGACACCAGAGAGTTATCTATAGTATAAAATCAAAATAATATAAAATAAGGAAGAGAGTACAAACCAAAGGGTGAGTCATACATACTCTCGTACGACTGGGAATAGGATGGAAGTGGGTGAAGGTATGGGGGTGTTCATCTGTTTCATCTGTTTTTTTTTTTCATAAAGGTTAGGCTGGGCTTTTACATAAATAAAATAATAATACGATTAAATTCTTATATGCGGAGACCATTTCATTAGCTTTTTACCCTACAATGAGTAAATACCACATAATAACTGATTGCACTACGTTAGAATTATTCTTTTTTTTTTTACAGTCAGCACAATAGTTTGAAAGCAAGCTAAGTCTTTCTAGCTAATTGCAATCGATGTTTTTGATATAAAGTACTAAGCTGTTGAGGCAAGCCGTTCAACTTTAGAAACTAACTGTTTCAATAACCATCAATTATCGATAAAGCAATTAAGAATGTCGTTTCAGCTTCTAGTAGTGAACTCGTAAAATTTCATTTCTTTTATTAACTTCACTTTTTTTTAACAAATAAAACAAGTTTATTTATTATTTAGACTAGAAATTCAATTTTCTTATATTTTATGTATTAGATTCGCTTGTTGTTTAGCAAAACAAAGACAGGCTTTCTTTTTTTTTTGTTTAAATCGAACCCTTAGCGGGTGATAACTAGTGGCGGGATTCAAATTGTTTGAAAACCGATTCGTGCAACCGATGCTTAAAATATTATGAGTTCGGAACCTAAATGGTTTAGTTATATATAGGCTATATACATGCGCAAATTACGTTGTCATACATGCACAAGTTACGTGAGTCACACGACACTTGTGGAGTTTGATAGTGGGCTAATTATTACAGGTCTGAATAGGGGTTTACGTAATTCTTAACAACCGATTCGCGTGAACCGGCTGAACCCGGTGAATTCCATCACTGGTGATAACGTCAGCCGTTTACCGGCTTTTGTTTGATCGGTGGTTCTACAGATTGTACATTGGATGTCTTACATTTTGGCTAATTCGAGTGCATTTCGAGTGGGGATCTTAAACAAGTATCTGACATCGTACAGGGTCTAGACGGACGACTTAACGTACTCTACAAGGGATGACGTACTTAGATTTATTCACCTTCCGCATGAATAAATTGAGAACCAGGTGGGAATCGAACCCCGGACTACCAGCCCAGAGGCGAGTACGTTAACCACTGACCTAACCTAAGAAATATCTTACCGTTTAGATATACTTACAGAGTTTATTTTAATTTAGGTTAATTACTTAGATTAGTTATTAGGTTAGTTAGGAGTAATGTAATAATAATAACAATTTGTGTAAAAAAAGACATGTAAAACAACACCCGAGTATGTAAGCCACTGGGCTACCCAGATCACTTCTACAGAGTCTAAATAAGTATAAGTTCTAATTTCCCTGAAAGAGAAATAAACGTCTTCGAGCCATTTAACATTAAATATTAAGTCACCGTGCATAAAAAAATCGCACGAAACAGTGGCAGACGTCATTAAAGAACACACATAGCCTAAATATTGGCCATTTGTGATACAAATAAACATTTTATAATGGGAGTCCTAAATATTGCATAACTTTATGCAATGTCAAGAAGTATCTGACATTGTACAGGCTCAGGAGAAAAATGTTAATATCCTATCATGGGTGTTGTCACTCTTAAGTGGCAAAATAACAGCATGTAAAACTGTCGGCCTGATTTGTTATTGTGGTATATCTAAAAGGGTAAGGAACAAAACAATAAAACACGCTTAACGTTCCCTCCGAGGGATGACGTCCCAAATTTTTATCTCCCTTCTACGAGAATAAATCGAAGGCTAGAGTGAGTATTGAACTTGGTATCTAGCAGTCCAGAGGTGACCATGTAAGCCACTGAGCTTACAGTATGGCGTGCATGTCAAATGGTTTGACATGCACTTCATACCGAGCTGCCGATCAACAATTTTTATTTCTTCGCTTTGTCACTTGATTACTCTAATCGAAGGTTTTGAACAGTCAAGATTATTTTTTTCCTTTAAATAATGTAAATTTCAATAAAAGAATTCTCATTTCAGCCAATACAAAAACTTTTCAGCAAATCAGGAAAGAGAGTTTGGTTTTGAAGTTAGTAAATCAGCAGAATTCCGATTACATTATACAATGGATAAGAAAGAGGAGATAAAAAGTGGCAGAAACAAAACAAGTTGAATTAAAATAAGCCCATATCGGCTAAAGATAAACTGATAAAGGTTAGGTTACAATGGCCGTGGTAAAAGAGAACGCACGTAGGCCAGAAATCTGCTTCTTGATTTACCACAAAAGAAAAAAGGCTATCCTCCCCCGTCTTTGGTCACCCGAGCCATGTTGAGAGAACAATGAATTTAATTAGATCCCTGATATCAGTGGATGCTAAGTTGTCAAGATTGTCAAAGAAGTATTACCATAATGCTGCGTTCCTTCTTTGAGCCAGACCAAGGCATAGACAAAGAAAGTGATTAACCGACTACTCCTCTTCCTCGCTTTGACATACTCTGCAAATTTCTCTTGTACACAGATCCAACATCGTAACATGCTTTCCTATTAGCCAAACTAATATAGAAAATAATAACTTTTTAAATGAAAGATTTAAAAATATATACGGAATATCTCTCAGGACATTGTGTTAACTACCGTCTTTTTCCAAAAATAAGTCCTAGCGTGATTTCGGGACGTTCTGGACTATAAGCCCTCCCCTGAAAATAGGGCCTAGTTAGGATAATGTGAGAAATATAATTCGTTAAAAAATGCTGTTGAATATAGTAGGTATCTCTAGCTGTCGTAATATTTCAGAGAATTCTTTGGAACAAAATATTATTATTATATGTAGTAGGTACTAGATTCAACAATAATTTCTTAACAAATTATATTTTTTACAACGAAATATTCCAACAAATTCCTTGTTTGCCTCTGAAGTTCGTTTCAAGGAGGCTACTTAGACAAGAATTATTAATTTAACCATAGCTATATTGCAAGACATGAGAGATTGCAATATAGCTCTCACATATTGCATTTGGAAGAAAATAGATTCGAAACAGATTTGGAAGAAAATAAAAAATTTGGAGGAATTCAAAATTTTGATAATTTATGACGATGTTCCAGAAGATGACATAACTGTAATCGAATAAATTTAAATTTCTGTATAAAAATAAATATTAAACAGAAATATGCAAATCTACTTATTGTACTTGAAGCCCTCCCCCAATAATAAGCCCTACCATGGATTTTGATCTGCAAATAAATTAAGACAGTGTCTTATTTTCGGAAAAAGACGGCATCACATATGCAAGCTTGAAACAAAATCAGAAGAATACTGACTGACTCTGTGTGAAACAGATAAAAAATTTTGAACAAATTCAAAGGGATGTGAAGTGATTGCTATTAAGAAGCAAAATATTATTACTAAAGTATATCAAATTGGAAAATTTAAAAGCCTTAGTTATAGACTTTTAAGCTAATTTCTTAGGGAGCCAGGTTAGCTCAGTCGTTAACGTACTCTCATCTGAACTAGAAGGTCCGTGGTTCGATACTCTACTGGCCTTCGATTTTTTCAATAAGTGGGTCTTGAATCAATCTTAGTTCGTCATCCCTCGGAGAGGACATTAAGCTATTGTCGTTAGCCTGTACGACAGGTACATACTTGTGTGTCTACTCTAAATACACTTGAGTAATTCATTAACTGTGCAATCTGTTATGGTGTGGTATTTACTTATGTTACGAAAAGTATTAAGTCTCCACACAACAAAGTTTATTACAAGAAACTAAACAACGCGTTTCCAACACTTAAAGTTCTTCTTCAGGTTACATCTAGGAAAAAATATGCATGCATTTAAGAGATTTGGGAACATAGGGGCGAATTAATTAAAATGAATACATCTGACACAATTGAGTGATAACGTGTAATATTGAAATGGCTTTAATTGTTCCTTAACTTAAAAATACATACTCAGTGTCTAATTTATAAATGTCTAATTTATACATAAAAGAGATTCTTAATTACCTGCTCTGCTGAATGAATAACCTGAAGAAAACCATTAAGTGTTCGAAATGCGTTGTTTTGTTTCTTGTAATAAACTTTTTTGTGTGGAGACTTAATACTTTTCCTAACATGAGTAAATGCCACACTATAACAGATTGCAGAGCTAATGAATGTACTGATAATAATGTTTCTACTATTCAGTAATTTCTAATATCTTGGAACACTATATATGATCTCTGCAATTTTGTAAAATATCTGTCTGAGACGGGCACGTTTGCTGGTACTATATAAATACAAATTAGTTGAACATACCCGAGCAGTGCATTTCATCTTCTCCTCTAAGACAATCTCGTTTATTATCGCAGACAAGTGACAGAGGTATTGTTCTGTTGTCTCCACACAGGAATCCCTCCATAAATCCATCTGAAACAGAAAGGAAGATCTAACCATGAAGTTATATCGAAAGGATTTCTACTACCTACAACAGAAATATGAATTCTTAAAGAACATTACATACGTATAAGATCTCTGTGTGATTTTGAATGCGCGTACTTTTATCTCACCTACATACACAACACATACAAACAGTCACACACACACACACACACACACATATATATATATATATATATATATATATATTATATATGTGTGTGTGTGTGTTATTTATATATATATATATATTATTGTGTGTGTATTGTGTCTATATATATATATATATATATATATTATAGTTACAAGGAAAGGTGAAGATACAACGATATTTCGACAGTCGTCGTCATGGTAGAAGTAGTCCCTTTGAGTAGCTGAAGCTAACTCATATATATATATATATATATATGATTCGTTACGATGGTGACCAATAGGGAGAATATACAAAACGTAATTTCTTAAATCCCCTCTCAAGGTTATTATACCACACTCATATTATTTAGTATTTTATCTTCATAATTTTTATATTTAAAATATAACTTGGTTGATTCTTCTAATTTTAATGTATAAACTCTTCTTTACTAATAAAAATGACTTGTGTTTTAAAATACCGATATTGTTAAACGTTTTCCTTCATAAACAAAAGTTAATACGAAGAAAAAGTGTTTGATTTCATTGTAAACAAGGCTGCGAGTGGGCACAAGGAGCACTAAACATCCAATAACCTCCTTTTTAAAACCGACTCTAAATTAGTTACTAGTCCCTGTCACAAAGAGACAATTCAATTTGCTCTTTTTAAATTATACACCTCCGGCGACTCAAAGGAATCTTACTGAGTCATGTGACTTATTTCAAATGGAACTAAATTACTTTTCCCAAATCACCTTTTTTTTATGGCTTTCTCTTTAATTAGTTTTAGAAATCTGCATTAACCTAATAAATTTACCTGTCAACATAACATAGAAACTATTTCATATATCCATAGTCATGTATATTACTCAAATACCAAAAGGAAACATAAATAATAACCATTCTGAGGTAAAATGGATAAACAAACAGAAGTCTCGACACAAATGAAGTTTTATTCAACAACAACGCGTTTCGAACGCTTTGTGTTCATCATAGGAAGACACTACAATACAAATTATATCTAATCAGTTACAAGATTAGAGTGAAATAATAAAATTCAATTAAGAGAATTAAAGACATACCCAAGGATGTGGTGCTGAAGGGTTGGTCCAGCGAAAACAACTAGGAAGAAACTGTCCATTTTACCGCAGAATGACGGATTGCACAACTAATGATTTAAATAATATCCATATAGCATCTGGACCACTGATTCTAAAATTTCAAAGATGGTTTTTTTGGTCTAAAGAAATAACACTCTTGTTTATACTTTGTTGTTTCGTCAAAAAATGTTTCGATTTTCAAGGCTAAAAACAATGTATTGATGACAGAAGTGAAAACAGTAATGAAAGTAGTGAAAACAGATACATACACGGAATATCAACCAACAGAAAACAAAAAACAATAAAGCAAACCATAAGTACAACATAAAGTAAAAGAAAACCACAAACATAGCCAGTATTATTGTTTTTTAATAGAAAACATGTTTTGTTTTAACATAATTACTTTTTATTAGTTATCAAGGCAAAAACAATTATTGAACATATAAGTAATATTGCGAGTTGGTAGTATCCTCACAGAATTATTTTTTCAGAATTCTTTTTTACTTTAATAATTAATTAAAAGTACTTATGTTTAAACATATGTTTTCTATTAAAAAACCATAACACTGGCTATGTTTGTGGTTTTCTTTTACTTTATGTTGTACTTATGGTTTGGTTTATTGTGTTTTTTGTTTTCTGTCGGTTGATATTCCGTGGATGTATTTTTTTTTACTACTTATGACGTCAATAAATCGTTTGAAAATAAAGCATTATTTGGGGGATGAGATGAGGTATTTTTTTTAAAATCAAATTAACAAAAAGGAGCGTTATGGTACATTTTATGTTTTTTTTTTAAAAAAAATTACAGGTAAACAATGTACTATAAAACCAGGAGATTATATAAAAAAAACCCTTAAATTAGCAATTAACAAAAAAATATCTTAAAATTGGGATTATAGCAAAGGAAAAATCCTATAAAATGTAAAAATCCATCTTGGATAATGAATCACTTGCTATACTTGACTGATTTGTTTACATTTGTGAATAATAATCCTTCGTAAAATTACCAAGTACAAGCTCTCTTTTATGTTTCAAACGACACCATTCATAATGATCTGAAAATCCCTTTTATCCACCAAGAAATCCAATCCCAATACTGTACATTTCATGAATATTTACCCACCAATCAGAACATTTTTATTCATGAATTATCATGCAACCAGATTCCTAGCAATCCAATTAGAGGGCTGAAAAGATGTTGGCCAAGAGATCTACTCGTTAAGAAATAATTAATTGTTAAGAATAGTTGCAAGTGATCTGAACAATCTGTCTACAGTAATCCCTCACTAGTTTGCGGTTTATTTTTCGCGGGGTCCTGAAATTTTAAATTACAAATTAAAAAATATAAAAAAATATTCAACTGAAATTACAGTAAAAAATAAAAAATACAACTCATAATGAAAAAGTACAGTAGTTAGTATTAGAGATGAAAATATACAGGATTCTTCTTGTACGATCGAGAAAGATATCAAACAACCAGTGACTTGCTGGGTCAAAATATATTCTACAGTATTAAATTAAAGACTAATAAAAGTTATTCAAAAATATTCAGTAAAGACTAATTATTACTGAAAAATACTAAAACATAATCAATTGTAACAATAGAATAGTAAAAATATCAAAAAATAGGCCTTTTCATCTATAAATTAAAATAAATGATAGTTACGAACTTTTTTATTTATTTACTTGCATTATTATTTACTGCACAATGCATTAAGGGTATAATTCTCTCTCTCTTTCTCTCTTATAGTCGGTAAAGATGTAATTTTTTTTATTAATTATTTCTTATTTTTTTCTTTTTGTTATTCATTTTTATTTACCACACAGTACAGTATTCAGTAAGGTCAGGATTCTCTCTCTGTTGGAAAGGTCGTTGTTTAAGCTTTAGAGGCTTTTATAAAGGAGCATTATTCACGGATTTTCGCTTTTCGCGGGTGTCTTTGGTCCCCATTATCAGCGAAAAGTGAGGGATTACTTTATTGGAATACTACCAATGGGTGTTTCTCTACTCTTTTACCTCTCTAATTGTTACTCCTCTAACAGTAGTTGTAATATAATAAAAAAAAAATAAAAAAAATCGTTTATAATAAAGGACAACTTTTGGAAAACGTTCAGTGATGGTATAGAAAATAAACGTGAAAGCCAAAAACCGGTCGAAGGTGGAAACAAAATTATGACCTTAGATGGTGCATTCTCCTTTATATGTAGATTTGCAGAATCAATTTGAATATACCCCCCACCCTTCGAGAAACTAGCATACCTCAACAAAAACAGATTATATGGACCTCAAAATGTGCAAATCAGAAAATATTTAAGCAAAATTATCTCACAACTTCAGAATAGAGTAAAAGCCTTACAGTTTATGTTTAATTCTCTCCCAGACCGAGCTCGTATTACGAATCAATTTTTCGCATTGAAATTACTGTCGAAATAAATAATCCGTTTAATCCTCAAAATGCCTGGTTTTAAGTTTATATTTTTTTAAAAAAGAAAAGGTACAATAAGAAAAAATCTGGAGTGGCCTTCACTCAACTTTACTATAAGTAACTTAATGTCAAATTTCTTGAGTATATAATATATAACGTCTCAATTAAGCATAATGTAAACATCTAAATGGAATATGATTATTAGTCTTTCATTCCTGAAAGAGTACAGATAGTGATTGAAGGACATATCAATATATAAGCTTATTTTGGTACATCACACAGCTGATGCAAATAATTTCATTAGTATAACTACAGCAGTAATAATATTTTTGAAAAACCAAAGTAAACATTTCTTGATACGAAATATTCTCCTACAAGAGAACATAGCCTCTGTTCAAATAGACAGAGGATTTCTTACATCGTTTACTTGACATCCTTCTACATTGAATATTAAAGTAAAATTTTCAAATTTTAAACAGGAAAATACCCTTATTTGCTATGAATTAATAAGGGTATGTTTGCTATGAATGTATATTGAGAAAACATATATTAGTAATTAGCCAGTTTACATACTCAAATCGAAGTCAAAGCCAGTTATTCAATATAATTTAAATCTTTTATAGTTGGGAGCTTCTAATTTTTGAAAATAATAAATATGAACTATTAGACTAGAATTGTAAAAAAAAACTGGATATTTCTCAACAAACATAAGTCCTCTTTCTTGAGGAAAGAGTCCATTCATTACATTTCAATATCATGGAAAGGTACTACATTCACAATTATAATGTAATTGTAAATGATATTTAGTTTTGCTGAAGAGTGCAATATATAGATTTATTAAAGCATTTTATGAGACAAATCCACATGCCATGGAAGACAAAGGTATTTTATTTATGTTTATTAGCGGTGATTTTTTTACTTGTAACAATATTATTCCTCTTACATCTCATATAAGTCAATAAACAATTTAAATTGTTCCTTTATAAATATCAATTTTATCTCAGTGGAATCGCTCAAAAAATTTCTAAGTAAATGTAAACAATGAAAAAAAATATAAAAAATTCGACAAGTATAGCAGGTGATCTCTTAGTCTAAGATAAACAAACAGTTTTTATAGCGTTATTGCTATTTCCCATAATTGAAACTTCATGATTTTTTTTTTATAAATTGCTAATTTTTTGTTCCATTTTTGGTCAAATTTTCATTATTTTTTAATCAGCCGTTTAGCGTCAAAAAAACATTTTCTAAAAACAGAAATCGTACTGTAACGCCCCTTTAGCGAATGTAATAGGTATGTACCTATGGATGTACCTGTGGATGTACCTGTGGATTTACCTGTGGATGGTACCTGTGGATGTACCTGTGGATGCTACCTGTGGATGTACCTGTGCATGCTACCTTGGATGGTACCTGTCGCGGAACAGATCCGGGATTCGGCGACTCCTGGATCGTTGGTGGTATTCAGAACATCCCCCGTGGGAAATGTTTTCTCATTTTTCGTCGAGAGAGAGTGGATTGCGCGTGAGCACTCTTTTAGTGCGTCTTCATCTAAGTTTTTTATTTTTTGGAGCAATAGTGAGAAGTTTTTAACCTTCACTCATCGAATTTTTCAGCGTTTTTTGCGTTGTTTCGATTTTACTCCCCCCCCCTCTCCTTTTTTTTCATATACCTGGCCCCTACCCATTTTTATTTTCTTACCCCCCCTGACAGTTTCCCATCATCTCCGGTCCTCTGGGCCAATCCCCTAATCCAGAAAATTTCTGGATTGTACTTTGCCCCCACTTTTAAACGCGTTTTTCTCGGCTCCTGTTGGAGCTACAGGCACAGGGAAAACGAAATTTTAACCAAGAGAACAAGGAGCATCCGACGAGATGAGTGGGAAGTCTCCAAAAGCCGATCAGAAATCAACCTTCTCCAGGAATGAAGAGCAGATGATCAAATCTCCTAGGGCAAGTTTAACTGAGGATAAGACGCGCAGCCCGACCAAAGCTGCCAACCCCCGTCCAAGGGGTGCAGACGGAAAGTATGTGTTCTTCCCTATGGGGCCCATTTTTGTGTAAACTTGATCCATCAAAGATTCTGGGCCGTAGCGTGGTAACAAGCAATGCTAACACACTCACCCACCCACCCACACACATACAGACATCATCGAAAAAACTTCATAAAACGACTTCTGGGACCTCGAAACATGTAATTCCGTCAAAATTTCGAGATCGAATTTTTTCACGATCACTATACTTTACTTCTAGTAAAGTAAAAACAAACTTTGAAACAAAATTAATTTATCAACAATAGTTAGTAAATTGCCAACACGAGATGAATTAAAACGTTATTAAATATGCTCCTATGATTTTGATGTTTCTTTTGACATTATTGCGGTAATTGGGACCAACTAAATTTATGAAACCAGAAAGACCGAAAATTCTCATGAAGTATTGAATTTAGTAACTACATTTGATAAACAAAATTTTAATCTTGTTCAAAAAAACATTATTAAAATACTGTTTAGAATGTTATATTCGTTATATTGCCATTTGACCCTTTTTCTTAGCTCAGTTTGGAAAATAGGAGCTCTTTTTAGCTCATTTTTTGTATTCTTTTAGCCAGAATCGTTACCTGATATTTGGTAACACTAACTTTCAACCGCATCAAGCGGTCTTCGACATGGTCATATTTCAACTGATTTGTTCAGAGAAGAAATCAGTTAAGATTTGACTCTTAAGTAGACCGCTTGTTACGGTTGAAAGATCTTAGTCTTATTCCTGATTTCTTACTGTGGGTTAGACGTTGATTTTATTTCATATGTTTATAGTAAAATCTTGTTATATATCATCAATTATATAGTCGTCTTTTTATCCTTCATACAATTTATTGGTTTTTATAATATCCATCAAATAGATTTTATTACATTCATAAGTTTCCGAAGTCAATGATTATAAGGTTAAAAACTGAAGAACAGTAATAAAACTTATTATTAAATTCTATTCTTGTAACCTACATTGGTTTTAAAATTGCTGGTATAATCACATAAGATTGTGAATTTTAGTTTATAAAACCTTCCATGTTTTAACTCACGAGCTATATAATCTTCAATTTTGTGGTATTTACTCATGATTAGAATGAGGCAAAGAATCACCGAGTCTCCACATAAAAGATGTTTTGTGTCGAGCTATTTTCATTCTTCCTTTGTGTAAATGGCCCATTGATGACCTTTTTTACAAGTCATACACTAATAACCTCTTTTTGAGTGGTTATAAAATGAAATGTGCACTACTGATAAATATATAGAATATTATAAACATTTTATAAGTAATTATTTCAATATACATTATAATTTTCTGCAAATTATTCTCAGGAAACAATGGAATACAATATACGTATGTACGCATCTAAATAGAAAGTGACAAAAAATTAAGATTATTCTGAAATTCATAAAGAATGATACTACTTGATTTTTAAATTGTGGGAAATGTAATAAACTAAATAAGTGTAAATAAAATTTACAATAATGTATTCATAATCGGATTTTACAAGAAATCTTTCTAGTATTTCTTCTCTTATGATAGTGGTACTAAAATGTTAAATAATGTTTCTTTCTTATTTGTAATGCTTATAATTTGTATTATCATATTAATTTACTGCTAAATATAAAATAAATCTTTTTAAATCAGTAGGCATGGAAGTTCAAATTAAGAAAAGGTTTCAATTTAACTTACGAACAATATAGATTATTATTACTATTCAAGAAATATTTATGTCTTGAAAATAGATATGATGAGTTGAGTGCTGAAACATTATACACACTCATACAAACATGCAAAATAAACATTCATACTCACTCTAATACGTAGGTACAAAAAAAAAATCTGGAGTGGCCTACACTCTACTTTACTATGAGTAACTTAATGTCAAATTTCTTGAGTATATAAAACATAACGTCTCATTTAAGCATAACGTAAACATCTAAATGGGATATAATTATTAGCCTATCATTCCTGAGGTAGTACAGATAGTGATTGAAGGACATATAATTTTATAAGCTTATTTTTGTACATCACAAATAATTTATTATTTGCAAATAATTGCATTAGTATAACTACAGCAGTAATAATATTTTTGAAAAACCAAAGTGAACATTTCCTGAAACGATTTATTCTCCTACAAGAGAATGGCTTTCGTTCAAACAGCCAGTAGATTTCTTACATCGTTTACTTGACATCCTTCTACTTTTAATATTAAAGTAAAATTTTTAAATTTAAAACAGGAAAATCCCCTTTTTTTCTCTGAAAAACATCTTTAACTGCGAAGAAAATGTTGTTTTAAGGTGATTTGTTAATTAAAGATGTACGATAATTACATTTATTAATCTCTAAACGAAAGATTCAGATTATGAATTATCATTTACATTTTTGGTCTTTTATAGAATTATCATACTGGGAATTTTAATCTTTAAAATAATAATAATAATAAGCTTCTTAGTATTTAATAAGATCATTTTCCTTCCCCTTTGTCAAATAACATATATACGATTTTTTTCTGAGTGAGTGTTATCATTTTCCTGCACAATATTATTCCTCTTACATCTCATATAATTCAATAAACAATTTAAACTGTTCCTTTATAAAATCAATTTTATCTCAGTGGATTCGCTCAAAAAATTTCTAAGTCAATGTAAACAATGTAAAAAAATACAAAAAATTCGACAAGTATAGCAGGTGATCTCTTAGTCTAGGGTAAACAAAGAGTTTTTATATCGTTATTGCTCTTTCCCGTAATTGAAACTTCATGATATTTTTTTTATGAATTGCTAATTTTTTTTTCCATTTTTGGTCAAATTTTCATTATTTTTTAATGAGCCGTTTAGCGTCAAAAAAACATTTTCTGAAAACAGAAATCGTACTGTAACGCCCCATTAGCGAATGTAATTTTGAAAAAAAATATCTCAACTCATTCTACACATAATGTTCTATTTATAGGCATAGTTTCATTCTTGTCCGTCAAACAGTATGGCTTGTATCGCTCTCACAAGGTTTGAGATTGAATTATAAGTCAAAATTTGTACATTTTATTGAAAAAAAATTATTTTCTGTTGTCTTAAAATTCTGAATATATTTTTCGTTTGTTGCATTTGTAACTTCAAAGATAATGTGAAAATTTCAAAACTCTAGGGTTATCAGTTTAGGAGAAATAAATGTTTAAAAAAAACTGTTTTTGGCAAAAAAAGTGACATACCCATCATGCATAATTCTTCCCAAACAATAGGGACCACCCACGCACCCACCCACCCACCCACACACACACACAGACATCATCGTAAAAACGTCATAAAACGACTTCTGGGACCTCAAAACATGTAATTCCGTCAAAATCTCGAGATCGAATTTTTTCACGATCACTATACTTTACTTATAGTAAAGTAAAAATAGAACTGTATATATAATATGAATAACAAAATAAAAATGCATGCTATAAATAATAGTGTTTTATTAATATCTTAAACTTAAAAAGGGACCATCTAGCGTGAGGAAGATGGTCGCTCGCACTACGAACTATTACTCGTTGTACGAGAGGAAATAGTCGTAAAGCGAACTGCTGATGCAATGAGGCACTCATGCTACGAGCTCTACTATACTTCTACTACTAAATACATGTAATTAGGTTAGGTTAGGTTACAATGGCCGTCCCGAGAGAGAGCACACATATGCCGCAAGCCGGCCCCAGAAGAATTTGGGCTCTTCTCCCCTGTCCCTGGTCCACTCCAACCATCTCGAGAACACAATAAATCTAGACAGATCCCTGATACTAGTGGATGCCAAGTTCTCAAGATTGTCAAAGAAATATTCTCCTAATTCTTCTTTTCTTCTTTGAGCCAAACCAGGGCATTGACAAGGAAAGTGAGGAATTGTCTCTTCCTCTTCCTCGTTCTGGCATGCCCTGCAAAAATCCCTCGCCTCCATTCCTAACCTGGTGGCGTGTTTTCCTATTAGCCAGTGCCTGGTGGAAACAGTGATCACATTGGCTACCATTCTTCTATTCATAGAGAGAAGACCCTTAGTCCTTTTGGAGTTACAGGAAGGCCACAACTGCTTTGAAATAAGACACGTGTCCTCCTCAGACCATCTATGTTTTACGCGTTCATCAATTCTCTGTCTGATCCAAAGCTTGCATGTAGAAAGTGGGGTCATAGATGTAATTAGAAGTTGGAGATTTTTTTTTTTTTAGTTTTTAAATGTATTTTATTTTAAATTAAGGACGTACTATTTTAACGACAGTTCACTTCTTCATTAAAAAAAAATACTTGGTGATACAAATAAATGAATATTATACAATCATTCAGTCCTTATTTTGTCAAAAATTGTTCATCATGTTAATTGAGAATGCTGTAAGAAAGGTAAGCAAATGTTTAAGGTGATTATTACAACTGAAAAGTAGTTAGTGAAACATCTGAAAACTGAACAAAAGAATACTTGAAGAAAACTCAATTAATGCAATCAGCATATTTTAAACACAAAACACACTACTAACAGACCTAAGTAGATTTGTGAAATTCTTTTGTATTTAAAGCTACAGTGGGTCTCTGATTTAAACTTTAGCCATGTTTTCAAATGTTCGTTAAAAGATTTCAAAAGAGTACTTAAAAAAAAAAGGAAAACTCCATTATTGGAAATTTATTGTTAATCAACTTTATATGTAAATTTTTTTCCCTATTGAATTTTAATTCTTTAGAAAAGGAGAACTTTAAAGTTTTATTTGATATTCATTGAATCGAAGGGGGATTAGAGAATGAGAGAGAATGAGAGAGAGAGAGAAAGAGAGAGAAAGAGAGAGAGAGAGAGAGAGAGAGAGAGAGAGAAATAGAGAGAGAGAGAGAGAGAGTGAGAGAGTTTGTTTCGAACGCCCACACTTATAAGGCATTTATCTATTAGTGCTGTTCTAGAGGGAGGAAATTGCGGCTCATCTATTAATTGGCACCCATTTTATTAATAGTCGAGCCACATTACCTGTTGATTCTACATTGGGAGTCCTACTTCTTTTCCTGTCTTAAAGTGTATTTAGAGTAGGGAATTTTTAACAAGTACCTACCTAACATCGTATAGACTAAGGAACCGGCAGCTTAACGTCCTCTCCAAGGGATGAAGTGCTCAAGTTTATTCACCTCCCACGTGAATAAATCGAGGGCCAGGTGGTTTTCGAACCGTGGACCTACCAGTTCCAAGACGAGTAGGTTAGCCACTGAGCTAACCTGGCACAAAAAGAGAGAGAGACAGTGTGTGTGTGAGAGGAGTGTTAAAAAACAATGGCCATGCATTATTAATCTAATTGTCAATAGGAAGCAATAGGAGAGAGTGAGTAGGAGAGGGGGAAAGAGAGACTGAGTGCATGGGAGGGGGGGGGGGAGAGAACAAGGTAACGCACGCATGTCATTTAATTACTTTTTTATCATGTAACCCATTTGTTTACATAATTATTTAATTTGTGTAATTAATATTACTTTAATTTAATTTTATTTTTTATTACTCCTTAGTCTTTTTACTTTCATTTATTTATCACATCCTCTGTTTTACTTTTTTTTTATCTTTCTCTCTCTCTCTCTCTCTCTCTCTCTCTCTCTCTCTCTCTCTCTCTCTCTCTCTCTTTTCTCCTTAGATTAGAGATCTTTAACGAGTACCTGACATCGTACAGGCTCAGGACGGACGGTTTAACGTCATTCTCCGAGGGACGACATACTCAGATTTATTCACCTCCCACATAAATAAATCAAGGGCCAGGTGAGAATCGAACCCCGGTCCTATCAGTTCAGAGGCGAGCTAACTATGTTAACTGCTAATACGTTAATACGTTAACCCAGTGATTCCCAAAGTGTCAGCCGCTGCTCCCCAGGGAGCCGGGCTATCGTCATAAGGGCGCCGCGAAATATGCGCCATTTCTGAAACGTCTAAGGTCCAGGCGGTCTTAGTTGGCACTTGACAGTTCAGTGCTGAAGAAAAATACTTTGAAGCAGATAATATTGAAAAATTTACTTGGATTCAAGATCCATTTAGAGCCAAAGCTCCCATCAGAATTTACCTCTGCAGAAGAAGAATCTCTTATTGAGTTGTCTTGCGACACAACATTGAAGTTAAAATTTGTTAGCATGGAACTTTCTGATTTTTAGATTTCAATAAAAGAGGAATACCCACTACTTGGTTGCAAAGCCCTAAGAAAATTAATTTCTTTTGCAACGTCCTATTTGTGCGAAGCTGGGTTTTATTAAAAGCAATTCACGGTAATTAAAAGTAAATATCGCTCAAAAATTAACATCGAGCAAGAAATGAGAGTCGCTATTTCCAATTTTATTTCAAGATTTGAGAAGTTATCCAATGAAAATCAAGCCCATCTATCCCATTAATAATTTTAAATTATTAAACGATGTTCAATAAATTGTGAATTGAAAGCTCGTGTTTAATTTATTTTTTAATTAACCTACCCTTGACGAACTAAGAAGTAGATTTCCAAATCCTTAAAAAGTCAAAAATTAAAAAAAATCGGATGTACCTATGAAGGGAGCCGCGGAAAGAATCCGAAGTGTTATGGGTTAACCACTAAAATCCTCTGCGTTAACCACTGAGCTAACCTGACCACCCACGGGTAGTCTAGTATCCTAATAAATTCATTCATTCATAAAATACCTCTTTCCTCTTTCATGGGGCCGTGAATTAGTTACGTCATCAGTGGCCAAACACAAAAATGTTTGTGGTTAGTAAAAAAAAATCTTATTCAACAGAAAAAGCTTCAATTATAAACAATAAATCGATCAATTTGACTTTTTTTTAGTCAAAAACTGTCGGACAAGTTCCTTGACCAAATCGGGAGAATTCCTTGATTTGAAAAGATAATACAGATTACACATCAAGTAAATTCCAAGCTTGGATTTATTATGGAGGTGTTACTTGAATGTTAATCTGGACTGTAAAATAAGACCCAGATATTTTACATGGATTTGGTAGGGAATGATCTGGTTACCAATGAAGACAGGATATATGAGCCGTTTATTTTGAAAGTGGCATAATTCCATTTTCCAAAAAAATTTAGCTAGCTATTTAAATAATTACATTTTTACGTTATCTTTACTTTTTGCATCAAATTGTACAACATTTATTTAAAATTACTAAGTTTTTTTATAACAAAAATTAGTTGATAAATAAAATGACAATATTTTTAAATTTTGTAAAACGCAAACCCTTAAATATCTCGATTTTAACATAAATGGAATTAGGCCACTTTCAAAATAAGCGGCTCATATAACAATTCAAAAGATATTGGAGAAAGTATTATGTCTCCACACAAAAAAGTTTTTATAATAAAAATTTAACAAGGCGTTTCGAAAACTTTATGTTCTTCTTCAGGCTACATGGGCTCTGCTGGTATGCTTATTCAGTGGGTGAGACCAAGCAAGGACTCAACTTGGACAGCTAAATCCTTGCTTGATCTCATCCACTCAATGACTAAACCAGCAGAGCATATGTAACCTGAAGAAGAACATCAAGTGTTCGAAACGCGTTGTTAGTTTTTTTTTATAATAAACTTTTTTATATGGAGACTTAATACTTTTCCCAATATGAGCAAATATCACACTATAACAGAATGCACAACTAATGAAGTTCAAAAGATCATTATCAAATGAAAAAAAACTAACCAATCAATATGTGACTTATTAAAACCATTGATGGGGCTACAGAAGTTTAAAAAAAATGTTTTGAAGGGACAAATAAGAGAAGGAGCAATGTTACAGATAGTAAGAAACTGAAAAACTTAAATAAATATATTTTGTAAAGGGCGAGGGAGTAAAAAGAATGTAATATTGAATCAATGAGAAAGGCTATATGTCTAGAACAACCAGATCAAAATCGGTATTTTCCTTCAGGAAGATAGACGACATCTGAAGCCCACACAGTTAGAAAAAAATTTGCCAAGGAAGATGGATTATTCTTCTTTAACTGATTGTATTTGCTTGGATTAATATATTACAGACGACTCTAAGGTAGTGCAATCTATTCTTATGTGATATTTACTCATTGCAGGGTGAAAAAGTTAATGAAATTGTCAGCACATAGAGAACTTTAATAATATAAACAACCTGTTTCAAACACGTAGTGCTCTTCTTCAGGCATTAACCAAGGACGAGTGTCTGTGGTATAACTGTACAACATCAGTTATTATGTGGTATTTACTCATTGTAAGAAAAAAAAAGTAAATGAAATACTCTCCACATATAGAATTTAATAATATAAACAACGCGTTTCGAACACTTAGTGTTCTTCTTCAGGCATGAACCAAAGATGAGTGTTTGTAGTACAACTGTTGTACTGCTGTAACCTATAATTAGAGGACATGGCCACATCTTAGCTAGTTTCAATAACGTAAATTATCATAAAAAATTGTGATTTATTAAATTGTTTCAAATTATAGATTTGAAGGTCTACTAAACTCATTTAAGATGATATCAACCTGCCTGTGACTGTGCGGAAGTCTAGATGATTTACCGTTTATCAAAACAGAATTATATTTCACATTCGTTCTTCACTTTATTAAAAAACTCGTTGATTTTGTGTAATATTAAAGCAAGCGAAATGTACCCCATTCTTGTATTCATTTTAGAAATTTGATATTTGTATTATTTATTGTTCGGGCATCAAACATGCTCGAGACCTACAGCTTTCTATCAACTGTTTAAAAATAAATTAATAACTTATGATTCACTATTTATAATGAGATGAATTTACACAATTAAAATGAGTGTAGACCAATTTACTAATTAATATATATTTACTGCAGTGTAAAATATATACAAATAATACTATACTACAAAACACGTCCAAACAACAATAAGACATGATAAAAAAGACTAAGATCTTACAACTGTAACAAGCGGTCTTCGTCAGAGTCAAAAGCCCAACTGAAATCAAAACATGAAGAAACATCTGATAAGGAGTTGAGAGGAGTGTGAGGAAAGAGAGATATTTTTAAAAGGGTGTAAAGTGCAGGACCGGACAATAGTCCAGGGAGAGAGATGTTTGGGGAAACTAAGGAGTACAGTGAGAAAGAGTAAAAAACTATCCGCTAGCTGTCAACCCTCTTAGAAGAGGCTATTGCCCTCGTGACGAAAGTATCAAGTTTGAAGACACCATCACTAATGTTTATAATATTTGATCTATTAAATTTAATTAGAGACGGTTCAATAATATTATAATATATAATTATATAATAATAATATATAATATATATATATAATATTATAATATATAATAACAACATCGATTTTTCATAGGTAATAAATTTAGCTCCTATCCAATCAATATGATGATTATCATTATTTATATTCAAGAATAAGGTGCTACTTTTTTCCTGTCTACTTACGTTGTATTGGTATTTAATGATTATTTTTAATATCTTGAATAATTTACCAGTTTGACTAATATAAATTTTATGTTGATATAGCTTCTCAACCAATTTTTATAGTTCAAAAATAGTTTTCTTGATAATTTTGGTTTAAAGAAATTACACTCCTGTTTATACACCGACGTTGTATTTGGCCTTAGTAATTAATAATAAATTATTATTTTTAAACAACACATAGATTCTCAAAAAAAAAAACAACTTGATCCATCAAAGATTCTGGACCGTAGCGTGGTAACAAGCAATTCTAACACACTCACCCACCCACACATACACAGACATCATCGAAAAAACTTCAAAAAACGACTTTTGGGACCTCAAAAACATATAATTGCGTCAAAATCTCGAGATCAATTTTTTTCATGATCACTATACTTTACTTATAGTAAAGTAAAAAACAATAACACTAGTTATTTCGTGGTTTTTTTGTGGTTTTATTTTACTGTATCTTGGTGTTTTATGGTTGTGTTTTTTTTCTGCTGGATGATATTCTGGGGATGTATTTGTTTTCACTACTTATGTCGTAAATAAAATCCTTTTAGCCTTGAAAATGGCAAACAATTTTTGGCAAAACGTCAGTGTATTAACAAGAGTGTAATTCCTTTAGACCAAAAATCCTCAAGAAACCATCCATCCAAGAAACTTTATAAATTTTATGGCAATTTTTGCACAGGATCTGAAAAATTCAACCGCACTCCAGTTCCCTGGGAAAGTTATTATACTATAAATGAAATCTAGAAATTTTTTTTATTATTATTATTTCCTTGCACAAAATTCTTGAGAATGTGATTCTCAGATAATTTTACTCCGTCTAATGTTTATAGTCTGCAGTGGTATGGAAAATAATTATGAGTAAACTTTTGGGCTGTGGTGTTTAACAATGTTTTATCCAAAGCATTATATCATGCGGAAAACCAAGGACGTTTTGCTTCAGAGAGAAAGACGTCTCTTCAACAATCCTAAATAAAATGCGATAAAACTTTTGTTCTTATTCAAACATGACAACAATGAAAACTACTTTTGGTAATCTATATATAATTTTATGTTTGTTTGTCTGTTATCTATGCTTTCCGAGGTCCCTTTGATCAATCCCACTAAAACTTGGTATATAGTCTTATAAAAACCAAATTATGGTTTTAGAACAAAATCCAATGTCATTTAACCACATTGGGAGGACAAATAATATTACCGAATTTATTTATTATCACGTTCCATTTTTATATTTTTTACTTTTAAACAGTTTTACTCACAAGAATGAATATTAGCAAATCATTTCAGTTCAAAGTATTTATACCAATGAAGATACACCCTGAATTTTCAAAATAATAATAAATCCTTACTTTTCTAGAAATTGGAAAGTTCTTTTATTTCCATGATAAGAAACTTTTAGAATATGCTTGATATTTGTAGAAAATTAAATAGGAAAACAAACTTCTTGAAACATGTTGATAATTCTAGAGGATACTTTTTCAAATGAAATTTCTATAAGTTTCCAGAGATTTTTAGAATGTGCTAGAAAATTCTTTAAGTTTCTAAAAATTTCTATAAGTATCTAGAAGATTCTTATAGAAATACTGGGAAAGTATAATAACTTTCCTAGGCAACTGGAGTGTGGTTGTATTTTTAAAATCCTGTGCAAAAATCGCCATAAAATTTATAAAGTTCTAAGATGGGTTTCTTGAGCATTTTAGTCTAAAGAAATTAATCTCCTGTTTATATGCCAACGTTTTGCCAAAAATTGTTTGGCATTTTCAAGGCTAACAGCATTTTATTTACGACATAAGTAGTGAAAACAAATACATCCCCGGAATATCATCCAGCAGAAAAAAAACACAACCATAAAACACAGTAAAATAAAACCACAAAAGGACCACGAAATAGCTAGTGTTATTGTTTTTTTTTTAAAATATATGTGTTGTTTAAAAATAATTATTTATTATTAAAACCAAACACAACGTCGATGTATAAACAGGAGTGTAATTTCTTTGGATCAAAATCCTCAAGAAATCCATCTTTGAACTATAAAAATTAGTGGTCGAGAAGATATATCAACATAAAACTTAATGTAGAAGATGTCTACATTAAAAGTTTCAAGTATGCTATACAATAGGCTCCATCTTTTACTTTTCAGGCAGTAATAGATGGTGATAAAGACCAGCAGTTCACATAGTCGCCGTTTTAATGCTCCCCGATGTAACGAAGTAGCAGTGATAATGTGAAGAAGATGGTAAAAGGGTCATTACCTTGAGAGATCGGAACAATAAGTTACAAAGAATAAGTGAAACTCATCGGAAAATATAAAATTTCTTTTATATATTTCAGTAAAATGATACACTAAACTATATCGGGGAATTTTAAAAAAAAATACGTCTCTATGCAAAAAAAATAAGCTTAATATGAAAACTAACAAGGCGTTTCAAGCACTTGGTGATCTTTTTCTGGATTACATCTGCACTCTTGAGATGTTGATCTAAGGGGCTGGATAGGAAAGACTGCGAAAGGCTGAGAAGGAGTACTTGTTAGGCAGTCCCGGAGATCAACATCTCAAAAGTGCATATACAGAGTGAGCCAAAAGTAGCTGGATAGTAAATAACATATGTAGTTGCTCAAAACTGTTTTTCATCACGATTTACACGGCTTTAAAGTCTGCCTCTTACGCTTCGATCAACATTTCTCGCACAAGCCCCTCTCTCTGGATATTAATTTCTTGAAATCCTCTTATGTGATTTTTTTTTTAAATCTCCGACGCTTATTGTACATGTTGTACTTGTACATCTTGATCTTGAGTATCTTGATGAAGCATTTCATGGGAAATAGATTCGACGAAGAGGCCCAATTGATTGGCCGGTACGTTCACAAGACTTGACTCCGATAGACGTTTTCATTTCGGGAGTACTCAAGGACAAAGTTGTGCCTAGACAAATGGGTAGCAAATTCGTCTGGGTAACAGTGGAAACATGTTATTCAAAGCGCTAGAGACAGACTTGAAAGCTGTATATCCATCAAATTTACAACCTTTCGTATTATTGTTCACAATAATATTAAATTGTCATTGCAAGAATTGTGTCAGTACATTTGTATAAGTAATTAATATCTAAATAAATGTTATTTGCTGTCCACCTACTTTTTTGGCTCACCCTGTATAAACCTGAAGAAGAACACTAAGTGTTTGAAACGTTTTGTCAGTTTTCATATTATACTTTTTTTTGACGTGTAGATGTAATGTTCTGAAATCTCCAATACGAGTAAATACTACACTACAACAGATTGCACCAGTAATGAAATAAACTATAAGCACCTCTAAAACCAGATTATATATATATATATATATATAATAATTAGAAGAAACGATTCTTCGAACTGAATAAACTAGAATTTAAAAAAGAAGACATAGAAAGGAAACCACTGATCTCACTACTATATTTCGATGTCCTCGTCTTCAGGAAAAGAAGTGAATCGCTCCAAAGTCTGATAACGACTGAGTCGTTATCAGCCTTTGGAGCGATTCACTTCTTTTCCTGAAGACGAGGACATCGAAATATAGTAGTGAGATCAGTGGTTTCCTTTCTATGTCTTCTTTTTTAAATTCTAGTTTATATATATATATATATATATATATATATATATATATATATATATATATATATAGTTTTATATTTTCGAAGTCAAAACAGAAGCAAGTTAAGGATGTCTTTGTTTTAGAACTTACAAGTCACGTTTCATTATCTCGATATTTAAATTTTAAAAATTTTTATTATCTGTGTCAAAATGGCCAAAGGCTCAGGTACATGATAATAAATGAAAACAGGTATGACCTACTACACTGGTCAACACATTTTTTTGTGCCAAAAGTTTCTCAGCTGTTTTCGATTAATTTAGAGGTGCTGATTCCGAAAAAACATACTAACTTTTTCTCATGACGTCAAGTTATTGAGATGTTTGCTGTTTCAATATTTTTTTTTATCCATTAGGCATATTTCTAAATACATTCTAGCATCATAATTACGATTGTAGGTTGTTATTGTGATCAATGTTAAATGATTATGACATCACAAACCTTACAGCTTTACTTGCGTTACAAATTTTTGGAGTATAAATTAAGCAAGGCTACATCCTATCCTGGGCGTCATTATAGCAAAACATGCTATAGCAAAACATGGTTTATAGCAAAAACCAAATATGTTTTGCTATATTTGCGGGGAATATTTTGTAGGTGTAGGTGAGTGTGTGTGTGTTTGTGTGTTTGTGTATGTATGTGCGTCTGTGTGTGTGCTATACACTAATCTGTTCCAATTGACTGCTCGTGTACCTCCAAAGACTGTATGTACCGTTTCGAGTGTACCAAATGTGATTCGTTCTATGTAGGCCAAGCACCCATCAAGCTTTTACATTGAAATCCCAATGTATTGCATACGTATTTGAATATATATTTCAAATATTTTGGTCTGATTAATGAATAAATGATTTTCCTTTCTTTATTGTAGCTATTACCTTTCCTACAGACAGAGGGGGTATCCTTAGGAGAAAAACCAGACGTGATAGTGCGAAATCAAAACAGGTATGACCTACTCGTACACTGGTCAACACATTTTTTGGTGCCCAAGTTTCTAAGCTGATTTAGATTAATTTAGTGCTGATTCCGAAAATGATACTAATTTTTCCTCATCAGGTCAAGTTATCGAGATGTTTTGCTATTTAATACCTGTTTCTAATCTTAAAACATTTCTGGAATCAGTGCCCCTTAAATTAGGTAAAAACTGGTAAAACATCTTAGGCACCATGGCAAACATTGTTTTTCAGTGTTGTCCTATATATTCAGTTTACATTGTCGTTCTTTAACCTGACTACCACAACGTAAATTATGACGAAAATTTACTTGTTTAAATAGTACTGCTAAAATTATGTTTATTTTCAAGGTTCCCTAAACCCATTTATATCAACCTGCCTGCTACTGCGTCGAAAACGTATCGAAATATTTATAGGAAATCTGCATTGACTCATCTTTATAATAACAAAACAGAATGATATTTATTAAACCAATGGTTTTATTTGATAAAGAACTCCATTAATATTAAGTAATATTGAAGCGATCAACAGGTAATAAATGTTTACAAAAAAAATTGAATTGGAATTGGAGACCGATGATTTCGTTTCTTATATATTTTAGCTAATTGTGTATATGTATGTGAGTGTCGGTGTACGTGTGTATTTGTGTGCGCATGTATGTGTGTGTGTGTGTGTGTGCGTTGTGTCTGTCTGTGTATGTGTGTGAGTGTGTGTGTGTGTGTGTGTGTGTGTGTGTGTGTGTGTGTGTGTGTGTGTGTGAGTGTGTGTGTGTGTGTGTGAGTGTGTGTGTGTGTGTATGCGTGTGTGTGTGTGTATGCTTCGTGTGTAAGCGTGTGTGTGTATGCGTGTGTCTGTATGCATGTGTGTGTGTGAGTGAGTGTGTTGTGTATGTGTGAGTATGTATGGGTGTATGCGCGCGTGTGTGCGCATGTGTGTGTGTGCGTGTGTTATAGATCACCACTATATTCACATTAGGACGTGGTCACCTTCTTTGTTCTTACTTTGTTTGCTCTTTGATGGAATAAATTGAAAGCCCTCAGAGCATTTATTTCTTTTGTTTTCCTTTTTCTCTTGTGGTTTAAACTTCATGGATGTCTGTTTGCGGACTACATTCCTCTTCAACTTTCAACCAGTTAAAGCATATGTCTATTTTACCTCCCCAAGAAAAAAAAAAAAGAAACGAACTATGCTCAAACATTTTGGCTGTAAATATAAAACAGTAATTTATGCTGTTGTTTAATCAATAAAACTTCATGCTGTGCTTTACATTAATAAGGTTTTTTTATATAATTTAAACTTGCGATGTAAAATATACTTGGCAACTCATCAAGGTGAGGTTTCATATTTAACGAAATTAATAATTATATACTGATAATGACTGTCAAGGGTTTTAAGTGTTTTCAAGCGTAACACCCCTATGGTCTTTGAGCCTTGTGTAAATGTGTTTGGTTAACTTTCTTACGCTATTAACACCTGTACAATATAGGATCGTGAGAAGAATAGAGCCAATTAGTAACAGAGCAATTCGTCACACAATAAGGCCATTTATCACAAAGTTTTCTTATGTGAGAAATGTCAAAGGTTTTTCCCTTTAGAACATAACTTATAATCATTTAAAAAAATGAAACATACAACTATTGACTTTCACAAATATTACCAAGCTGTTTTAATTTATATTCCACAAATATTCACACACATAACACACACACACACACACACACACACACACATACACACACACATATATCTATATATGTATATTAGTGTATATTGGTAGCAGATTCACTTGTAAACTTATTTTATTATAGTAGACGGCAGCTTCCGCATTCATGACCTTTTTCGCTGGTGTTTTCTAGTTTTTTAACTAGTTTTCTTTGGTAGGGAATAATTTCATGAAGGAGTTGTCCCAGAGACATCGAAGAAATCACTCCCTACCAAAGAAAAATAGTTAGAAAACTAGAAGACACCAGCAAAAAGGTCGTGAATGCGGAAGCTGCCGTCTACTTTAATAATAATAATATATATATATATATATATATATATATATATATATATATATATATAATATATATATTAGTGTATATTGGCAGCAGATTTTCTTGTAAACATATGAACAGTAAACTTCGATAGTTCTTATAAACTTAATAAGCCTACATTGACAGGACCCCCAGGAAATGTGAATGACAAGTTGTAACCTTACACTTGTCACAGTGGACTTGTTTTGTTTTTTCACAAAGTTCATTTAGTTCTATTAACATCTAAATTTTTATTCCTTTTAATGTCTGTTTAACATTTAGAAAAATTTTATTCTGTGAATTTAATCTGTTTAATAATGATATATACCTGAAGATGATTTATGAAAAAATCGAAAGCTTGTAAGTGTAAAAAATATAATATTATTGATTAAGCTAAAAGATTATTTCTTTGATGTCTCTGGGACAACTCCTCCATGAAATCACTCCCTACCAGAAAAAACTAGTAAGAAAACTAGAGAAAACGAGCAAAAAAGTCGTAAATGCGGAAGCTGCCGTCTACTTTAATAATATATATATATAACCGATTCAATAATATATCGACCGTTTGATTGAATGTTCTCTAATCGGTATTTGGTCAATTTTCTGGCATAAAAAATCAAACTCTCGTTGCCAACGTTTCGGTTTTATTTAAAACCTTTTTCATAGGCAGAAGTAAGAACTTTTTAACTAAGAAAATGAAATTTACATTATTTAAAGGAACAACAATGTTAACCGGGCAATGTTAACAGTCTAGTCGAAGGTTTTGTCCGGTTTGAACGGTAAAACGAGAGTTTGATTTTTATGCTAGAAAATTGACCGAATCCCGATTAGAGAACACACCTATGTATATATATATATTGTATTAGGTAGGTTTTGTTTTTGAGGGCTAGGTCACATAAAAAAGAAAATAAACTCCTTCTTAGGCCAACATTTCGATGTATTTCTACATCATCTTTAGGGCTTGGAATGTGTCCTATTGGTTATTTATGTTTCATGTGAAATACTTTGTTATAGATATTAAAACACTACCTCCTTACAGTCATCTATCATTTTAAAAACTTGCCCTCAAAACCAAAACCTACCTAATACAATAGAATAGAAGAAGTCAAGAACAATTTTTTGAGAATATATATATATATATATATATATTATCATCAAAAATCGTTCCACAAAAGACAACAAACGTTTCAAAGTAAACTATAGGTGCACAGTAGGTAGAAAAATAGACTTGCAGAATCTTTTTCGGTTTAACCGTCATCAGGAGAGAAGAGACAGGGACACCAAGCGCACTCTGTTTCTCTCTTTCCCTCTCTGTTTTCTCCACTCATTTTCTCACTCTCTCTCTCTCTCTCTCCATTTCATTGTCTCTCTGCCTTCATTTCTCTCTCTCACTCTCTCTCTGTCCCCTCTTTTTATCTCTCTCCCACTTTTCACCCCTCTTCCTCTCGCTACCTCCCTACCTCTCTCCCATTCTCTCTCACTTTCTCTCTCTCCCTCTCTTTCACTTTCTTTCTTCTTCTGCCTATCTCTCTCCATCCTTTTGTCTTTCTCTCTCTCTCTCTCTCTCTCTCTCTCTCTCTCTCTCTCTCTCTCTCTCTCTCTCTTAAAAAACTCTTTCTTTTATTTTCCTATCATTTCACTATTTTCAAATTTCAGGACTAAATTTTCTATATTAAAATCAGTGATGTGCCCCAAAGCTTAGGTTATTTCATAGGTTCACACTAAAGTAAAAAAAATTTTGAGAAACACTACTCCATTTTTTACTGTTTCATCTTTTACAAATTCTGTTAAATTAAAAAAAAAAAAAAGTTGGTTTGTATCATCAAGACTTACCGCAGCCAAATTCATCAGAAAGATAGTTTCCGTTGTGACAATGGTTGATTCCATCGCAAATATACTTGGCTTGAATACATCTCTCTGTCGCTTTGGGACCCTGGACGGGAGACCAGCAGCTCAGTGTTACACCTTCAATGCACGAATTGATGCCTAAAACACGTTCACAACAATCGACGTGGGCTATATAATACACAATAAAACAAACAACAATATTAACAATTAATTTATTTTCATTAAATTAACTGTACCTTTTCATAATCTTTTAATATTATTTTGCTACACGTGAAGTAATCTTGGATAATTTGAGTTATCTGATATTACGTTTACAGCTTGTTTGGTCACCCTTTTTATTTTCTCCTGAAGACGGATTGACCTAGAATTTGAGATATTATGTGTGTTTCTTTACTCTGTGTGTTCATCTTCTTAAATTCTTAACTCGTATTATGCCCATTTTGAGGGATCATCTTTCCGTTTTGATAGCGAATTAACAATAACGTAAAGTATAGTGATCGTGAAAAAAATCGATCTCCAGATTTCACGGATTTAAATGTTTTGAAGTTCTCTGAGTCCATTTCTGGTGTTTTTTCGATGATGTCTTGGATGTGTCAGAAACAATAATCTCTCGAACATGTAAGTTTGGTATAATCTAGAACAGAGGTGCTTACACATTTTCTGCATGCTAGTTACTTTTGCATGTAAGTTTCGTATAAACTAGAACTATGAATGATCTAGAAGTTTTGAGGAACCCTGAGTTCATTTTTGGAGATTTTTCGATGATGTCTATGTCTTTTAGAATCAGTACACCCTAAAAACATGTAAGCTTCGTATAAACTAGAACTATGAATAATCTAGAAGTTTTGAGGAGCCCTGAGTTCTTTTTTGGAGTTTTTCGATTATGTCTATGTCTTTTAGAAGCAGTACACCTTCAAACATATAAGTTTCGTATAAGCTATAACTGGATATTTTCGTGTTATTATGGTCTAGATATTACATATTCGAGTGTCTGACGACACCTAAATAATCTTTCTGTTTTGTCAAGAACACTACCAGTATGCCTTGAATTAAAAATTCATCTAGCCTAAATAGTCCATAACTTATATCGATGTTTGAGCTTTGTTATTGAGCTTTTGTTTAGCATTCTTATTCTCCAACTTTTGAGAACGCTTACCAACAATTTAAACCATAGACATATTTCTAGAGAAATACTTTTTTTTTGTCTATTTTCGACATGTCTATCAAATTAAGTAGGAAAGTTAATTAAGTTAATTAAGGAAAGGATTATTCCTTTAATAATCTGTTAAAGCCATGCATATTGTTAGTACCACTGAGGTTATTATGGTTTACATTATTAGTATGATAAATTAGTATTTAGTATTAGAAATAAGTTAGAGGAATTACTGATTGAAGGAAAGTTAATTCCTTTAACAATTTGTTAATCAAAAAAATACGTAAAGGATGTCCAACCTACAGCTGATTAAAATAATATGCTGGTAAATAACCAGAAAAATCACATTTTTCACCATAACTATACGTAAAACCATATTTGTCACCATAACTATACGTAAAACCATATTTGTCGCCATAACTATACGTAAAACCGTATTTGTCACCATAACTATACGTAAAACATATTTGTCACCATAACTATACGTAAAAACAGATTTGTCACCATAACTATACGTAACCCATATTTGTCACCACAACTATACGTAAAACCATATTTGCCACCATAACTATACGTAAAACCCTATTTGTCACCATAACTATACGTAGAAAACATATTTGAGTAAAATTTATTGCAAATTTCATTTTCTTGATATAAGAAACAATGTTTTTATGCTAAGAAGTAAAAATCGGTTGAGGTTCGATTCAGTGTACTAGTCCCGCTATACCCTATTTATTTGTATTAGTTTTTTTTGTAAAAACTATGTTTTACAAAATGTTTTTTGTAAAGAGCTCCAGGACTGACCGTTAAAGGAATGGTAGAACTCGTCACAGTTGAGTTCATCAGCACACGGTTGACTAATGTTGGGATGAGTTGAACAGTCGCATTGAGAGTCGCACAGGTTGGCTCGACTGATGCATCTTCCGTTTGGGCACAGGAACTCTTCTGGTCCGTCACACGAGCTACCTGGATAACACAAAAAAAAAGTCTACGCTTTATGAATAAATATATTATTTATGCATTGCATAAGCCAAACTCATTCCTATGCATGAACAACACGAGTCTGTTCTAAAGGTTGTATTCGTTATCCCATAAGGCAGGGTCCCATTCACCCCCTCTACTTTCTAAGTTAGTATATATACTTTTGCAACTCATTATGTTTATCTAATTGCAATTATTCATGGATACATCAAATATTAATTCAATCAAAGTAGTATTTTTTAATTTATAATTACGAGGTCAAAACCTATTATAGCTCTCCTCGCTCTATGAACTGTTGTTTGTTTGTTTGTTTTCCAACGCTCACACATATAAGGTTAAAATATTAATGCATGTTAATAATAAGTAGGCTGTAGAAATAATAAGGAATTCATGGATATAATAGCTATTGTAGGGAATTCAATGAAATACTAATCTGTTTCAAGTGCTTTGTCTGTATATGCTAAGTCTGTTAATACTGAAATGAGTGTTTTTACAAAATTAATAGCATCAACTGCTTCCCGTCTTGTATTGTTTACACTATTCTCTTCCATGAATTGCAAATTATGTATTCTCTATCAATAAACCTAAGATTGTTGTTGATTTTGTTCTCTGTCTCACACAAATTCTCTCTCTCTTTCTCTCCCACTCCCTCACTCTCTCTCTCTCTCTCTCTCTCTCTCTCTCTCTCTCTCTCTCTCTCTCTCTCTCTCTCTCTCTCTCTCTCTCTCTGAGAGTTGACATCAACTGAGGGTTGGGTCAGTTGGGTTTTTGACTCTGACGAAGACCGCTTGTTACGGTTGAAAGATCTTAGTCTTGTTTTCCCATGTTCTTATTGTCGTTTGATCATTGATTGTTATTGCACGTGTTTATGTGAAATCTTTATATATATATATATATATATATAGGTGTGTTATCTAATCGGGAATAGGTCAAATTTTCTAGGTTCAAAAATCAAACTCTCATTGCCGACGTTTCGGTTTTATTTTAAAACCTTTCTCATAGCCAGAAGTAAGAATTTTTTGACCAAGAAAATAAAATTTACATTATTTAAAGGAACAAGAATCTTAACCGGACAAAACCTTAGACTAGACTATATAATATATTATATATATATTATATATATATATATATACTAGAATTTTCAAAAGAACACATAGAAAAGAAATCACTGAACTCACTACTATATTTCGATGTCCTCGTCGTCAGGAATAGATGTGAATCGCTCCAAAGGCTGATAACGACTCTATAACGCTATAGGTAATAATAATAGCTATAAAGCTGACAACTATAATATCTATAACTATATGACTCTATAATTGATAACGACTTTATATATATATATATATATATATATATATATATATATATATATGTATATATAAATATATAAAATTAAAGTTATCAGGACTCGGTCAGTTCCTCAGGTTTAAATTAAACTCTCATTGTCAATGTTTCGGTTTTTATTTAAAACCCTTTTTCATAGGCAGAAGTATAAATTTTGAAACAAATAAACTAAGTATTACATTACAAATTATTTTACAAAGAAAATTTTTTTATGCGAAGACCATTTCATTAGCTTTATGTGGAGTCATTTCATAACCTGAAGAACTGACCTAGTCCCGATAAACTTTAGTTTTGTTTCTATTTCACGGTCGATACTTTTATATATATATATATATATATATATATATATATATATTAGTGTAATTAGGTCAGACCTTCATTAATACAAACATAATTACATTTTTGCCAATTTTTCTATGGATGATTTTTCGATTTAGCTTCTCGAGTTTTCTGATCTCACACTTCCACTCATTTGGTACTAAGTGTAATAAATCACCAAAAGATTTTCTTGTAAAGTCCGTGTAATATTTAGTTATCATACGTTTAAAAATTTTAAATCCAACGTTTCAGTTATCACTGACTATCATCAGGGTGTAAGGAAAGATAAAGTAATTGAACAAAAGTTACTAACAAAAATAAAAATTATATCCTACTTACGGCAAAACAGCTTCAAATTACCAATTCAAAATATAAAACTATAGATATAAAATATAGAACAATAGACTCTCGGCTTGCATGTGGATCCTGGTCCCAGTACTTTATTTTCAATGTGGCACAGGTAATAATTGGCAAAGGTTACTCACAGAGGGGAACCCATGAACGTGTTGTAAAAACTATTATTAGAAGTAACACCTCTTGTGTGAACCGTAGAGACAGATTGAAAATGAATATATATTATAGAGGTTTTAATACCACCAATTTAATCATCAGAAATAATTCCCAAATGAAACCATTACTCCAGCGGACCAATGTGGTGTACCAGTATAATTGTATGATAGGGAGCTGCGAATCCCTCAAATCCACATACATTGGTTCGACTACTACAACTTTGTCCCGACGTCTTACTATGCACATGGCAGCAGGTGGTCCTAAAGACCATACACTCAATACCCATAAAGTCAAACTCACACGAGAGATGTGAGTAAACAAAACAGAGGTGCTATACTATGAAAGAGAAAGAAACAAGCTAATGATATTGGAAGCCCTAAACATTTTAGAACGAAGACCTAACATTAATCATCAAACTGCAAGCTTCAACAATACGAGTATGTTAAAGCTATATACGGGACAGCACAGCAGAGACAGCAGTTTGAGTTGCAGAGCGATACCCTAGGAACATTACAATGAAAGCACAACATTGACAGTGTTAAACCCTGTGCAACCTGCAAATTTATGTTTACTATGTAGTTTTATATTTTGAATTGGTAATTTCAAGCTGTTTTGCAGTAAGTAGGATATAATTTTTATTTTTGTTAGTAACTTTTGTTCAATTACTTTATCTTTCCTTACACCCTGATGATAGTCAGTGATGACTGAAACGTTGGATTTAAATTTTTTAAATGTATGATAACCAAATATTACATGGACTTTACAAGGAAATCTTTTGGTGATTTATTACACTTAGTACCAAATGAATGGAATGTGAGATCAGAAAACTTGAGAAGCTAAATCGAAAAATCATCCATAGAAAAATTGGCAAAAAATTTAATTATCTATATATATATACCAATTAAAAGAAACGGTCCAGCGGACTTTTTTAAAATAAAATAAATTCAAAACGAAGGAAACACACAGAAAGACACAGACATAACTCACATCGATATTTCGACCATCGTCGTCATCAGGAGGTGCGAAGAGCGAAGAGTCCCGCAGGAAGACAGGGTGGTACTGAGCTCGGAGACCGCAGCCAGTACCCCACCACTTACCACCAAGCGGGAAGGGAGGGAAGGAAATGAAGAGCCAAATTAAGACGTAAAAGGAACGGGTAAAAATTATAACTATAAAAAATTATAAAAAAAAGTAGATAAATCAAATTAAAATTAATAAACAAAAAAAATTAAAAAATAAATAAACAAATAAATAAATTATAAATAAATTATCGGTTGAGGTTGAGTCCAGGGGATGAGCGAGCATCAAGTAAGCATATGTATGCCTCCTCTGAAGCTCTTAGGGTAACTTTATTGTTGGATTCGGGATCTGTTTCAGGATCTGAACCCTGAAACAGTCATTGAAACTGAGCCCATGCGAGTTCGCATGGATGGCTACAGGATAGTTACTGCGTTGACCGACTGAAGCCCTATGACCATTCATACGAAGGCTCAACTTATTGGAAGTTAAGCCAACGTAAAAAGAGTAACACTGAGTGCAATCCAGTCGGTAAACACAGTTGCACGAGGTACAGGAGGAATTGACTTGAACCGGGTAGGAACGATGGTGGAGAGGGGAATCGAAGGAAGGATTAGGATTTACAATCAGGCAAGTTTGACAGCCACGACGTCCACATTGTTTCATTCCAAGAACAGGATTGGAAGGCTGAGGGGAAATATGAGAAAAAATGCTTTTTAGATTGGCAGGTTTACGGTAGGAAATAGAAAGGGGGTGATTAAAGATGGAAGAAGTAGAAGTAGAAGTAGACAGAATCGGAAAAGACTCCTTAATAACAGCACGAAGCTTATAAGCGCCAGGGAAGTAGGTCGTCAAGAAGAAGGAAGTATTACTTCTATCCCTCTTGGGTCTGGGTTGGTGGGAGATGTCAGTCGGTAAAACACGACTATCAATGAAGGAGCGAGGATAGCCTCGTTCAGAAAATTTGTCCTTTAAGAGGTTAAGGTGATGTCTGCGGTCTTGGAGATTATTGCAGATATTGTGGATATGGAGAGACAAGGATCGAGGTATAGACTTTTTAACATGGGATGGATGGCAACTATTGTAATGGAGGTACTGTTGGGAGTTGGTGGGTTTTATATGTACGGTTTATACATATATATATATATATATATATATATATATATATATATATATATATATATATAAAATATATTGACACAAAGAACACGCAGAAAAGAAACAGAAACTCATTACTATATTTCGATGTCCTCGTCATGAGGAAGATAGAAACGAGTCGCTCTGCAGGCAGACAACGACTCATTTATTTATATAAAGATTTCACATAAACACGTGAAATAGCAATCAATGATCAAACCACAATATGAAATGGGAAAACAAGACTAAGATCTTTCAACTGAAACAAGTGGCCTTCGTCATTACTGAAAATACTGAGTTGTTTTGGTTGAAAGATCTTAGTATTTTTTCCTAATTCCTCATTGCAGTTTAGACGTTGATTCTTATTGCTTTGGAGCAAATATCTTTTTATTTGATAACAAGGTTGTTATGAGTTTATTATTATCAGGAAAAAATCCACCAATGACTAAAATCGAATTTAGGGTGATAATGGTAACTCTAGCTATAAATTCGACCAAAGACGACTTAAGAATTTAAAGCAAATTAAAATAACTATTTTTTGGAAATGGTATTAAATATTCTACTGTTATCGGTATTTAAATTGAAACTTGATTAAAATTTCACTATAATGCCTTTGATTTTTTATTTAAAATCTGCAATTAGAAAAGAAATTAAAAACTTCATTCTTCCAGGCTTAAGGGGATAATGTTATAAACGGCAATAGTAGATTTAAGATGTCTGAAGGGTTAAGAAGTAATAATGTAAACAGGAAATGTCAACTAGCCAAGTATAGTTGTGTCAAATAAAAAACAAACCATCTATTTCTTAGAATCATGTCTATAAGTGCTGACTGCACCCAAACCTTTGATAACTCTGATTCAGTCATTCCCATTGAATCTATGTTTAAAGTGTGTCATTGACTCTGTTGTTTGCTTTGTTTTTCGTTATGGTTATTTATTGAAAAAAATAAATTAGAATACCGCAGATAAGAATTCTGTAATAATGTATAAAGTAGACATTGCCGAAACTATTGTATCTTCCCGTGACTATACTACAAATGATTTGTTTTTAACATATTTATTTAGAAATATACAACTACGCATATTTTAAGTAATAAGCATATATAGTAAGAGTAACAAAAGAAGCCAGGATAGCTCAGTGGTTAATGTACTCGCCTTTGGGCTGGTAGGTCCGGCGTTCGATCCCCAACTGGCCCTCGATTTATTCATGTGGGAGGTGAATAAATCTGAGTATTCGTCCCTCGACGAGGATGTTAAGCCGTCGGTCCCGAGCCTGTATGATGTCAGGTACTCGTTAAAGATTCCTATTAGAACTCCCTATGCAGAATCTGTAGAATCACCGATCAAACAGAAAGCCGGTAAATGGCTGACGGAATCACCCGCTAGGGGATCAGTTTAAACAAGAAAAGAAAAAAGAAACAAGAGTAACATAAATAGCTTTGATACACAGGAGTAAAGAAGGAAACCCCCTGGTTCAACTTTTCACTTTGTTTCTTGTCTGTAGTCCGTATTTTTCCAAAAATAAGACAATGTCTTACTTTATTTTTAGGTCAAATCCGTGCTAGGGATTATTCTCGGTGGAGGGCTTCAAGTACATTAAGTAGATTTACATATTTTTGTTTAATATTTATTTTTATACAGAACTTTAAATTTATTCGATTACACTCGTGTCATCTTCAAGAATATTGTCATAAATTATCAAAATTTGGAATTCCGTTCTGATTTTCCTCCAAATCTATTTCCTATTGGTCTGAATCTGTCATGTCCTGCAATATAGCTGTGGTTAAATTAATAGTTCTTGCCTAAGTAGTCTCCTTGAAACGAACTTGAGAGGTAAACAAGGAATTTCTTGGAATATATTTTCCCAAATAATTCTCTGAAATGTTACGACAGCTAGAGATACGTACTACATTCAACAGTAATTTTTTTAACGAATAATATTTTTCACATTATCTTAACTAAGGCTTATTTTCAAAAATTACGCTAGGACTTATTTTCGGGGGGATGTCTTACTTTCGAAAAAAGATGGTAGATTATCATCCTAGGTCATATTCTCTTGAGTCACCTTGAGGGGATTCTGGGAAGGTGAGGAAGAAGCAAGGTTTTGTGCAAATGGATTTGGTTGAGAAGAAAGTTTGATTTGACGCCTTATAACGATCAGAGGCTAAAATTTGTACAAAATGGAATTCTTAGACCTCTATAAAGAGTTTCGCGGCATAATAAGGAGCATTAGTGATTGCTCGAAGGATTTTGTATGCAATGAGTCTGTCTTATGAATGTTTGAATGTTTTGCACAACCCTTAGTTCAAAGTCCAGTATGTCCAGATCAGTCTCAATAATGTTTTATATAACAACACTTAGTTATGAGGTCTCAATTTTGAGTGATTATCGAGAAGTCTGTACAGTAAAAAGAATCATCGTTTTCAACGATTTTTTTTAAAAAAAAAAATCTGGAGTAGCGTACACTCAGACTTTACTATAAGCAAAACATGATTCGAACTCGTTGTCAATCAATTGATTCTAATACGACTATACTGGAGACTTAGACAATCAATGATACGATTATTAAATTGTGTCAAAAATCATTATATCAGTTATAAGAAACTAATAATTGTTCAATCTGATATATAGTTTATATTTTTAATATGGCAAACCGTTATACCTCGTAAGATGATCTTGGTGTTGTTGGAGCGCTTTAGGACGTTGTCCATCTTCAATCGCAACTAACCTACTGTAGGTTAATAGTTAGCTAGTAGTACGAGTAGTTAGGTTAGTTGCGATTGAAGATGGACAACGTCCGAAAGCACTCCAACGACACCAAGATCATCGTACGAAGCATGACGGTTTGCCATATTAATAATATAAATCATACTAACCTCAGTGGTAATAATGATATGCATGTATGAGATGTATAGTTATTGGGTTAGTTCCACTGAGGTTAGTAATATTAGAATTATTAGTATTAATGTCCGTCATACCTCGTAAAGTTTATGTAGAGCTCGACCGTCTGGTTTCCATCGGACCTGAGTCAGTTGCTCTTGAAGATGGGAACCAGACGGACCCGAAACCGGTCGAACTCTACAAAAACTTTACGAGGTATGACGGACATCATTACTAATAATTCATTGTGATATGTTTAATCATTTTTAGCGCTGTAGTCTCCTTAACAAATACGTTTACACAAAGGTAATAAACTCAAATAAAACACCATGCTAATATAAACTAAAGTTTATATTAACTAATATAAAAGTTAGCAACATTATATAACGATTCATTACAGAAATGAAATTAAATAAAAAACAATAAAATAAAAACTAATATATGGTTTAGTTTGTTTTTCTATATTCGATGTATAAGTTTTTATTCATATTTTATATTGTAGACCAGTGATTCTCAACCTTTTTTCGTCACGGCACACTTTCAATAATTTAAAAACTTGGCGGCACACTAACAATTGGATAAATTTAAAAAAAACATAATTAATTAACTGTTACACAAATAATACGATATATGTTGTACAAAAATAGCAGACGATATAATTTTCGAAATAATTTATCGACGATATAAATATAAAGCAAAATTGCATTACAAAGTAAATAAGATGTTTATTTAATGATAAACTACAAAGTATATTTAATGCGAAATTTGTGGTTTGTGTTTTTTGAGAACTTTATTTATATTCGGGCGTAAAAACGATAACGCTACTCTCATTTCATGATCCAGAATCTGGATCTATATTTCGTTCTGGTTTGTATATTTCTATACCCAGACAGCAAAATGCAATATACAAAAGTCTCCTTCGATATATTACTGTATGCATCCGTAAAATTTCACGGCACACTTCAAGAATGACGCGGTACAGTGGTTGAGTAGCACTGTTGCAGATGTAGCCTGATGATGAATACTAAGTGTTCGAAAGGCGTCGATGTTTTGATAAAATGTTTTTTATCAAAAAACGGCGACTTAACATTCATCGCTCTTTCTAATCATACACCAAACAATAAGTGTTTGCATGACACGTGAGGTAATATTACTGTTTTACATTAAAAATATTCAACGACTTTTTCATATAATACTTAAGCAGTTAACCATATTATTTTATAGAATAAATTTTATCCAATTTCGATTTAAAATTAGTTAATAATCGGATTCCTTTATAAATAATTATAAAAGAGGGATGACAGCGGATAAATATTTTGAAAATCCTATATGCCAATAGCCGGCTCACTTTCAGATACAATGAATTTAACCTGACTTCAAAAAATGCATTAGTCTCCTTTGAAGTGATACACACCACTCGTACATACCACCGTTCAGAAAATGACTCGCATTTTTTTTAACTACATTATCATGTCGACTGTGTGCTACTAGCAAAGCTGAATGTTTATAACATTGTTTAAAATTGAAAGCCGATGTTAAAACACAATTTCATCGGTCAATAATTGATTTAAAATGTATGAAATGAATTGCTAGAACCGTGTATGTTGTTTGAAGGAAAATTGAATTTTTTTTTTTCATTTTGAAGATTTAACAAGTAATATTTTTGGATAAAGCATTTAAGTTTATTTTGAATATAAAAATAAGTCAATTGGTATAGCATCTTTTTTTGTGAATAATGAACTTTTGGTATTGTTATGAAAATACTGTATGTTTAGCGTAGTTTCAAAGACTACTTCTGCAGGTCTGAGTCGATTGATGAGTCATAGAGTAGATTGGATGGGTTAGGTTAGGTTAGGTTGCAGTGGCAGTTCCACAAGGGAACACACTTAGGCCGAGCATTGGCCCTTTGTGATACCACACAATGAAGATTGATTCTACAGTGGGAGTCCTAAATTTTGCCTAACTCAAGTGTATTTAGAGTAGGGATCTTTAACGAGTACCTGACATCGTACAGGCTCGGGACCGACAGTTTAACGTCCTTCTCCGAGGGACGACGACGTGTTCAGATTTATTCACCTCCCGCATGAATAAATCGAGGGCCAGGGAGGATCAAACCCCGGTCCTATCAGATCAGAGGCGAGCACATAACCACTGAGCTGGCCTGACCCCCATTGGATGGGTTACATTAATATATTAATGAAGCAAATACATGGCGTTGACAATGTAAAAGAAGCCTGCTGTGCATTACGTCAAACAATAAAAATGTTTCGTTTAAGAAAATAACGTAATCTATGAATAATTTAAAAGTAGCAGCCTCTGTTCTGCACTGTCAACAAACATTATGTTTCAACTACATTAGGCTGTGATTTTCTTTTCAGAGTCTGACCAAGGTTAGTTTATTTACTTTGTTTTCTCCTTCAACTGATGAATACCATATTAGCATTGTAGGTTAAAAAGCAATGAAATGGTCTCCACACAAAAGAATGTGTCATTGTAAAATAATTTGTAATGTAATACTTAGTTTTTCTGTTTCAAAATGTATACTTCTGCCTATGAAAAAGGTTTTAAATAAAAACTGAAACGTTGGCATTGAATATTTAATACTAAATACACGGACTAGTTTTGGTTATCATTAACCATTATCAATGTAAAATCTAAAGAAGAATAATAATTGTACTTCTCAAGTTTGAGTCACCTCAAACTAAAAAACCTCAACAAAAAGTGGTACACTTATATATATATATAAGATGAAACCACAATATGAAATGGGGAAAAAAGGACTAAGATCTTTCAACCGTAACAAGCAGTTTTCGTCAGAGTCAAAACTGTAACTGACTCTGTAAGTTAGGTTTATACATACTGTTCAGTGTATATGACTCTGTTAAGTCTATATATATATATATAGAGAGAGAGAAACTATATATATATATATATATATATATATATATATATATATATAGAGAGAGAGAGAAGAGAGAGAGAGAGAGAGAGAGAAGAGAGAGAAAGACTAAGATCGCGGTCTTGTAAGAGCCAAAGCCTACACAAACATGTTTACAATCCTCTATACATACTTTTCTCTTTTGCTATTTATTAGTTTTATAATTCAATGTTTTAGTTATTATTTGTTTTTATGGAATTATTATTTTTTAGAAATACGTTTACAAATCCCACAAATTATGTATGCAGTTATTGTGTAGTATTCACTCTTGACTACTGAGGAAAGATATATTACGTTTTCAGCACAAAGAAAGTATATTACACCTTCCTTGTGATGAAAACGTCATATATTTTCATGCATTTTGTTATAACCATTGAGGTTAGTATTATTAATATTAAAACTGCAATACACCGTCTTACCTCATATGATGCTGCTGCAGGTCTCTGACCTGTTTCGGGTGTCACCCATCTTCAAAAAGAACTGATCTAAGGAGTCGTACTTCCTGTTACATAACCTACCTAATTTCCCAATGCTGTCTATAATTTAATTATTTAATTATTTTAACATAATTTTATTTTATTTAACATTATTTAATTAAGTTTAATCTTTTCCTCATATTTTCGTCATTGTCAAGTCGACGTTTCATTTTCCTTAAGAGTTTAAATATTCATCATCATCATAATCAAAGCGATATATTATTTAAACCCTTAAGGAAAATAAAACGATGACTAGACAATGACGAAAATAAGAGAAAAAGAATTAAACTAAATAATGCTAAATAAAATAAAATAATTAAATAAAGAAAATATAGACAACAGGGGGTAGTAATGGAGTGATTAAGCGCCTCTAATAGCCTCTAACACTCAACTCGGCCTTCACGAGGCTACCCTGTTAACTTGCTATATGCAGGGACAAACGAAAGAGGAGGAGAAGGTGATCAGGGGCTGGGCCTGACCACCTTCGTTTCACAACCTACCTAATCCCCAAATCCCCTCCTTTTATCCCAGCCCCAATCTAAGTTGTTATGCGGTCAGTGCCGTAGGATGAATGATACAGGGGCTACTGTATTATGAACGGAGCCTCAAGGGCACCAGGCGACCCCCTTGAGTAAATAGCCTTACTCCGGTATGCGGTGCTCTGCTGGAGCGGACAAAATACCACCGATAGAGCTTCAGGGATTTTCCCTTGTAAGAAGAAGGAAGTCTGGAGACCATCCTCCGGAAGCGCAGAGGGTCCAAAAGCACTAACTAGTGGGAACCTCCCACAAGTGCACCTGAGGACCTGAAGAAGGAGAAAGGAAGTACGGGAGCCTGAATGGATATTATCAATGATGGTTTGTGCAGATTCTGCAAAGAGGAAGAAACACCGTTGCACCTACTGATAACTTGTAAGGTAACTTTGCTGCAGAGAGGCAGGTGCTTCGGGGACACTCAACAAACCATAGAAAAACTTTTACCGCAGGAACAAGCAAAAGTGCTGAACTTCTTGGAGGCGTTGAAGCTAACTGCTGGAGTACTTTAGTACAGAAGAGGGGAAGAACAATAGTTTTTTTTTAAGACGCAGTGCTATAATCACCCTCAAATAATAAAAATAAAAAAAATAAAAACAGACAACAGTGGAAAATTAGGTAGGTTATGTAACAGGAAGTACGACTCCGGAGATCAGTTCTTTTTGAAGATGGATGACACCCGAAACAGGTCAGAGAGCTACAGCAACAGCATATGAGGTAAGACGGTGTATTATAGTTTGCAGTCTCAAGTTTGCTTATATCTATACCAATGACCCATTGAATATTGTCCCATTGAAGTATAAAACTTGCAAAACCTGTTGGAGATCTACACCAAAGATTCATGAGGATTTTTTTCGCAAAGATGTGAAAAGTTTTTATAATAATATTATATTTCATAACTTATATAGTCGGTATGCATGAATTTAGTACATTTAAACTAAGATAACAAATATTAAAAACCAAATATTAATTACTTAATTAAACAATATTAGTGTTAATTCACGATAGAATATTTTCTAGTTATTTGACTGTAATTTTTATTGCATATATAGATTATTGCATAATTATTAATTATCCATCAAAACTAAAGTCATCTGATATCAAATATAAAGGCTAGACAACGAAAAACGTGAGTGAAGTCACTAACAACCATCTTATGAAATTATACAATTTCAATAAAACTATTAGTAAATATATTTATTATTATGTTAGAAAAAGTGATGGTACAGTAAATTGAAGAAAATAACATAAAATATTTCTTGGAACACATCCATTTTTAAAGTTAATTAGTTGAAAAAAGATTCTGAGAATCATATCTTTGATTCCAGTTATTTTGATTAGTGAGATATTGATTTGATTGTGATTTATGATTTGGATTTTTAATAGTTACACTGAGAGGAAGACTTTTAACCTTAAGTTATGTTAAATAACAGTAAAAAACATATTTAAAAAGATTTCATAATGTAAAAGTAACACATGATTTGAAAGATGTACAAAACTTTTACTAGTTGTTTATTTTCAAACTTTTTTCATAGCATACTAATTAATATAATGTAATACCTGAATATTAGAAGACGGTAACATGCTTTTTTCTTGATATATGATGAAAAATTTCTTATAATTCACACCATGAAAAACAAAGATATTCTGAGATACAGGAACGCCATTGCTAAATAGTACAGGGACGCCTTCGCCAGACTGCGCAACGATAGACCCCCCCCCCCCCCCTCACCACCAACCGACTTAATACAGCAATAAGTGAAGGTGATAAATAAATATTCAAATGAGTAGGTAAGTATGAATGCATGTTTAAATAATTATTTTGAGCTTAAAATAGCAACTTATTTATTAACTTATATAATTATTTTAATACTTTGTTTTCTTTACATAAATAGGTCTCCGGATATCATAAATTATTGAAGTGATTAATATAATTGAGGTTGTTTAGTTTAATGAGTGTTCCTTTCTCTAGTTAGATGAGTCATAGTGTGCCGTTTAAGTTCATTATAAAACAGTCCTGTAATCATTCGGCTGCATTCTTTCTCCCGTCTATATTACCTGTTTCCTGTAGTGTTATTTGACGCCCTCATTAGTCACCTTACTGAGGCCGGTATGCAAGTCATTTTAGTTGTTTTTCCTTTATTTAATTTAAAAATGTTTATCTTTCATTACAAGTAGAATCTGCTATAGTGTAGTATTTATTCATATTGGGGAGAATTCAAAAATTACGTCTCTACACAAAACAAAAGTTTGATATTAAAGATTAGCTAAATAATACAAATAAATCTAATTACGCAAAACACCTAACAAAATATGGACATGAACCTGATAGTTTAGGAAATTCAATGGACTTAATAAAGACAGGACAGAAAGGACAAAGACTTAACATAACCGAAGAATTAGAAATATTTGAGCATAAACAATCAGGTAATTTAATAAACAAGCAAAAAAATTATCAAAGCGACATATTATTTAAACCCTTAAGCAAAATGAAACGACGACTTGACAGATTTAACAATGACGAAAATAAGAGAAAAAGAATTAAACTAAATAATGTTAACTAAAATACATACAAATAATATAAAAATAAAATAATGTTAAAATAATTTAATAATAAAAATATAGACAGCAGTGGACAATTAGGTAGGTTATATAAGAGGAAGTGCGACTCTGTAGATCAGTTCTTTTTGAAGATGGTGACACTCGAAACCGGTCAGAGACCTACAGGAGTTCGGTCTAATACAGATAAGACGGTGTATTAATATTCTAATATTAATAATACTAACATCAGTGGTAATAACAAAACGCATGATTTTAATATGAAAACCAGGAATGCATTTCGAACACGCAACGATGTGTTCTTCTTCAGGTTTACACCTTCAATCTACAGATGTCGAATTTACGGGAGTGAGTCCTTCCTAGATCACCCCCTTAGATCGACATCTCAAGAGTGCAGATGTAAACCTGAAGAAGGACATGAAGTGTTCGAAACGCGGTGTTAATATTCACAGTAGACTTTTTTTTTTATGTATGGAGACGTAATTTTTGAATCCTCCAATGTTTTCATTTTTGTTTGTATTGTAGATGTAACCTGATGATGAACACTAAGAGAAGCCAGGTTAGCTCAGTGGTCAACCTAATCGCCTTTCAACTAGTAGGTCCCGGCTTCGATACCGATACTTTATTCACGTGGAAGGTGAATAAATCTGAATACGTCGTCTGCCGGAGAGGATGTTAAACCTGTTTTGACTTTATATGTGTTCTTAAGCCTCTCAGCCATATAACCACAAAATCAACTCAGGCCGACTAGAGAGGATTTTAAACTATCAGTTCCGTGCCTGTACAATGTCAAGTATTCGTTAAAGTTTCCCTACTCTAAATACACTTGATTTAGACAAACATTTAGAACTCCTAATGTAGAATCAACAGGTAATGTCTCACACCCATCACTAAAATGGGTACACAATAATAAATGAGCCACAAAATCCGCCCCTAGAACAACGTTAAAAGCTGAGAGCCTTATAAGAGTGGGCGTTGGAAAACAAAGAAACGATGAATATTAAGGATTGAATGCGTTGAGTGATTAAATCACATGTAAGTCATATTTATATGTTTGATGCTGTACACATATAAGGAATCATACTCACAGTAGAGCTCATCAGCATGGTTATCCGGACAGTCTGGCCAACCATCGCACCAATAATATTTGTGCTTTCGAGTTCCATCCCCACATTCCACGAACATTTCTGCAAAAAAAAAAAATCTGGAGTGGCCTTCACTCAACTTTACTATAAGTAACTTAATATCAAATTTCTTGAGTATATAATATATAACGTCTCAATTAAGCATAATGTGAACATCTAAATGGGATATGATTATTAGTCTTTCATTTTTGAGGTAGTACAGATAGTGATTGAAGGACATATCAATATATAAGCTTATTTTTGTACAACACACAGCTGATGCAAATAATTTCATTAGTATAACTACAGCAGTAATAATATTTTTGAAAAACCAAAGTGAACATTTCTTGATACGAAATATTCTCCTACAAGAGAACATGGCCTCTGTTCAAATAGCCAGTGGATTTCTTACATCGTTTACTTGACATCCTTCTACATTGAATATTAAAGTAAAATTTTCCAATTTAAAACATGAAAATACCCTTATATTAGCTCTTAAAGAGAAAAAAAATTTTTAAGAAATAAATATAAATAAAAATAAAAAAAATTGTATCTAGGTTCTCAGTAGCACACGACGTTACGGTATTCCTGAGGTTGGCAACATTTAGTGTGTTGTCCAAACCTGGCATATCAAAACTATTTGATTCTATACTACGCCATACAGTATTTATACATTTATTTAAAAACATGAATTTAAATAAGTTTTTAGCCACAAAATGAACCATTTTTTTGAGAAAAACTTGCATATACTATTTAATTACAAATCATAAATTAATTAGTTGTACAAAGTCTCCACACAAAAGAAGTTTTTTTTGTTTTTTCCTTTTTTTTTGTATTCAAAGCGTTTCAAACCTTTTTTTTGTTTTAAGCGTTTCAGTGCATTCAACGTTCGACATAGTCGTTTTGTTCTCCGCTCCTTCCTTAAGAAGTTTACCTGATGATGCACACAAAGTTTGAATGTGTGCATTCAATTGTTTCAAACAAATATACTAATAAGCATTATAAGCTGTAAAAAACAGGTGTTACTTATGCAGCTCTCTGTATTTTAAAAACGAAATATGATCATATTTGCCATAACCAATTTTATATTTTAAACAAAATGTAGATAACAGAAATCCTTGAAAGGAAAACCTTGATTTTAAAATGTTGTTACGTAGCTGTTCCAATATTGACTTTAATCTCATGTTATTATTGTTCGAATGAAACAGACTTTGGGCTTTAGGGTGGGACAAAGTTAGCTAGATCAAATATTTACCCCCCCCCTCTCCACCCCACTATTTCTCACTCTTTCATTTCAGTTTTTTCTTTTTATAATTTCCTGTGTCTTAAATTACAACTTGATATCTTTTTATTTTGAAAAATAAAATCCTCAACCAAATCTGAATGTTACTGTTTCATTTATTCACCTTTCTATGCATTTCCTTGGTTAAGCTAATTTACTATAGGAGATATTTTACTCATATTTCTATATAACAGTTATTTTTATAGGAAGGTAAACATGCAATAACCATCCTGTACGGAAATAGTAAGCTAATCAGTTAATAATCCTTAATAAAAAAATCTTATTTTAATTTCATCTAACATTCTTTTCCTACATATTATGGTATTATAATATATATATATATATATATTATATATATATATATATATATATATTAATATATTGCTAAATAACGCCCCATATTTGGCTTGTATCTGTTTCTTACACAATTTCTCCAGTTTCCAGAATTCCTTCCTCGTCTCTTCATTAAAACTATAAACCTTATCACCAATATTGCTAGTCGACATGTTTCGTATGTACTACATTCATCATCAGGACAATAATGAGAATAATAGTAGGATTGTTGGTTTATATATATAGAGGTGGATTACTATATACATAGTAATCCACCTCTATATATATAAACTAACAATCCTACTATTATTCTCATTATTGTCCTGATGATGAATATATACGAAACATGTCGACTAGCAATATTGGTGATAAGCTTTATAGTTTTAATGAAGAGACGAGGATGGAATTCTGGAAACTGGAGAAATTGTGTAAGAAACAGATACAAGCCAAATATGGGGCGTTATTTAACAATATATGTTTAAATGAAGGACTGCTTCCAACTTTTACAAATATATATATATATATATTGGTAAATTTTGGTAGCAGTCCTTCCTGTAAACACACATTATTAAAAATATGACCATATTTTGCTGCAACTTGCTTCTTAATAAGTTTCTCAAGTTTTCTGAATAGAGTTCTTGTTACTATATCAACAATATATAATATGCTTCCGATAGCCGACATGTTACATGAGTCCATGTTTCTGCTGTCCTCAGACATTATCAAGACAGAACTGAGTTTGGAGTAGGTTGTTCCTTTATATAAGAGAAGTGAAATGTGTTGAGGAGGTCGGGGGATTAAAGTTGTTTTTCTGAATCCTTTGGGTTGAGTTACCTGGTTAGGAGTTTTGTTACCTCTACCTGGAGAGGTCCGACTTGACCTGGGGTTGATCTAAATAGTTTTAACACTTTTTCACTATTTTCTAACTGGATATTAATAAACGGCTTCGTTTTCTGTATAAGTATGGCTTCTGTTAATTTGAGTCTATGCTGGTAATGTTCTTTTTCTATTATTCTTGTTCCTTCCACAAGCGCTTCTCTGGTTAACTTTGTATGGTGGATTGCTTTGTGTGTAATACTCTAGAGAGTAGAAGAGTCTTCACTATTCAAGTGTCCCTATCTCTTCTCTTCTCATAACGTTTAAATCAAAAATTAGAGACTGTAGGTCGGTTTTTCTATTTACTGTGTAACTTTAGTTTATTTTGAAACGTGTATATATGATCAAACCACAATATGAAATGGGAAATAAGACTAATATCTTTCAATTCTAACAAGCGGTCTTCGTCAGAGTCAGAAACCCAACTGACTGGGTTGGTCAGCTCGGTTTTTGACTCTCATGAAGACCGCTTGTTATGTTTGAAAGATCTTAGTCTTTTTTTTTTTCATTTCATATTGTGGTTTGAATATTGATTGCTATTTCACGTGTTTCTGGTCGAATTATTTCAGTTTTATTTCAGAACACTGGTCGAATTCGTTTGCATTTATTTACATTGTTTACTTTAGAATATTTTTAAGTGAAATAAAATAGTTATTTAGAAGTTTATTAAACAAAATTTTAATTTTTCTAATGAGTTAAGATAATAGATTAGAAGTATAAAATTACTAAATGTATAAAATTAACCGCTCTCAAGCATATACTTTCTGATGCACTCCATGGTGCGATGGATGGTTGTTAAACACGTGTTTGACTAATGAAACAAAACAACTTGGTTGTTAACGAGTTTATAGCGTTTACTTACAGTAAAGTTGAGTTTAGACCACTCCAAACTTTTATTTAATTTTGATTCCTCTTAGAATTAAATATTTATAGGTAAGGCAGGACAGCGTCTCTCGGGTTAGCTTTATGTTAATAATTAAATAACAAATTAAGCTTAGCTAAAGGTAACATGATATTCGCTGTCAGTTGGAAAAGTTCACTGGGTCAGCTAGTATCAGTTAAATTAATGCACATAATACATAATATATTTATTACTGGTCATGTTTAAGGTATATTATGATTAGATAACTAAGATTTCAATAACCTTATTATATTGAACAAGAGGTCCAGGGTTTGATACTCACCTGGTCCTCGCTTTATTTACTTGGGAGGTGAATAAATCTAAGCACATTTTCCCTCGCATAAGACGTTAAACCTTCAGTCCTTTTGCCTGTTTGATGTCAGATACTCGTTAAAGATCCCTACTCTAAATAAACTTGACTTAGGAAAAATTTAGAACTCACAATGTAGAATCAACAGGTAACGTGACTCACCTATTATTAAAATGTGTATCAAATGATAAATTACCCACAATTTATGCCTCTAGAACAGCACAAAAAGGTGAAAGCCTTATAAGTGTAGGCGTTGGGAAACAAACAAACAAACTAGATTAAACAAATAAACCACACCATGATTAATACAGAATTGTAGATCAGTCTCACCATATTTAAATCAAATCAATTTTAATGTTTGAATTTATATGGTTCATAAAAGAACAATTTACATTAAAATTGAATTTAAATTATATCATATAAATAACAATATATTGAATTTATCAAAATTTAGTGTTTATAGAAAACCTACTAATGTATGGAGATTTTTATTCTTCCCATCTAAAATATGTTACGATATCTGTTTTTAAGAGTTTGCTCTTCTGAATTCCTTAATGATGAGATAATTAATATTACTTCTATTGTACTATCATTTAAATACTCCTCCTCTTATATCAACTTGGTTTTAAAGGGCGTTAAAAACACTCCTTCATTGGTTTAACAGAATCACGTTCAATGTCAAATTCCATAGTTTTACCGTATTAGTCATTGGACCCCTCTTCTTAGACTTCCTTGATTCTTATATAGTCTTTCCTAAATGTAATAACGTAGGCAAATCTATATATTTATAAAACTATGATGATCTTATTTCAATAATTTCACACCCTCTAAACTGAATAAAATATTAGAACTTTGGTGGGAATCGAACCCACGTCCTAGACATTTAAGGTCCAGCGCGCTACCGTCTGCGCCAAAGTGACTTGTGTACTGTAAGCTTCCAAAACCTGATATAAATGACGTCAAAAGATTAAATAATTGTTTTGCGACATAGATTATAATGATTTAATTATAATGAATTTAGAAAGAGGAAATTTAATGAATAATTGACGAGAATATATAATAATTATTTAATATATGAACAAATGATATTTATTATAGTTAATATTAACAGCACACAATTATGTCCGTAATCAAAAAACAGTTTGTCATAATTCCTACATTTTCTTCTTATGATATATCTATTTCAATAAAAATGATATAGTAAGGCTCCCGATCCATCGGAAGGTACAGGAAAGTTCTTAATAAAACTAACTCTCTCTAAATTACGGAGTTCAGAACTAATTGTATTGGCTGTAGCATCTCAGGAATTGACAACTTCTTCCAGTAGTCAAGAGAGAAACCGATGCTGATATCTATAACGTTTCTATATATATATATATATATATAATGAATTCATATAATATAGATATAAATAATTATAAATAGATATAAATAGTTATATTTATATTTTTGTACGTATAAATACATCTATAATGTATCAGTCCTACTTGTGAAATAATTTACTAAATTCCATTTAACACGCAATATGAGAGTTCAAGAAGAAGATGAGGAATACTATAAATTTCCAATAAATATTGGTGAAGACACAGTCGAAAAGAATGAAAATAAAGAGATTATTACTGCCCGATGACATGTTTATCCGTGAACATAATGTTGATTGGTGTATTGAATACATTTACTCTTCATTGGCCAAACCACAAATATTATTGTTGTCATAAAATTCTATATTAGTTCCATTTAACAAGGCACACAATGAAATTAATATTAGGATCATTAATTTATTTCCAGGAAAAATGAAACAATATCTATGATATGACTTAGTATGTGCAGGAACAGAACTTGCTTACTTGACTCACTAGAGTTTTTTGGATTGCTCCAACATAAGCTAGAACTCAAAAAGGAAGCTCCTGTCAAGTTATGAGAAATACTGACCCACCGCGTTTTTCTAATGAAACAAGGCTAATAACTAAGGAGTTTTATGATAAAGTCATTGTTTGGAAAATTATCGCATCACGGTTTCAATGAGAAATAATTTTTATTCCAAAATTGAAAATTGTTTTATCTGAAGAGAGCAACATTTCTTTTTCAAGGATTCAATTTCCAATTCAGATTGCATTTACCGTGACTATTTGTAAGACTCAAGGAGAGACTCTACAGAAAGTTTTAGTTCATTTATGTAAAAAAGCATTTTAACATGGCCAATTACATGTTGCTCTCAGTAGGGTTAAACAAAAAGAAAATATTATTTTTTTTTGAAAAATTAAAATTACACAAAAAAACATGGAAATAGAAGAGAACTGTCTTCAAAATATGATCATTAACTTCTTTATTAGAAATGAATTAATTTAGAGTTTATTTGCATTTGAAAGTTTTTGAAGTTCCTTCAATTACCAATACTCCTACTTGTGTAAGTACATTGTAAAAAAACTTTGTTTTTATAGTTAGACTCCAATTTTTTTCTCTTTTTTATTATTCTGTCATTGTTATCCTAATACTCAAGATTGTATTTAATTTTTCATAGTGTACTTCTTTTGTTTGTGTTTTAAAAAAATGTACGTATTAAAATTCTTGTTTTCCTCTGTTTGTAGGCCTTTGGAAAAAGATTTTAAATAAAATCGAAACGTCGGCAATAAGAGTTTGAATTGAAAGTGGAAGAAACTGACCGCATCCCGATCAATCATTTTTTAGTTGTATATAGATATATATATATATATTTCATTAAATTGTTTGCCTATCTTTATCTTCTCATATTTCCTAGATACTTTTTCCAGTCTTCTTATTAAGGACTTCCATTGACAGGTAAGAACATAAACGAGTTCACCAAAAGATTTGGTGTAGTTTCAAAGAAGGCCTGCTCCCTAAGTACACAAATATATATATATATATATATATATATATGTATATTGTAATATATATATATATATATTATATATATACACGTTTCACGGTGAATCACAAACACAGAACTAAGGAACAAACACACTTACTGTCTCTAAGTTTTGGTTGAACTGTCATCAGGAGAGTTGAGATAGGGACACCAAGCGCACTTGTGAAGCGACGGTTGGGTCTCCAACCTCCTTCATTAGAGGTTGATTTATTCAATAAATCAATAAACGTCAATCATATTCAGTGAATTATTTTCAGTACCTATTGTTATTATTTCTGAGTGACACAAAGAGTCACGGGTAGTCTATTTTCATAATATTAATATATTTACTCAGAGCAACACATACACAAAACACACATCTATTAAATAGATTTATAAATGAGAAACTGTTTTCAAATTAACAAAACAGATAACTGTAAAACATTTAACTATTAACGGTTTATTTTTTATTTTTTAAAAAAAAAATTAATGTTATTTACAATGACATGAAAAAAAAGGAAAAAAAGCCTGGAGCCTTTGAGATCTGACGTCATTACAGTCATGGTTGATTTGTGGGAAGTGGCGATGATAGTGCTCCTAGTGGCGAATATCGGAAGTAATTCAGTTATTCTGGACCACTTAAATAACTCTATTGAGAAACACACAATATAAAAACCTATCACCAAAACTATTTTCCCCTATAACAGATGGCAGACACTTTTCAACATTATTTTTACTTTACTATAAGTAAAGTATAGTGATCGTGAAAAAATTCGATCTCGAAGAAATTTTGAAGAAATTACATGTTTTGAGATCTCAAAAGTCGTTTTGTGATATTTTTACGATGATGTCTGTTTATGTGTGGGTGGCCGGGTGAGTGTGTCCCACAAGGGGTGGGGCGATCCAGGGAGGAGGGGGTAAAACTCCGAATGTTGCTTAAGTGAATTTGAATTTGTTATTAATTTATTGATCTCATTTAAATCTATTGTCTAGCAGCAAATGGTGCCAGAAGTCTATCAAAAACGTTTAAAGTTTAAATAAGAATATTATTACTTTTTTGAATTTAGTTTTACCACAGCTGTAGAATACTTTGGTAAAGGCAAACAATTTTTAAGATTTTTTTCTTTTTATACATCGCATTAGCTCATTATAATAGTCGTTCAATGAGTTTTGTCGTCTGGTACAAGGTTTAGTTCAATAAGTTTTGTCGTCTGGTGCAAGGTTGTTCAATAAGTTTTGTCGTCGTCTATTGATTAAAAAAAATAGTTGTACCAGACGACAAAACTTATTGAATGACAAAACTTATTGAACAACCTTGTCCCAGACGACAAAACTTATTGAATGACAAACTTATTGAACAACCTTGGACCAAACGACAGAACTTATTGAACAACCTTGTCCCAGACGACAAAACTTATTGAACGACAAAACTTATTGAACAACCTTGCACCAGACGACAAAACTTATTGAACGACAAAACTTACTGAACAACCTTGTCCCAGACGACAAAACTTATTGAATGACAAAACTTATTGAACAACCTTGGACCAAACGACAGAACTTATTGAATGACAAAACTTATTGAACAACCTTGCACCAGACGACAAAACTTATTGAACGACAAAACTTATTGAACAACCTTGCACCAGACGACAAAACGTATTGAACGACAAAACTTATAGAACAACCTTGTACCAGACGACAAAACTTATTGAACGACAAAAGTTATTGAACAACCTTGCACCAGACGACAAAACGTATTGAACGACAAAACTTATAGAACAACCTTGTACCAGACGACAAAACTTATTGAACGACAAAAGTTATTGAACAACCTTGTACCAGACGACAAAACTTATTGAACGACAAAACTTATTGAACGACAAAACTTATTGAACAACCTTGTACCAGACGACAAAACGTATTGAACGACAAAACTTATTGAACAACCTTGTCCCAGACGACAAAACTTATTGAACGACAAAACTTATTGAACAACCTTGCACCAGACGACAAAACGTATTGAACGACAAAACTTATAGAACAACCTTGTACCAGACGACAAAACTTATTGAACGACAAAAGTTATTGAACAACCTTGTACCAGACGACAAAACTTATTGAACGACAAAACTTATTGAACAACCTTGCACCAGACGACAAAACGTATTGAACGACAAAACTTATAGAACAACCTTGTCCCAGACGACAAAACTTATTGAACGACAAAACTTATTGAACAACCTTGCACCAGACGACAAAACGTATTGAACGACAAAACTTATAGAACAACCTTGTACCAGACGACAAAACTTATTGAACGACAAAAGTTATTGAACAACCTTGTACCAGACGATAAAACTTATTGAACGACAAAACTTATTGAACAACCTTGTACCAGACGACAAAACTTATTGAACGACAAAACTTATTGAACAACTTTGTACCAGACGACAAAACTTATTGAACAACTTTGTACCAGACGACAAAACTTATTGAACAACCTTGTACCAGACGGAATACAAGGATACTATGATATGCAGAGGTGTACCTTTAACAATTTCATAGACAAATGCTATTGGGAATTTCAAAAATTACCAAACCTATCTACACTCCTTCAACTTTCAGTCCTTTCTGGGTCACTGCCTTATATGAGCATCTCAATATGCAGATGTAAACCTGAAGAACTTTACCAAGTGTTTGAAACGCGTTGTTAATTCTCATATCGAACTTTTTTCTTGTAGAAACGTAATTTTTGACATTTCCCAATATGAGTGAATACCACACTGTAACAGATTGCTAGAGTAATAGACTTATGCTATTACTTATAGTTGCGGCGGAAGTGGTGGGATGGGGTGGGGGGGGGGCGCTAATTGGTTTCTTCTTGAAGGGGGGGAAGGAGGGGGGCGTAACAGAAAATAATTCAGAAACACTGGGCTACATCAAAGCTTCTTCCTTATAAAGCTAACTCTTTGTAATAGTATGTATTAAAATTAGGGCTGGAAATCAATCGCAATTAAGAATTTAATTTTAATTTTAATTTAAAAATTAATAGATTAATTTTTTCATTCTGAGGTAAAATGGATAAACAAACAAAAGTCTCCACACAAATGAAGTTTTTATTCAACAACAACAATGCGTTTCGAACACTTTTTGTTCATCATCAGGAAGACACCAAGGATGTGGTACTGAAGGGTTGGTCCAGTAAAAACC